>PVJO010001187.1:0-184193 GCA_004026905.1 Hystrix cristata
GGGAAGGGAGGGGGAGTGGAAGGGAGGGGTGGGGAAGAAGGGGGGAACCAAGATGTATCACGTCCAGGTACAAATTAACTACGATGATTGTGATCACTATGTATACAATGTACCAATACATGTTCTTGGAAATAAAATAAAATTAAAAAACAAAAAAACAACAACAAAAAAATATAGTGGCCATTATTTAAACAAATAACTAGGGTCAGGTCATATCTGGGGTAATGCTGGGTCTACTATGGAAAGAAGGAGCTGTGGAACCTGTTCGGCATGTATTGGTGGGATCTGGGGGATGAGTGTTAAGAGTGCTAGATCAAGGCAAGGGGTGTAGACAGAACATAAGGTTTGGCAAGAGAAAGTATGTTTGGTTTGGCAAGACCAACTTTCTCTGTGTTACCCATTGCTGTGTAACTACACATATCACCACAAGCTGACTAGTTTAAAACAATGCACATTTATTTTCTCACAGTTTCTGTGGGTTGAATGTTCTAGTGTAGCTTTGCTGGGTCCTCTGCAAGGCTATAATCAAGGCTTCCCCGGCTGAGATCTTATCTGAAAGCTCGACTGGGGAAGGATCCACTTCCAAGCTTATGTAGTTGTTGGCAGGACTTAGATCCTTGCAAACTGTCAAAAAACTGACACCCTAGCTTTTTGCTGGCTGTCTGCCAGAGGCCACCTCAGTACCTTGCCACCTGGCCCTCTCCTTAGTACCCTCATACTGGGTAGCTGGCTTCTTCAAAAGGAGAGTCTGCTAACAAGACCTGTGTTCCAGTCTTACGTATCATAATCACATGCATATAATCCCATGTATATGGACATGTATCTGGATCACATTCAAGGGGAGGGATTACACAGAGTATGAATGCAGTGGGTGGGTAACTGGAGCCACACTGGAGTCTTACAACAAAGACTTTACTGATATGGGAGCATTTGCCCATGATGCAGGATTAAACATTCTGGCAAGGTCCCTGGGAAATAGCTTTAATGTGCTCCTCAGAGAAAGGAATTATCCACAATGAGGGAAGTAGAAATATGAAGATTGTTGTGGAGATGGTGGAAGGAGGGACCAAGAGGCTCAGGCAGTGGCATAAGGAGCGGCTATGGTATGTAAGACTGGAAAACTCAGCAGTTCTGTCCCTCAGGAGGGTTGGGAGGATATCTTGTTTACCCAAGCAATATTTAATGCACTGGGGAGAGAAATGCTGTGTTTCTGCTACAGAGACTGTGGCACTAATCCAGGTACCATGACGCTGGTTCAGTGGAGGGAGAAATTGGTAGAAGTGGTGACAAGAGAATGGATTCTGGAATGATGAGAATTTCTGACAGGTTAATGTGGGTTGTGAGAGATTGAAAGGAGTCAAGGATGACCTTAAGAATTGTGGGAGTAAGTAACTGGAAGAAAACAGGTACGTTACAGAAAGGGAGAGAACTCAGGGGAGAGGTCCAGGGAAGAGATATAAATGAGTTTTTAACCCATGGATAAGTAGACAGGCCATGTGATTGGATGGCATCTCCTAGGCCCTAGGGAGTAAGTGTAGAGAAGGGGTCAGAGAAACTGAGCCCTAGAGGATTACAGCATTTGAAGACTGAGATGAGAGAGTCAGGATCTGCCAGGGTCTACCACAAGAATAATGGAGAGAGGGAGGTGGGGGGGCACCAGGAAGAAGGGGACTGGGCTGTAACAAGGAGAGGCAGTTGGTAGTATCATCTGATGTCATGGAACCTGGAGCTGGAGGTTTGGGGATTGAGAAAAGACAGGGGAAAGTGTTAGAGGTGGGCTTGCAAATGGGGTTGTTGGATTGGAGAGAAGTGGGTAGGAGACTTGAAGAAATTTCTAAGTAGGTCTAGGCTCTTATGCAACAGGAGAGAAGTGAGTTAGAGAAGAGAGAAAATGGAAAGTCTAGTGGGGATTATAAATTGGACTCCTTCAAATGTCAAGAAACGGGAGGGTAAAAGAAAATCTTTGTCAACAGTTTCTCCATTGAACTGTGCTTCTTTGTTCCCCTGGACTTTGGGGCTGGACTTGTGGATAGTGGCAAGCACAGGGTTTAAATTAGAGAAAGACGTGTGATTCAAGTCAAGAGTCTGATCTCCGGATGAGGCAAAAACTAGGTAGGCAATCCTTAAAGAATACTATCATAAAAGGCTTATCCCACCTGATTCATTCATCTACCCATTCATTCAAGCAATCAATCAGTCCCTCAAAGCCAGCTCCAGAAAGGCAGGAACCTTGTTCATCTTCTCCAGCATTGTCAATACCTAGATGACGGTGCATTCCTTTACCCCACAAGTAAGTGCCTCCTGCTTGGCCATGGCACAGGATGCTTTACAATAATGCTGTAATAGTTAAAATTGGCAAGTGACATTTTTTTCAATCCATTCTAACCCAAAAGGTACAGAATGCTACCTTATTGCTTTGATTGCATTTCTTTAACCACTCTTGGAGGTGAAAACTTCTTCAGATGTTTATTGGGTATTTTTTTCCTTGTACTGAACTATTACTCATATGTTTTGCTAAATTTTTCTATTTGGTATCGTCATGTCTTACGTTGATTTAACAAAATTAGTTTTAATTCATTTCCACTTTAAAAATAAATACTTATACATTATTTCAGTCAAGAGAGGCAGAATCATAAAATGTCAGACATGAATGTTACCATGTGAGAGTCTAGAAAGGCTGAGAGTCAATGAGGCTATAGGCCTACAAGTTGGCTTTTTGCCCCTTGGTCCTTAACATCTTATGGGAGTGAATAGCCGATCAGTAAAACCCACACCTAGCGTGGGGAAGGGGCTATTTCACATGGGGCACAGAGGGGAGTTCAGCCCTTCCCTGGTTCCCACCTGCTGGGCCTCCCCCTTCCTTGACTGCTGGTGGTCTCCTGGCCAGGTTTAAAAGGATTATCCAGGATCAATATTGGAAATACTTGTATTTTTTTCTAACTGGAGTTAAGTTTATAAGCTTTTTTTATTTAACCACCAAACACCAGAAATAAAAATCTGGAAGAGCGCCAGTTTGACTGGGAGCCAGTACACTTCCTCCTGCCGAGGAGCTTGCCCTTCGTCCTAGTTGTTTTTCCCTTAGTTACTGACTTTTCTTCCCAGAGGCTGAACCACCCCCCAGCCTCTCAAATTCCTCATTTTAGTGATTCCTGGAGGATTCCTGGAGGATCAGGATCCCAAAGCATTCCTGGAGATCCTGGTCTTCCCACCCAGCCCGCGACACCTGAGCTGTCACTGGAGCCTGAGGCTCAAGAGACCTGAGCCGCTGCTCTTGCTGCCTCTGCAAACGCAAATCCGCAAATCCGTAAGGAGGCCCAGGTTTTGAGCGTGCGTGCGTGCGCATGCGCGATCTTGCGCTGGGGGAGGGGAGAAGAGCGTCTTTAGTCTTGTTCCTGTTCTTTATAGGGTGAGGAGAGCTTTGTTTACACTAATCCCAGAGTAAGGGCTAGAATGTGGGGTTCAGGCACAGTTTATCACGTAACACCCATGTATTGAGCACCACCGGTACAGCAGGCACTGTCTTAGACTCCAGTGAACAATACACCCACCCCCTCCACGGTGAGATTTACTGCCCAGTGGGAAAGACAGGCATGGAACAAATAATTCCACATAGCAAATTCAATAGTTACCAGTGTGAACATTCTGCTTAGTCAAGTGGGAACAATTTCATGGGCTGCTTACAAGCTCCTTTCCTAAGAAGGGATTCAGAGGACCAGCAAGGAGACTGCCCCAGGAAGTTTAGGTGGCCCATTCCTTTCTCCTGCTTCCCACATTTAGGGGTAGGACATCCTGAAAAAACAGCCTTTGGCTTAGCAAGACTCCAAGGGAGGGCAAGGGAGGGGCTGGGCCAAGCGCTCTCCTCCCTGCCTGGGAAGCTGTTGTTGGGCTCAGTCCTGCCACCCCATCATCCCAGGTTGGCCTTGGGCGCGATCTCTGCGTCAGCTCTCACTGACCCGCACATTTAGGGCTCCTCCCTGTCTCCCTCTTTCATGCTTAGAGCTCATGTTCCAGATGGGTCAGCTGGCAAGTGTCTGAGACGTGTCTCAGCATCTTGTGATGTGTCCCTGAACCTCTGGGCCTTGTGCGGGGTGAGTCATTAGCTCCGACTTGACTCCCGAAGCATACTGGCCCCTTTGACCTGGGTCCATAAACCAAGGCCCAAGAGCTGTGTATAGGCCGCTGAGGCCCTGCAACCAGCCTGGAGGGGATTCGACCCCAGTGACGCCTGGCCAGTGGGCTCCACCTTCCAGGCATTCTCCACCCCCAGTCCCCCAACCCTTGCTGCCTTTCTCAGAACTCTTTTGGAAGGGGAGGGGTTCTAAGCACCATCCCTCCTCCGGGCTCTTCCTTCTCCTTCCCAGCTCTCCCTCCCTAACTTCTGTTGTACTGGGCTTATGAGACTGAGTGCAGCTGGGAACTCTGCCAGGGCAGGCATACTACTACTGTTTCATCCAAAAGGATGAATTTCTTTCCAGCAACTTGGGGTAGGCAGTGAGCTGGTGAGATCAGGAAATAGAAGGAGAAGAGCTCTTGCCTTAGTATAGTTAAGAGCATGGAAGCTAGATTCAGACTTCCTGGGTTCAAGTCCTGCCACAGTCACTTCCTAGATGAGTGGCCTCTGTGACTCAGTTTCTTCATCTATAAAGTATGAATAAGCACCCAGCTCATAAAAATGTTATGAAGATGAAATAAGTTAAAACAGCCAGGTGTTGTTGTTGTGGGACACACCTATAATCCCAGCACTCAGGAGGCTGAGGCAGGCAGATCACGGGGAGGTCTGACATAGAGGAGGCCAACCTGGACTACAAAGCCAGATCTTGTCTCAAATTAAAAAAAGAAAGAAAGATAGGTAGACAGACAGATAGATACATGGAACATGTACAGGTCTTTAGAAGTCCCTAATATTTAAGTGTTAATGATAGTGCTTCTTGTTGGTATTAGAGGATCTTGGGGAGTTTCTTTTTTTGTAATTTCATTCTGGCAATGATGATTTTTTACACATGGCCTCCTCTTTTCTGACTTAATACTGCACGATAGGTACCCTGGCATCTTTTCTTCCATTTCTGCCTGCCTGATTCAATAGCATGGGGCTGAACTAACTCCTTCACTCTAGTGTCTTGGTTCTGGTTCACCCAGGTTTGGGTGGAGGGCTGGATAGGAGAAGCCCACACATAACTGGGGCTCTTTTCTGTTTGGGCCTGGAGTCCTCAAAGAGCTCAGAGTCACAGACAATGACAATCCTAGTGTCTTAAGTGCTGCTCCGAAGGCGGCATAGATGGCTTTGAACACACAACAGGGGCACTCAAACAGATACTAAGGACAAAGGGTCTCTGGCACTCTGGGTTGGGTGCTGGCAGGTTACGAGGATTCGGCCAGGGGAACCGAGGACATTTTGGCTGAGAAAGCAGTAGATGCAGATACCTGGAGAGGAAAGAGAAGACTCAGAGCTTGGCGTGGATTCCTCAGCCCCTCCAGGAAGTCTGGGGCTGGGGCTGTGGACACATGGGAGCCTCTCTAGTTCTTCCACTGATGACCTGGATCTGTCCTACTTACCTATGGGTGCCTCATTCCCCAATATTCCATCTCAAATACTATCCAAAATGGATTTAATTTTTGTAATTTTCACATGACCTTTATGAGGCTGGGAGGTTCATTATATGCTCCATAGTGTTATGTTTTTAGACTTCTGGTTAAACACGACAGACTGAATACATATGTGTATTCCAGATGTCTTGTAAAAAATATCAACAGAATGAGAGCAGAGGAGGAGAATAGGCATAAATTCATAAAGCCAAAGGATATAGGAGAGGAGACAATAGCAGATGAGAAATGCCAATAAATCTTGGGGATATGAAAAGCAGAAGAGAAAGCCAGATTGCTGAGCAGTGTCTCAGACTGGGCTCCCTGTGAAATCCATCCAGAGATGGAGCTCTTAGGAAGCGCTACCGCCAGACTGTGAGAGTAGGACTGGGCAGAGAAGTGGAGGTGTGATGGCCTCTGCTCACCTCACCGGAAGCTCTTCAGAGTGGCCCCAAAATGAAGGAAAGGGATGCAGGCCTGAAGACAGCCTTCAGGGAGGCAGTTCCCTTCACCCCAGGCCAATTCCTGGGGAGGAACCTGGTTGTAAGCCATTAGCCAATACTCCCAGCAGTGGGGAAATAAGAGCCTCAGTCGACATAGCAGAGTGGTGCACCCCAACACCTAACTGGATTCAAAGGAAAGGGCTCAGAAATTGGGGTCGCAAGGGCCTCTTGAACACAAGGGGAGACATGAGGCTGAAAGCAGGAACATTGTTTGAAAGGGCCCCAGCTCTTCTAACCCAGGCAGAGGACTGAAGGTTTACTGTGTGGTAAATTTTTAACAGGAGAGTTTTCAATCCCAGGGAAACAAGATATGGCAGAGGAGTGCAGGACTACTTGAAAATGGAAGCGGTGAAGTCTTTGGAAAGCAGGGCCAGTTCCACATTCTGAATGGAGAGATGTTCAGCACCACCCGCACTCAGTTCACAGAATGCCAGCACAGAGCCCGGAAGACAGGAGAATTCTCTAGAAAACTGGCTAGAGCAAGAGACAGGCCCTGCTAACACTGAGATGTGGGCTCCCAAATTGGGGGAGGGGGATCAAACTAGCCATCTTACTACCTTCATGAAGATTACCAAGCCACAAACCCAACCCACAGTCACTCGGCCTTTAATCAGCTTTTTAGTACCTCACTCTCACACAGAGTCAGTCAGCAATGGCACTTGTACTATACTTGAGGAAAAACATGAGACTTTCTTCGAAAATGTTCTTTTTCAGGTATTATTCTTATAAATTATCTGCTCGTGCTCTTTGTACGTTGATCTCATTGATAGATATTTTTAGGTGCCCTGGTTGAGTATGTGTCCCGAAGTTCATGTGCTGGAAATTTAAACCCTGGTGTGACAATGCTACAGTGCTGAGAAGTAG
Source organism: Hystrix cristata (assembly GCA_004026905.1). NCBI lineage: Eukaryota > Metazoa > Chordata > Mammalia > Rodentia > Hystricidae > Hystrix > Hystrix cristata. The sequence continues at coordinate 6,948 of PVJO010001187.1, forward strand.
GAGGTTTAAGAGGTGATGAGGTCGCTCGGCTCTGCCCTCGTGAGTGGACTGACATTATTATGGTGGGAACGGATTAGCTCTTGCTAGCATGGATTAGAAAACTGATCTTGATCCTGTCTCACCATGTTGCTAGTGTGCAGCAAGGAGGCCCCACCAGATTTGGCCCCTCGATCTTGGACTTTCCAGGCTCCAGAATGTGAGTCAAACGAATTTCTGTTCATTATAAATTATCCAATTTGTGGCTCTCCATGATAGCAGCACAAAAATGGACTAAGACATGGGGCATACTGATGAATCTAACAAATGTGCAAAAACATGCTTAAAAAATATTTCACAGAAACTTGTACAGAACTTTAGCAATCTAATGGGAGGATTGTCACCTTACAAAAAAGAAAACCGCGGTGCTGAGGAGTGAAGAGTCAGGCCAGCTCTAGAACCCTGCTGGTAACAAGTGAAGGGACAGAAAATCGAGCTTGATCTCCCACCTGTTAGAGTGTGCTGCTTCTTCAATTACTGCACCTCTAAAGTCGGTCCCCCAAAGCCACATTTCCTGCCCGAGCCCCAGATTCAGGAATTAAAAAGCCACCTTCATTTTCCCACAGTTGCAGCATTTTTTTAAGGACTGGGAATACATAGCTGAGAGGATTTTAAGCTAACTTGAGACCCCTTGTGATTTCATGCTGTAATTCTGGCAATTCCCCCATTAGCACCCTGCAAATCTCCGTTCCGGTTAGCACAGTGTCCAGCTGTATTTTGCCACTGAAATAATACAAGTTACCGTCAGAAAGATTAGTGTCGCAGGCCTGTCATGGAATGAGGACAAGCTGCTACTTTTTTTGCAGGAGGAGGGAATAGAAAGGGTGGAGCAAGCCTTTCCGTGTCCACTCCGTGCTTTGAAATCCCAGATTCTCACAAAGCTCCCGACCACAGAGGAGATGGAAAATACCAGGGTACGTTCTGAGCTCCTTCCACTGTTCCCACCTTGCATCTGTGAGGCAGCGATCATGTGGGCCACAGTAGATGGACTTTGTAGAAGAGTAACTAGAGGGTTTAGGAATCCAAAATGTAAACTGAACTCGAACATGAGGCATTGGGCATGATTTTCTCTCACTAAGGAAATACTGTATCTTGGTCCAGAGTAAACTTAAGCAATTGTGTTTTGTTAACTCTAAATTTCAAGGCTAATCAGGTACCTCCTGTCGCTTGGAAGGCTAACTGCTGAACTCTGTATTTTTATCTGTTAGTGTCTCCTTTTTCCTTGACAGCATGCACAGCTCGAGCAATAATAGCTCAGGCAGTCGAGTCAATGAAGTGCTGGCAACAGGAGAGTAGAATTGAGTGTAGATAACAGGGAGATTTTGAATTATAGAGAGATGTTGCATAGAACTTCAGATTTCTTTAACAGTAATAGGAGGGCAATGATAGAGCTAATAGTAATAGGTAGAACTTTCAATATGTACCATGTAGTGTATAAAATCTTTACAAATATTTCAGTGAATCCTTCCAACAATCCATGAAGTACTGCTATTCTAGTTCTACACACGACTAGATCAATGGTCATAGTGGTAAAGTTGCTTGCTCTGCCCCTGAAATAGTGGGCACTCCAAAAATATCAGCCCACTGAATGAGTAAACACTCCATGATCCCTTGGCGGGGTCCAGAGCAGACAGCTATGTGATCTGTGAGCCAGGGAGATCTGCAAGTTACATTAAGATGAACTTCCAAAAGTCTCAGAACATTCTGGTTAAATTTAGAACTTTTTGGATAATTGTCATATTATCATCCTTTCTCTGTTTTAGCAGAATGAAAATATGTATTGAAAAGATTGTTGTGTTTATCACAGATTTATTTAAGAGTGGATAAAGGAAATTACTGAATATTCAATGAAAGAGTTAATTAAATAAATTATGGAAATGCATATAATGGAATACTCACCAGCCATTAAAAAATCAAGTTATAGAGGCTGGTAGATACTTGCTTAGTATGCATGAGGCCCTGGATTCAGTCTCCAGCACTGAAAAAAAAAAAAAACCAAGTTGTATAAGAAACCTACTAATACTCCTGTGCCTTTGGCATGTAATAAATCGTGCGTGTTTTCTTGTTTTAAAAAAAAAAAACAGGCAGGCATAGTAGTGCATGCCTGTGTCCCAGCTCCCACTCGGCCTGGCTTTGAGGACCGACCTCCACCCAGAAGAGGGCTAATTCCACACCAGCAGGCATGAGGCCTGACCCCTGAGACCTCTGAGGGCCTGGGAAAGGGAGCTTGAACCAGGGCCTCCTGGGGAGAGTGGGAAGTGGCAGTGAGACACCCTCACAGGGCCTGCTCCCAGGCTGGCCTTATCCCTGGTACGGGGCTGGGGTTTCCTGCCCGGAAGCACTGGGCTCGGACACAAAGCGGGTTATCAGTCACCATCGGGGTTTTGGACCACAGGGAGCCCTTAGCTTAGCTGTCAGGTTTCCAGGCCTTTCCTGTGTGAATCTCTACTTCTGTGGAGGCTCTTGTTTTGGTCTTTTCCAAGGAGGAAGCCTTTCCCCCAGCTTCCTAACCCTCTTTCACCTCAGGTCAGCTACCTTTCCCTTCCGTTCTTTCCTCCTTTGGCTCTAAGTCAGCTTAAATTGATAATGATAAGAGCCTAAGCAAGCAAAGTATTCCCACTCTTTCTAGATTTTTCTTTTCTTATCATGGGTAAAATTGATGTGTTAATATAATTGGTTTCCATAAGAACACTTTCACCAACTGCGCAGACTGATAAATCATACCTGTCCTGAGGTTCATAGTATTAGCCTAAATTGTTTATTTACCAGCATTTCCATATTAAAAAGCAGAGATATTAAACAAAAAAAAGAAAAGAAAAACTCTAGCAGCTTATTTATTAAAAAGAGGTTTAAAGTATAATTTATCATGTTGTAGTCAATAGTATAAAAAAGCAGAATTGTTTTAAAACTTATGTTGTAAAACAAGAGCTAGCATTTACCAGATATTTGCTACGTGTATCAAGTGGCATACTTGTGTTAGTTCATGCAACCCTAAGGATCACCTGCTTTATGAATGACAAATTTCACCCTCAGAGAGGTTGACTAGCTCACTGAGATCACCCAGTACATAAACACTGGAGCTGGGTTTTGAGCCCAGCCTGTGTGACCACCAAAGTCTTTCGACCTTACCCTGCACTGCTGCCACACGAAGTAGCTGACACCATCCATATCTACCAACAATCCCCAATATTACTGTTTTCCTAGTTGCAACTTCACATTGAAAGCTTGTCTTCCTCCCACCCAGACGTCCCTGACCACAGCTTTTCAAAACTTACCACCATTGCTCCAGGACTTTAGCAGCTCAAACAGATGAAAAGATGAAAAGATAATGGCGTGTGTTTCCATGGACTCCCACGCAATTCAAAAGAAAAACTAAAGTAAAACAAACTACAAAGTCCACAAGTTAAACAAAGGTATGCTTTTTCTGACGGTAGGTCCGGGCAAACTAATATAGGAGGAGGAAGCTGGGGCCTGGCACCGTGGCCGGAGCAGTCGGGCCCGACCTACTAATTGAGGAGACTTATTAGCCGCCGGTGCAGAGCAGCAGCGCCCGAGACTGACACGAGTCAAGCCGAGCCCTGCACCGGGTGCCAATCTTCTGACAGGAGAACACGCCAAACCTGGCACCTGATAGCGATCTTCCAGCACGTGATCAAGTGAGACCACCTGAACCGAGTATCAAATAAGACACAAAAGAGCAGCAAGTGACTTTGGGGCCACGGCCCCAAATAAACTACCAAGAGCCGGTCAACAAGCCAGTTCTCATGGTGGTCCATTCTCTCGCAGAATGTTTTTTTTCAAAACTCCTTTTCTCCCTGAGTGCTTCTTTTTCATTTCTTCTTTTTCTTAATTCTGCCCTAAAATAAATGATAATTTTTTATATCCACCAGTTGATCTGACCAATTCACTGATCCAGACAAAAAAAGAACATGGAAAACACTGCTGGTCCCTACCCCATCCAATAACAGTAATATATATGGTATATATTTAAGATTCTTTCCAAACAACCTGTCTTCCTGGACCTTAAGCAGTGCGTATCTGCTTACTAGGTATTGCGTACTGCCAACACCTACTGCCCGAGTTGGGTACAGGAGAAGAATAAGGAAAAAGAGAAGGAAAGAAGAAGGAGAAAAGTGTATCTGCTCAGAAACCAAGGTGGGGATTAAAACCTGCTCTTGCCTCTCTTCAGCCCTGTGGTCTGGCTTACTGCGCAGGCTTCGGTGCCCAGCCGCCCAGGGGAGCAGGGCAGGAGGGGCCGGGCACATCCCTGCCTGGAGCGCCAAGCCTGCTGACTCAGCGGTCAGGAGCAGGCCTGCGCCTCCCTTTTTGTGCTCACATTCCATGGGGACCCATCCACGGTGACTCAGATTAGCTCTTGCTGTCCTCTAAAGCCCGAGGGATGTCAGTGCCTGCTCTGCATAAACACTCCCACAGTCAATTTAAATTATACAATTAATTTTTATCACACCCAGTCAGCCTGCCTGAGGGACGAATCGCTGAGATCATGATGACACATGTAACTGTAGCTCCTCAGAGCGCCACAGTTGCTGTGGTTGCCGCAGGACTTTGGTCACACGTGGGGCCACCAGCTGCACAGTGAGGAGTATGTTGCGAATGTGATCAGTGTGAGGACACGTGAGGGACGGCCGCTGGCTGGGCAGTCAGGGGAGCCACCCTGCTATTCCCCCTGGGCAAGGTGACCTCATGCAAGTGGGTGACTGTATCCTCCATCCAAAAGAGGCAATGTGGGTCCCTTTGGCTGGTATGAGAGGCATATACCTTGGTGTACTAGTAGGTTTTCTAGAGGAATCTATATTTATCTACCAAGGGTGCTGGGATTTCTAGTTGGTTCTGAGTCTGGCGGGGGAAGTCTTCTTACACCCTTCATAATCTCGGGGTTTTTGTGAGATTCGTGGCCTAAGAGTCTTGGGGTTAGCCTCTGCACATTGGGAAGGTGCCACTATCCAGCCAGTCCCAGGAGATCTTACAACCTGGTCAGGAAAAAGTCCTGGGTCGGACTCTCATTCTGCTTCATACAAGCAACTAGTTTGAATCAAACTGAAAAGGAAATTTGGCTTTTTCTGCTGGGATTGCCAAATCAGTCAAGAGCAGAAAGGTGGGATTCCTAATGGCGTTGACTTCCTGGAGTCTAAGGCCCCAGGGCAGCCCAGGGGAGGGGTGAACTCTGTGGAAGAGACATGCCCACAGCTACGGAGTGTCATAGCTCTGCTCTCCTCCTTTGCTGCAGCTGCTCCTGTTTCCTGGCACCCCCTTCTCCAGCACCAGCCTCCCCTGACGGTGAAAGAGGGGGTACTACCCCCGTGTCAGCAGGCTCAGTGCAGCCCACCAGCTAAACGTTCAACCCAGCCATCATTCACTACAAGGCAAAGTTCTTATAGTTGAGAGAAACCTCTGCCCCATCCTGCAGCCTCCTGGCTGAAATGACCATTTGTGCTGGACTAGTGCAAGTGGCTCTTTCTGACGATTACTTTCTGAGCCCGTTGCTTCCTAACTCTCTGTTCTCAATTCAGTAAATTTCCAGATATGACTTCAAATGGGAGAAAATGGCTTGTAAGAAAAATAGGTGAAGTTATTTCACAGAAATAAGGACTGTCCTACCGTATTCCCTTAGGAGGAAGCCTGGGTGATCTAAGGAACCCTTGGTTGTAAAAATGGACGAACTGGATTGGTCAATATTAGGCTGGTGGCAACAAAAGCTTCACGAATACTATTGTATTAATTACTTTTCTAGAGCCAGTGGTTTGCGAGAGAACAGATTTAATATAGGACATTAACAAGTTATGACATGCACCCATTAGCCAAATGTAGGAAGAGTGCTAAATGTCTGTCTATGCACTGGAGACCCAAAAGATCCTATCGAGGGTCGGGAGCCCACGGCACTGTCCCATGTACGTCCATGCGTGCAGATGATGGCTGAAGAAATCTTTACTGGAACCAGGATATGATGCTTACAGCAGAGATGAAGACCAGAGCTGCCCTGAAGCAACAGCAGCCGTCCTCAACACTCCCCCTTCTCCAAGGCCCTGAGCGCCTTCTTCGATGAGAACAGCTGAGTCCCCTTTGGGAGAACCAGCCGCAGCAGAGCTTCTCTTGGGAAACAGCCCACTACTATCTTCTGCTCCTGTTCTCCTTTATGTTGCATCAGCAGCACTCTGCAGGTGGATCCTCTAAGCCCAGAACCGCACCAGCTCAGTCCAGCTGGGCATTCCGGCTCAAGCTGACTACAGTAATACGTTCACCACAACTATTAGACCCGGAAGCTCCACTTACAGGAAGCTGTCCTGCAAAATTAATGAGAGCAGCGTGAAGATATTATTAAATAACACTGACAGGAGGCCATTGTTTTGTTTTTTTGTTTTTTTTTTTTTTTTTGGTGGTGCCAGGGATCGAACTCAGGCCCTTGTGCTTGCAAGGCAAGCACTCTAATCACTGAGCTAAATCCCCAGCCCCAGGAGGCCATTGTTTTGGACTGAGCTCCTGCACTAGGCCTAACAGACCAAACCAAACCAGAATGGAGCCACTTGTACTAGGTGCCAAATTTCACAGCATTCAATCCAATGGGGACGAGTCAACCTGCGCCAACACGATAAGGAAGCCCCTCTGCGTTTTTCTGTAGGGACCTGGGTAGCTGAATAACCCGACGTTAAATATTTTTTCCATGATACTATTTCCTTGGTCTTTCTCAAGCTACCTTACAAAAACCAACGGTTCTGCCTTACCTGGAAGTATGCCTTTCTATGCCATTTACTGGATGCTGCCCTATTCATGAACTGCCAATAAAAGCCAAGTAGATCTTTAAATTCAGTTTGGTAAATTTTGTTCCTTGACATATATAGATAATGATACTCATGATAATACTGCTTATAATGCCAAAAAATTAGAACCCAGAAGTTGAAAATTAGGGAATACAAGATTGGTGGTTCATTATATACCATTGAAAATAATGTTATGGAAAAGTAATTTTTGTCAAAGAAATAATATATTGCTAAATGAATAAAACAGGCTTTAAAATACTATGTGTAAAATAATCCTTTTTTTTTTTTTTTTTTTGCAATACTAGAGATGGAACCCAGGAACTCATTCATGCCAAACATGCACTCTGCCACTGAGCTACAGCCCCAGCTCCAATCCCATTTTTAATGATATTAAAAAATATGTATATGTCCTCAGGAAAATATTAGAATAATCTTATTTCTGGATAGCTTAATTTTTTATTATGTTTTCTAGATTCTCTACATTATGTACTCTTTCTTAGTAAAAACACAAAGTATGCATAAATAGTACTCAGGAAGGTAACAGAGAGAACACATTTTGCACAACAATCAAAAGAAAGTAACTAAGGCCCTGAGTACGGGGGGAGGGGGAGGGGGAGGGGAGTGTAGAGTGTGGGTACTTACTGATCTTCCTCAACAGTCTCTCAAGAACCTGTGAAAGTTACTTAATTCACCTTGACTCTTGAAGCTTTTTCACCTGCCCATCACCCAGTCTTGGGGGAAGCCATGAACTCTTATTGAAACTCGCCGCTCATGGTTTAATAAGAACATTTACTGTTAGGTGCTACTTACGGGGGCTACAGGTTGTCTTCTATGACTTCTGGCAGGCAGGTATTACAATAATAGCTGATATTTATTCACTGGTTTTTATTTACTTGGTATTATGCTAAGTACGTCACAGATACAAATTCTTTCTTATTCTCCTTGATGGATGTCTCTCTTGCTCTTACATGTCCCAGTCTGTCAGTAAATCCTGTTGGTTCCTCCTTCAGGGAATATACTCACGCTGATCATTGGTCACCATCTTCTCCACTAACTCTAAGCCACCTTCCTCTCTCACCCAGACCTCTGGCCACCTTTTAGCCACCTAACCCTGTCTGTTTTCAGCAGAGAAGCCAGAAGTGTTTAAATATTAATCAGATGAATTTATTAATCTGCTCAAAATCCTTTGATAGTCTCTTTTCCGGCTCAGAAAAAATCTAAATTCCTGACATGAGTGGGGCTGTGCTCGATCTGCCCCACGCTTCCCTTTCCCCACACCTGCACCCAATACACCACCCTCTGCGATTGCTGGATTTCTTTCTCCATCATTTAGCTTCAGCTCTTCCTAGAATATCCCCAGGCAGACTCCTGCCTCCAGGCTTTGACGCAAGTCCTTTTTCTTACCAGCAGTGCTCTGCTCACTACTGCCTCACCCCAATTCAGCCACAAGGCTTGCTCTCTCAGAACTTTCTTAAAATCTTAACTTCTCGGTGAGGACTTCTCTGGTCAACTTAAAACTGAACTTTCCACCCACTACTGTATTCTCCTTCTTTTTAAACCTTTTTTCCTGCGGCACGAATCATCATCTAACATATGTATTGTTTTATTGTTTGCCTCTCCTTACTGGAATGTTAGCTTCGCAAGGACTATATTCATATTGGTGTCTGTTATATTCTCTGCTCTATCCCTGGTAGCTAAGGGAGACATTGTTTTAACTAATTTTATATCCAAAACAAATCCTTGAAATTGAATGCTTAACATTGTTGAGGTATCATTTGCATGCCATACAATTCACTCATTTAAAATATACAATTCACTAGCAAGCACAAAGCCCTGAGTTTGATCCCCGGCACCAAAAATAAAATAAAATATACAGTTCAAAGTTTCTCAGTATGTATTTACAATTGTTCAGCTATTACCACAATTTAATTTTAAAACACTTTCATCACCCCTGAAAGGAGCCCTGTATTCAGTGGCACTCACCCACCATCCTTCTCCCCGTTTCTACCTCCCAGCTCCAGACAATCTCAAAACTACTATCTCTGTAGATTTACTTATTATTTGATATTCCACATAAATGGAATCATACAGTATATGGTCTTTTGTGGCCACCTTCTTTCACTTAGCATAATGTTTAAGGTTCATCCCAGGTTGTGAGTATATGTTAATACTTCATTTCTCTTTTATACCTGTATCATGTTCCATTGTATGACAATGTAGTATTTTATTTATCTGTTTATCCGTTATCTGTTGATAGACATCTGATCGTTTCCACTCCATGACCATTATGAATAATGCTATTATGAACCTTCACGTGCAAATTTTCGTATGGATGTATGTTTCCATTTCTCTTTAATACATACCTAGAAGTGGAATTACAGGGCGAATTACATGGTGAACTTATCTTTAGTCTGTTGAGGGTCTTTCAGAATATTTTCCTAATGGCTATACCAAAGGCATTTACATTAACAGTGTACAAAATTTCTAATTTTCTCCACATCTTCCCCCATACTTATTACCTAATAATATTTATTATTATCTTTACACAATTTTTAGCCATCCCACAGTGTGTGATGTGGTGTTTCGTTGTGGATTTTATTTATATTCACCTAATGGCTAATGATGTGAATCATCTTTTCTTGTACTTATTGGTCATTTATATGTGTTTAGAGAGATGTTTATTCAAATCCTTTGGCCAATTTCATAGTTGGATTATTGAATTTTAAGAGTTTTTAAGTAATCTGTATTCAAATTCTTTATCTGATCCATATTTTGCAAATATGCACTCCCATGACTCACTTTTATATTTTTTAAATAGTATAATTGGGCTGTGGGTGTAGCTCAGTGGTAGATCATATGCTTTGCAAGCCCAAGGACATGGGTTCAATTCCCAGCACCTAAACAAACAACAACAAAACAACTTTAAAATAGTATAATTAATGAAAAAATTTTAAATTCTGAGTCCAGTTTATGTATTTTCAGGTTTTTTTCACTTGTGCTATTGGTGGTGTTTCTGAGAAGATTCCTAATTTATGGTCACAAAGATTTATAGTTATTTTAAAGAGTTCCATAGTACAACCATTAGAGTTATATATAGGTCTTTACTGATCCTGGCTCCATGGATGTGCCTGACTCTGATGTTATCTTGAGTTGAGCCATGTCAGGGGATGAAGTCACTTTGTCTCAACCCCAAAATATGCCTCTCTTTCTAACCCAAATTGCAGGAATCCAACTGCTCTCGTTCTGCCCAGGACCATGTTTTAGTCAGTAAATCCTCTCTGTACAATCCTGGATCCATGTGCTTTTCTGTCTTTGGTCTCCTGGCACCTTAGTGCTGGTCTTCAAACACTAAGACTAAGCTATTCTGGAACGGATTTCAAAGGGAATACAGTAATGTAAACCATGGAGTCAGTAGAATCGCCACGAAAGCTCATTCTGGCAGTGCCAGCCCCTGCTCCTAAGAGCTGTCTTGCAGCACTAGAAAGTCAAGGAAAGGACGGCCTCTCTGTGTATTGAGACTGCTCCATTTGAATCATGTGGAGGTATCAGAAAAGGCTTGTGTTAGCACACAGAGCAGCTCAGAGTTCTTATAGTATGTGGAAACATTTTATAGACAGAAATAATTTGAAAAGGAGGTTAAAGTCATCATAAAATTGACCACCCTTTCTCATTTCCACAGTAAAATCATAAAGGGCATAGTTCACTCAGTTCTTATTGCATTCTGAAGTAGAAAAATTACAAGCCTTCTCAATTCACATAACGCTGTGATACTAGCAAATTGTTAATTATTAAATGTTTTGCTGGGGGATTAATGTGCCATTATTTGGGATTGAGCTAGAATATTTAGAAGAATGGTAATATACGTGTAAAAATTGTTACTGATCTGGAAATAGTCCAAAGTATAACGAGCTGAGATTGAACGTATTTCTCAGTTTTCTCATAATGGTATAAATTAATATTATTTGCTTTTTTAAAATGTGGGAAAATCCAGTCTTAGAGGTGCCGTACTGAGCACCACTGTAATACTAAAAATCAAATGTTAGTTGCATGAAGGCAAGGACTTTGGTTGTCTATTTCACAGTTGTATCCTAAGCATAGTACTTTAATCCATTTAGGCCCTGAGTGAATAGCTGTTGAATAAATGACTGATTAATTGTAGATGTCTGTCCTTAGATTCCAGGGAAAATAATAATAATAATGATAATAATAATGGAAATCCTTTTTTGTTCAAGAGGTATCACAGTTCAAAGACAAAATACTCTTTCTCAGCAACTTTCAAAATGTAATTCTAAAGCACTCCCAAAAAATTAGTCCTCTGAGTGATGAAGCACCCCAATTCTAAGTTCCAAAAACTCAGCTTGTCGGAAATATCAGAGTCTTAAAACGATCACATTTTAAAAACACTGTTGATGTAAGAATTTTCTTTGATTTAAATGTTATTTCTCTTGGAAAAGACTTGTTTTTCTAAGCAAGTTAGGTCATCGAACTGGGAATACCGAGAAAAAGAAAAATTAAAGAAGACATGTTAAAAACAGAAACTATGGTTACTTTTTTGTATATGTCTCCACTGAGGTTCTGATGTCTTATATGAAATTTTACAATAAATTTTTTTTATTCGGAACTAGATTGAAGATACAATGTTACTAAGATTCTCTCTCTCACTCTCGCTCTCTATCTTATTCCCTTCCTTCCTTCCTTCCCTCCTTCCTATTATAGAAATCAAACACAGGGCTTCACACTTGCCCAGCAAGTGCTCTACCACTGAGCTATATCCCCAGTCTTGATGTCAAGAATTTTAATAATACTGTTTAATTATATCTTCCTCATGGGGTTGTTATGAGGAGTTAATGATCTAATGAACACAAAGTACCTGAATATATGATGATCATTCAATGTAGCATATTTATTACTCTTGTGGGAAGATCCTGTTCTTATTTAACATTTTAATATTTTTCTCACTGTGGATTTTCTAGAATTAATTTTGAGTCATTAAAACATTGCATTAAAATAACACTTACTTTAAATACTGACTGTTTTGGCTCCCCCTAAATTCTATGCTGAGGCAAGTTCTTCCCCTTAATCCTAGCACTGGTGGTGACTCTGTGATCTAGGGATGATTTAATCAGGTTTTACAGTATATTCCCTGACTGATCGTCCTTACCCAGAAAACTGTTCTCTTCTTAGCTTTGCAGAAAAGCAGTGTCATCAAGAATTATTTTATGTTAATGACCATCAGTCTCCCCAGCTTCTCTTGATCGGACTAGATTGATCACTGGAGCCAAAGATATCCAATCCACGGAGAGTTCAGTAACCATTTATAAGTCTACACTTAAAATAGTGAGGAAGGTCAATTCGATTTCTTTCTGATAGAAAAGGATCAAATAGCCATAAAATATAGAGACTCAGTAGAAGTATTTAGAAGTGGAATGATTTCTAAGATTTACTTTAAAAATTAATTTAATTATTATTTAAATTATTTCTTGGATTTGCACTAAAAAAAGAAAGATTGACAGAAGTTCAGAAGTAAAATACTGATAATTAGAAGCTGGATGATGGATTTCATTATTTTATTGTCTCCATTGTTATATACTAAAAATTCTATAATTAAAGCATTTATTTTTAAATGGCAACTATTGTCAAATTAAGCCCATGAACAGTGAAGATAAAAGACAAATGTCTATATCAAGAGTTGCCATTAGGTGGGGTCTGGGGTGACCATGGTAAGCCATAGGCATTCCAAAATTTTAAGGGAGTTGAAAATATAGGTAAGCAGAAGAAACTGGTTGGTTTAGAAAGGAGCATTAAAAGGTCCTTCAGAGAGAGGTAGATGCCCAGAACAAAGCCTCTGTTCTTTATGCGCTTCTAGTTCCTGGTTCCTTTACCCACCAGGCCCCGCCATACTATGACTCCTCTGCCATTCCTGATCTACCCACTCCCCTGCTTTTCTTGTCTCATGTTTGTCTTTAAAATTTGATTCCCCTTTTCTTGAGCTTGGTTCATCAAGTCTGTCTCTCTATATCAAAACAAATGATTACTTGTATCTGTTGGAATCTGCCTAAGGGGAAGGACCCTGCCGATCTTGGAGTCAAATGATGCTTAGCATCCTGTGGAGGAGGATTAGGAGAGAACCTGGTGGGAATCAGAATGTCAGGTGATCAAAGTCAGTTCAATCTGCCCTCCAGGTACAAATGTACCAGGACACAATTAAAAGCAGTTTTCCTAAGAGGTCTTGACAGAACTAACAGGCAGTTTGCCACGGTAATTTCCTGGGGACCGTGTTGATCTAAGAAGTAAAAATGGTCACTGAACTGTCAAGCTGACCTGTGTGGGAGGCCAGTCTTCTTGCCTGAGGGGTCTTAACATTTTTGTGAGCTACAAATGGAGGGTAATCTCTCACTTGGATGAGGATGAAAGGCTTGGAGGACTATCCCTTTGCCCTTCGTTTACCACAAAAAATAAAGGGTTTCTAGGCAGGATGAAAGAAGTAATCTAGGAAACAAGCCAGGAAAAAGGATTCTGAAGGGTAGTGTCAAGAGAAGCTGGTGATTAAGGAAGTTAGTTCAAAGGTGAACTAGGCAGGACGTGGTGCCTGTGGTGGGCTGTCCTCTGTGGAGTAGCTGTGTGTTGTCTCAACGCACTGACTCTGCAGCTTCGCTGTGGCAGGCTGTGCTAGGAAAATTCAGGGAAATCAGAATTGGGAAAGAAATGACACTTGCACATCAGAGCCAAGAGGAGGAGGAACAGCCTACTTTGCTCCTTTCAGGCAGGTGATGAGGTGCCAGGTACTTCCTTGGTCAAAGAAGATCATACGTTCACGAAAATGGGGAAGAGAAACAAAAGTGAATAAAAGTGTCTGCAAGTTTTGTAGAAAATAACCATGCTTTGCTATGCAGAAAGAATCGCCATGAAAGATTTTGTTTATTCTCTTAGTGTGTTCCTATGTATTTACACAGCTGCTGTAATAATATATGCTGACTTTTAAGTGCTATCTAATTCAGGAACATTCGCAGATCATATAATTTAGAAAAAGGCACTTGAAGCTGTATGTCTGTCTTTGGATGATCTATTGTTTTTCATCAATAAAAAAATTCCAACGAGTTAGGTCATTTAACATGACACTTAAAGATGCATAAAAACCATTTATCAAGTTCTTGAGCAGTGAAAAACTTCATTATGTCATTCTATGCAATACTCCTTTTGTGGAGAGGGGAAGAAAAGACCCCTTGTTTAGTCATTTTCTTGGCATGGGGTCTTCACTATGTAATAAGCTTGGCCATTGTTAGAAAATCTGGACAAGAACACCAGTTATTGTTGTAAGTGATCATGAAATAAGACGAGAGATTCTATATGAACTGTAGGTTAAAGGATATGGCTCAAAACAGTTTCTTGGCATTGAAAGAGGAGTGAAGAGATAGATAACCCTGCAGGGTTGTGTCATTTAGTTTTGGCCGTACGTGACAGACAATTTGGACTCGTTTGTATTATAACAAGTAAATCTAGTAGTGTACTGCAGGCCCAGGTTTGAGTAATTCAACTAATCAGCAATATCAGCCTGGACCCAGGTTCTTCATCACCCTAGATGTATCGGTGTGGTTCCCAGGCCAGGTCCCTTCATGGTTGCGAGATTATTGTAGCAGTTCCAACTACAAGAGATGAGTCTGTTTCTTACTATGTGTCTCTGTAAGCCAAGAAAGTTTTGTTGTTATTGTTTTATTTTTATTTATTGTTGTTATTTTATTTTATTTTCAGGGCACTTTACCACTGAGCTCTAGTCTCATTCCTTTTTATTTTAATTTTGAGATGAGGTCCCACTAAGTTGTCCACTCAAACTTGTGATCCCCCTGCCTCAGCCTCCTGAGTAGCTGGGATTACAGGTGCATGCCACCTTGCTCTTTCAGGCTAGTTTTTCTATGGGCCTTTCTTATAAACTTCTCTCATGTCTTGTTGGGCAGGGGTATATCACGCATCCATACTTAGACCAATCACGGTCCACATTATGTCTGGGTATAAGGCTAGCTTCCTTTGAAGCTCATGGTTAAATAAGAAAATGGATAAGGACAAAATCAGGTGGTATTGGAAAAGAGGAAGGAGGAGAGGTGTTAGATAGCAACCAAGAGTATTTCTCACAAGGACTAAGCTTGTTCTCTGAGCTATGACCCAGATAATACATGCAATTTATTGAATTTCAGAATATGGTTCTAATCTGTGTAAGGGAAGATGTGTGTGTGTGTGTGTGTGTGTGATTTTTTATTCTGTTTATTCTGTTATCAGTTGGTCAATATATATCTTCAAATAATGTTTCCAAAAAGAGACCGCGGGCCACTGTATTTTCTGAGACCTTGCCTATCTGAGTGTGGCTTTCTGTTGTCTCTGTTAATCGTGGTGACATGGTTAGATACAAAACCCGGGTTTGCTGTCTTTTTCCATCCAGATATTTTGTAGACATGGCTGCATTGTTTTCTGGTAGTTAGCATTGTAGAGAGGTCAGAGATGACCACTTTCTGCTCTTTTGCAAGTAAGTTTCTTAACCTGAGCACCTGAAGGCTTCTTTTCTTTATTCTTTCAATTTAAAAACCATGCCTGGGATGCATCTAAATCTAGGTCATGACCTTTAATTTTACTTAGGACATAGTGAGTCAGTCTGTACACTCCAGACTTTTCCATTACATCAGTTTTTAATGGTGTCTTTGATTTGTCTCAGTGTCTCTTGTTCTTGTCTCTTTCCTACTTACTGTATTGAATTGTGTTCTCTCTCTTCTCTACTATCTTCTTGTCCACGATTTTCGTTTCCTTATTCTTTTCTCTACATTACAGTAGAGGGCTGGGGATTTAGCTCAGTGGTTAGAGTGCTTACCTGGCAACCACAAGGCCCTGAGTTCAATCTCCAGCACCAAAAAGAAAAAAAGGGCATACATTACAGTAGAATATCTAAAATATGATCACCAGGATACTAACTTACCTTACCGCAGGACTAGTGGTTCTCTTTATTCATTCCAATGTATGCTGTATATTATTTAGTAAGAAATTTATTACACTTTAGTAACTATTTCCAAGATATTTTTATCTGCCTCATCTATGTCTCATAGTTCATCTCATTCTATTGTCCTTGCCATCCCGTCCTTTTCTCTCTTTGTGACATCTGTGTTTCTTTCATAGAAGCCATGTCTTCCTGCACACTTCAGAGGCTATTACATCGTCTTCGGGTTCCCCTAAAGGAGGTCATTTTCGTAGGAATGTTCTTCATCTCATCTTCTCTGTAATTGTTTTTTGTGTTCCCAATGGTGGTTTTTCTTTTTCTGGTTACTCATCTTTAAATGGGAGGGGGAGCCAATGCCAGATTCACCCACAGACAGGGTGTGCGGATTTCACTTAACTCTCCTGATCGGATGCCAGGGTGATGATTGCATCTCAGCTCTGCAGCTGGAGCAGTCTGGTGAGGATGGTCCCTGCCTGGTTCTGAGAAGCCCGCCAGTGCTCCCAGAACACTACTCTGCTGGGCTCGGTTTCTGCCCTCAATGTCTAGAACACTCTTCTTGCTATGTATTGCTACTAGGTGCTTCCTCTTCTACCCCCAGGTATACTATTTTACCTGGTGATAAATCCTAACAGAATGCAAAGTATCCAGCACCCCAGTCTCATATACTTCCTAGGCTGGGTCCCTAGATAGGTGTTGAAAGATGAAGAAGATTAAAAAAATTTTGTCGACTCAAAGTGCACTATCAACATGGGAATGGACAGCTTCGAGATTCTTACGATGCAGATCCCAGGTCTCTAAGTAGAACACTCAGGAGATGCGAAATGTTTTTCTGACTTCTCTTTGATCATCAGAGAGCCACTGTTTCTGGAGGAAAAGGCCAGAGCAATGTGCAATTGTTTTTCCTCATCCACCTTTTTTTTTCATTTAAAATATCGATTCCTTCTAGATTTTACCAAGAGATTTTCTGTTGGTCTTAGCTTTGGGTGTTAGATGAGGTTTTTATTTCTCTGTGGCTTCATAGCTATAAGAAACTTGGGTAAGTTTCTAACAGGCTGGTTAGCCTAGTCCCATTTAAAGAAATGAAAACCAAGCCTGGACACGAGTCAACAATGTACTTAGATGCTAAAAGTGAGCGAGAGAAGGAGGAGAAAGAAAAAGAGAGACAGAGAGAGGGAGAGAGAGAGAGAGGAAGGCAGAGAGAGAGCATCTTCCAGTGGCAGTTCGCTAGGATTCCTATAGCATGGCTCTGTCATGCTGGGTCTCTGGCCTCACTGTCCAGAATCTTAGAGCTCAAGTGGCAGTATTTTCATTGCATTCTTCTGAGATTAAGTTATAAGGAGTTTTGGATCGAGTTATGGCCCCTATTACTAATACAAATTTAAAATGTTCTTTGATGGAAAAGAGCAAGTTCAAAATTGAGAAAACAAGATGCCAAAAGTGTGTACATTGTTTCAAAGCAGTGGAGTTACTTAACTTTGAAAAAGGGATGACGTGGAGAAGAAATGGGGAAGACCTGGTAATTACGGTAAAATAGAACAAGGGTGGTCATGTAGAAAAGGGTTTATTTTTATTCTGGTTTGCTCCAGAGAGCAGAACAAGAATGACTTGGAGGGAGAACAAGAAGGTGGGTCTGGCCTAACCTAGGGTTGACAGAGTGACCCATGGTGCCTCACCAAGAAACAGCAAACTCTGGCTCCTGAAGGGGTTTAGACAGTCCTGGCTGATCACCCCATAGGGAAACTGTAGGAGAAATTCTGGCATGTGGTGGGAAGTTGGATGATCCATATTTTAATGATCTTGGTTTTGGAGGTTTGCCTTTGGGTTTTCTGCCTTTTAGGTCAGACGAGTGGCTCGGCTTCCCCTGAAAGGAAAGCACTTAGCCGGGAGAAGTAAGCTGTACTGAATGTTAATTTCCCACCAGACAAACAAGAGACCCAAACAAAGTAGTTTCCACTTTCTCCTGTGTTCTGTCATGCCCAACTCACACAGTAGCAAAGGCTACTCTAGAAGTAGATCATGACTATGCTTCTGCCAGGAAAAGTGGGGAGTGGGAGCGAACGTGGTTCACATATCATCTCATTGTAGTCCGTAGTCCTCACTATGGCTCACGAAAGTTGCTTTCCAGACGAAGAAGCAGCCCACCAAAGGGGCTAGACAGCTTGCCAAGAACCAGAAGACATTTATTCAAGGAGCCAGTGGGGGCTCCGGCATGTTGATGTAAGAGGAGCTTAGGGGAACAGTTGGGTTGGAATGTCTGCCTGGAGACTTAGCACGGAGCTGTATTTGTGGAGTGTTTTCTGAAGATGCACTCGTTCACACTTTACGTTGCTGACACATACATCACAATTTTTATCTTGTATTTGGGGTGGCTAAGGAGGCTGATGGGGATAAAGCCCCCCTCCTACCACCTCCAGTGACTCCTTGGCCTTCTACGGGTGAATCCGGACTTGGACTTTGGTCCGATTCTGACCTCAGAAGGAGAAAGAAGACCTCTTTCAATGTTACTGGGGATTTGTTTTGTTTGGTTTTTGTGTTTCACTTAAACTATTGTAACTAAATAAGGCAGGCGAAACCAGGCTGAATGATTTAGTCTGTTTTCCTGAAGACTTTCCCAAATACCAAGAGCAGGCTGGGAGGCGGCCCGTCTTCACTCCTGCTCTGGGCTGGCTCCAGCCCCTCTGGCAGCCCCTTCCCCTGACCCGCAGGTGCATCTGTCTGTTGTGACAGTCTCGGGGAACACCTGCTGCTCCCCAGTGGGGATGCTGCAGTCAGTCTGGTTCAAGGCTGGAACTGAGTTTTTCTTTCCTTTTACAAACAAACAAAAAAATGCCTTCCCTGCTTGTCCTCTTGGACTTTGCTGTCCCAGATGTGTCAGGAGTTGGTTCCACAAAGCAGCCTAACTAAGGGGCTTTTCTGCTGCATTACATAATGGCATGGTTCACGTCACTTTTCCATTGGTTTTGGACAGTGCTGCACAGTCCTTTGGGGATGTTCTGAAGTTCAA
This sequence comes from Hystrix cristata, assembly GCA_004026905.1. NCBI lineage: Eukaryota > Metazoa > Chordata > Mammalia > Rodentia > Hystricidae > Hystrix > Hystrix cristata. The sequence goes on from PVJO010001187.1 coordinate 25,741, forward strand.
GCTCCTGTAGAGCCAGGAGGGAAAGCCCAACAGCAAAACAAGTGGAAAAAAGATAACATGTAGTGTTCACATGGCCTTAGGTCTTTGAAATGCCTGCCCATATCTATTTTGTTTCTGGAAGGTACTGAACAATATTACTAATGCTGGGCCTCACCGTTAATCTTCCTTCCTCATCTGAATATTTAACTCTATTGATCACTTCTTTTTTGCTTGTGTTTAGTCCTCCCTTGATTTTGGTAACACTGCACTTTTGAAGTTATTCTATTTCTCCAGCATTAGCCACATACTGTATTCTGTTTCTCCATCTCCTTTGCCCTGCCATTTGCCTTTGACTAGGCATTCCATAAGCATCCTTGTAGGTCAAGCTTTGTTAACAAAGAGATCCAAGAATGATATGGTGCCATCACAAACAAAGTCTATTTCTCGGTCGCATATTAGGCCACGGTAGCTGTTCCTGTTGGCAGGTGGATTTCCTCTGCCTGTGAGCCCTGAGTCCTTCCATTTGCCAGTACCTGACTGGATGCAGGTACTAATGGGGTCTCATTCCTGCATCTAGTCACTCACAGGGGAAAAAGAGAATGGCAAAACCACATCTGCTTAACACCCTGGCCCGGGACACGTTATCCTTGCTCTTTGTCCATAGGAGAGAACTAGTCATGTGATCACTTCTAGACGCAAAGAATCTGGGAAACATAGCTCATGGCTGGGAAACTCCTTTGCATTAACGACTCTATCCTATGATAAAGGAAATGGATTTTGGAGTACAATTAGTCATCTCTGTCACAATCCTCGAGTTTTCTCTCAAAACCATGGCTCTAGATGAATGCATCCTTCCTTGTACTTTCTATATTTGCCTTTGTATTTATGACTCCTAAGTCTCCATTTTCAGCAGTGACCTCACATGGATGTCTAGTCTCGTACTGCCAGCTGCCTCCTACACAGCCTCCTGGATCAACTGAACAATTTGTCTTGCAGATATATTCAATTAGAGAATTTTTTCCTGGATATTTATATGGAAACACACTAAAACCAAAAGCCCAAACATTATATTAGTTAACAGGAATTTGTTCTGATAGATACAGTAAACAGGAATTGAGAGCATTATTTCTAAATTGATCATACCACATAAATTTAGCCAAATAAGAGTCTAATATACTACAATGAATTCTTGCTTTCTTGTACTTTGCTCTACATTTGTTCCAACAGGACTCAGTGTTTTTCTCATGCATAGCAAGAGGTGACATGAAATGGAATTTGGGATCATTGTGGTTAACCTGAACATGTTGGAAATTAAAGAGAGGCTGAATGTTATTATCCGCAGCCCACAAATTGGAGTGAAGGGTAGAACCAGGCTAAACTACGCACTGCAAAATAGGCAGCAAAGTCTAGGCAGAATGCTCATCAACAGTATCCAAATAATAAAAAAGCAGGTTGATGGGTGGTATCTCCTATACCAAAGACCCAGAATTTGACCCATAGGTACAAATTGTTTAATTGATCCAGCCTCCCTCCTTTCTAACTTAACATCTTTTCCTGTCCAAGAAGACTCCTGCTCTGGTCCCGCTGGGTGTCAGTGAATCACCCTTCTCCAGCATCACCTGTACTTCTTCCCTTTCCTCTGGGCCACAGAGCCAAAGACTCTCTGGGGCTGCTTGATTCACCCCTCCCCTGTCTCCCCTCTCCTTCTTTTTTTAAAAATCTATTTAGGGTGTTTTTGACAGGCTAATCTTTCTAAAGCAATTTTGCTCTGTCACTGCCAAGAAATTCTCCTTAAGAACCTGTTGCCACTTTAGAAATATGAAACAGTTTTAAATAGTAACAGCCTATAAATAAAATGGTTTGTTAGGTAAAACAGATTTTTTAATCTGAAGGGCAAGTCTAGTATAGTGTGATGAGATGTGACAAGCAGCAGACAAAGAAGTGAGAAATCATAACTGTAATTTACCCTCTACATCAAACCAAATCTTGGAGTCTCAGGTGTTTATTTTGTAACGTTAGGAAGACAGTATCTTTCCTGTCTGAAATCCGTGGGATAACACAGATCACCTCTTTTGGTTCCTTCCATCTCTAGCCATGACAAATTTAAAAATGCAAACTCCTCTACCTATTTTTTAAAGGATCCTCCATAATTCTACTTCCCTCTAGCTTCCCAGTCTGATCACCCAGACTCTTCTCAGCGCTCCTTCCCTCCCTCATTTTCTCCCTGTGCCCTCAATCCTGCTGAGTGTGGTTGGACCCATCTGTGCGCTGCTGCCTCTGCCCCTTTACGTCCTCCCAAGACTGTCATGGGCCCACCTGGGCCTCATCCGAGGATTTGAGATATTTGTAAGGACGTTGCCACACATGTGGCTCTTCTCCTTATGGAATGACACAGACATCCCCACAGTGAGGCAGATTAGGAGATTAGGCAAGGTAACAGTTGTCAGTTTCTTTGTGAAATGCCTTGGCCATGTCATTTAGTGCTATGATTGCTTCATGAGTTAGTTTTGTTTCCCTGGCTGGATTAATTGATGATCGACTGATTGATTCATCAGTTAGTAAACAAGATTTGTATCAGGTCAAACCAAATGAAGTTGCTAATATTTGACTGCTTTTGACCTATAAAATCCCAGCAGCTTCCTATGCATAACTATGCAAAGAACTAGAGAAATATTTGCCACTTTTTTGACTAAGCTTAGTTAAATCCTCCATGTCAAGGAAGCTGACATCACAGAGTGGTAGTTGAAACCACCTCCAAAGTAATTGTCATCTTTTCTTTCTGAAGCCTTCACACTGACTGTTATTCTCCCAGGAAAGCTATACCCAGAAGAGCAGCACACTCTATCCAGTGGCCACACCGCTTGGGAAGGCTGGTCTGGGAGCACAGAGTGCTTGGCTCCAGACCATAGAAGTGGACTAGAGTTCTCCTTGTATCTTTGTCTAAGGTGAGCCCATGACTTCATCTACAACAGCTGGAAGGCCCCTGGTATTGGGAAGGACAACTTTTAGACTCTCTACAGTAACTTTTCGTGAGAGAATGAGAGCTAAACCCTTTATTGAATCAAGAGTTTAAGAATCCAGGTTCTTTGATTGTTTCATTAGAAGTTAGTCCTTGTTGCAACTGTATGGAGTATAAAGGGCTTTGGGAGACATGGTGAATTGGCATGATTTGGGAATCAAATAGACCCACTTTAAAGTCCTTTCTCTGTCATTTACTAGATACACAATTTGGACAAGTTACATCATTTCTTGAATCTCTGAACTTTGTCATCTGAAAAATGGGAAATAAAAAAAAAAAACAGAATTTTCCTGAGGATTAAATGAGATAAGACATGTAAAATGGCTACTGTATTATCTGACACACAGTAAGCTAGTGGTAGCTAGTCCTGTTACCCTAATGTTATCCTGAAAGATGAGTGTGATGGACCAGGTCTTAATAACTCGCATACAGATGTGAGCTTTTGAAAATAATGGAAGCTATGATTCTGGAGACTTTGCTCCAGGCCAGGTGGCTTGAGGAGGCCAAACCTGTAGTGGTCACACATGTCAAAGTTGGGGCCCTATTTGAGAGATTCCAGGTGCTGAAGGGCTCTAGATATGAGCCTGATTGGACAATGCTAGCCCTCTGTCAACACTCAGTCCCCTCTTAACCATGTGCTTCATTTCCAGACTATGTGTGAGATGCCATCCCCAGACAGGACTTGGCTCTGTGAAGTTAGCCTGGATAGCTACAGTGTGCAGCACTGACCATAGACCACAGGTCGAGACGTCTTAGATGCCTCTGACCGAGCCCTTAATGGACCAACTCGGCCCCTTTCCTGCACACTGGGACAGTATGTGGGCCCCCAAACAAGTCTGAATGCACTGAGGTCTGAGGTCCGTTTCCTTCTCCTCTTTGAGAAGACGGGGGTTGGCTTAGCAGGGGATGCATGCCCTGGAGAGAGGAGGTGCTTGGTGTAGGCACTCTTGAGGAGCTCTGAAGGAAGAAGTGTCACTGGGCCCCTTTGCCTCCTCCCTCCTTGTCCCCCCATACAGGAGAAGATGCCATGTGGAGGACCTCAGTCCACTGAGTTTTCTGAATGTCCCTAGGCAGACCCCACTCTGAGGTAACTAACACCAGCACAGTGAGGGAGTAGGCAGAACCCTGAAACCAAACCCATCCGTTTTGTCTCTTTAGACCCAAGGCAAATTCTCCCTCAATCTGTCGACATGACTATAGTTCGTGCAGAGACTCTGGGTGCCTGGGGATCCATGGGGGAGGTTGGGAGGTGTCTAGTGCTGTGCAGGGACAGTGCTAGGGGGCCACACCAGCTTATTTGCAAAGCCCTGAGGGTCAGGGCAGTGGCTTCTGGGGCCCTCTTGGAATTCTGCAACAGGCGCCAGGCCTCACCCTGCCATACACCTTCACCAAATACAACAGGAATGTCAAACTTCCTGTCCTAATCTGCTTAGAAGCAGAGCCTGGGTGGAGGGTGCTACAGTGTCAGATTTTTGTCTGTTTCAGAAGGATTTGTTTGTTTGTTTGTTTGTTTGTTTGTTTGTAAAACGAAGGCTGAAAGTGACAAATACTAGATGCAGGTAATGAAGATCGTTATGTATATTAAGAAAAAGCAGAATGTTCATGACTTTGTGATGTGTGGAATAATCTGCTAATATTGGATGGTGATGGCACCCATCCTTGTAAACTCCCTTTCTAGGGAATAAGAATTACTGACATTTATTACCCATTGCTATGCAGCAGGATCTGTTCTAAGTATTCATGTGTTAAATAATTTATACCTTGCAACAGCCCGAAAGAATGATATCATTGTCCCTGTTCTCTAAATGAGGAAAATAAAGCCCAGAGTTCACAAATAGCAGATCTGCACCCAGACAGTCTGGCATCTCAGCGCACTGCCTCACCTACCACGCTCCACTACCCCTCTAATGTGAGGCTTTAGGCCACAGCCTCGTCCTTCAAACTGGTACTTTGCCCTTCTCCTCCTCCAGCACTCAAGCAAGAGTAGTGGGGTCTGCGTATTAAATACACTTAGGAGTAAGTGAGTAAATAGTGAAAAGCAACTTGCAGTAGCAGTGTTTTCCTGTGAAGAACCCATTTGGTCTACTAAAGTAAATAAGTAAATTTAAAGAAAAGGAACCTCTTCAGTGTTTTATCTAAACTTGCCCCTCTTACTGCAGTAGCCCAAGGCCAGTGCCTCCTTGGCTTCTTAGCACATTTGTGGGCCTTTCCATGCTCTGGTCTTTCTTCTCCTCGACATCCTCCTTTCTTCCTTTCTTCTGCTTTCCCACCTTGAGTTCTTCCTAAGCTCCAGCATAAAAATACTAAAATGGGATTTCAATTTAACGTGGTTTTCCATTATATGGTTTTGCTTATTACATGGATCAAATCAAATTCCAGAAACATAATTACATTGGGAAAGGCCGCTTGCCAGTCCTGGAGTCAGCACAAAAGGCTGGAGTTGGTACATGTGACAACTTTTCAGTGACACTGTGTAAACTGTACCATCTCACAGAGGAAGTATGGGACTGAAGTAGGAATAGGGCATGGCTAAGGGTGGCTGGCAAGGGAACGTGACCTGGAGTCTGGACCTGACGTCAGCGTGAGGTGCCAGTTTCAAGCGCCCCCCCCCATGGATAAATAGAAGCAACACCAGAAACAAGCCCTTTTTTCTTTTGTACAGCGCCACCAGGAAAGGAGCTCTCCCTTTTCCCTCCCCTGGAAGATGGTGTCTGTGTACCCAGTGCCACTGCTATCATGCCTTTTCATGGTAACCCTACAGTGCCTTATAGGCCCGGTACACATTTTGCTGTATCTATTGTTATGCTCAACTTTCCTTTTCTTCTTTCCTCTATAATTTTAAATAAAACTTTAGAACTACTTTTTGCCCTCCTCGTTCAATTCTTTGCTTGAGGAGGGAAGAACCCAGAGATATCAGAACCTACCCAATAACAGGACTGCAACTGTTCCTCTGCCCTCAGAGAAGGGGAAACTGAGGAACAGAGGTGTGGCTCATCCAGGCCCTACAGGTAGAGTTCAGGGGTCTCTCAAATCCTGGTTCAGGGTGCAGATTGGGGGCCATCCTCACCTACTCCGTGGCCTCAGGTTTCCCTGGACATCTTTACTTTCCCCCAACTCCCTCAGGCCACCCTTGTCCTAGGTGACAGCAGATGCAACCTTGCATTTTGTGGAAGAAGAGAAGTTTAATTTACTTTGTGACTCATTTATTCATCCTGACTCTTTTGCTCACTGGCAGAACCAGAAAGAGGGACAAACCCAAGGTGGCACTGGAGTGTCTGAAACCTTTGGATCCTCTTCTGGGCTTAGGATTTGAGTCATCTCAGAAGTAAGCATGTCTGCTGTTTGTCTGCAACTAGGGCCTACTCCAGATGACATGGGTCCCTTCCAGGTCCCCCAGATGCTCAGGGTGGATCCAGTGAATTTCCAGTCTGGTCCACACCCCTAATTCCCGGAGTCGAGTGACTCAGGGCTTCAGAAGATAACTCAGCTGCTAAATCACTCCTGAGGGAAGGGCGTTCCCCATTCAGGGACTCCGTCACCTGCAGGATGGAAGTAAGTTCTAGGCCCTTCCACCCAGCCTTGACTGTCACCCTGAGATCTGCTGTGGGAACCGGCACCCTGCCACTCCCTTTCCATCTGGAATGTAGTGACATTGCCACAATCTGTTAAGAATTCTTAGTGGGTCATGATGTCCTTGACCACTTTCTCCCTTTAGCCAATTTTTGGTTTATTAAACAAAGTAAAGAAAATAAAGTTTGATGATGTACGTGGACAGACAGGAGATTGCAGACTTTCAGTTGCACACACATTGAGCCTCGTTCAAGGGTTCTTTTTGGTCTCTGTTCCTTGTGCCGAGAACAACTGAAATGACCTCTGGACTGGTATGCTGAGTAGCTGAGTCCATTCTGCCCGAAGGTGATGGCAGCCTCTGCCGGGAAGCAGCCTCTCCTCAGGGGTGATCGCCTCAAGCCCTGAGACAAAATTCTACCCAGTGACACAGCCACGGGCGTCGTGGAAGATGAGCCCCATGTTCGACTGAGAAGTGGCTGTGTGGACCGAGAACAAGAGACTTACCCTCTGTCGGGGCACACACTGATGTCAACAGGCTTCCGGCAGGCCCTTTCTCATGTAGAAGAGCAAGTGCTGAATGGTGGCGGGACCCTGGCAGTCCGATGATGATTTCCTCTGTTGCACATTCTGTGGGTCCCCATGTGGACACCACCATGCTCACCCCTTCAGGAAGCTGCTCATCTTTCATGCACCGGTGCTTACCTTTGACTCACAATATGTGTTTACTGCTGTGTTTTCATTATAGCCGTAAACCTGAATGTCCATCTACAGGGGAATTGCTAGGTAATATATGGTGTAGCCATACAATGCTACAGTACTAAAAATTGGGCTAATGTCATATGGAAGTACTCATGTTTGCTCAGTAAAATAAGCAGGCTTGGACTGGACACAGTGGTACATACTTGTAGTCTCAGATACTCAGGAAGCTGAGGTATAAGTGTTGCAAGTCTTTAGGCCAACCAGGGCAATTTAGCAAAATTTTATCTTTGAAAAAATAAAATACATACATACATAGCTGGGAACGAAGCTCCACACTCCTTGGGTTTAATCTCCTGTATCAAAAACAAAAAAACAAAACAAAAACATGTGTGCTGTAGGATTTTACAAGTTGAATCCCTCCCTCAACAAAAGCAACAAAAAATCTATGTTTATATAGAACATGTAGAAATATACTGAGCTGATAAATATCAATTTTCGTGTAGTTATCTTTTTATATTTTCTATGTTTTCGTATAGTGGTCATATATTAATGTTTTATTTAAAAAGTGCTGTTGGTTTTTGAAAAGTATGCTTATTATTTTGGAAAGACCCTGAACCTTCCACAGACATATGCAAATGGTGCACCGCAATGAAGGGCTTGTGACGTGGGCTGGACTCACAGATTACAGTCCAAGGATTGGCAGGGGCATGTCTGTAACCTTCCCCTTCATATCCCTGAGTGATTAGTCCCCTAATCAATGGATGAAGTAAAATAACACATTGTTCTGCAGGGTAGAATAACCAGTGCCATGTGGCATCCCAGCCTGCAGGGTCTGTTCCTCTGCTCTGCTACTTAGTTTGTCTGAAGCACATTCGGGCACAAGCAGGGCCCACCAGCTGGCCTCCACCACCGAACTCCTTCACCTGCTGGCGGCCCACATGCCTATCTGTAGAGCCACAGGGTCCTGAGCACATTTACCCCGATGCTCTAACCAAATGAGCTGTAAGGACAGGCTGGAAGGGGGAAAGAAGTAAAGTCACAAGCACACAGCCTGAAAGGTGTGGGAGAAGTTGGATGACAAGTGGCCTACTTTGCCTCAGTGGCAGGGGGCAGGCACGTGGGTTTTCTGCTGGCCATCCATGTTCCTGGGGCCACAGCCACCACTCACATCAGCTGAAAGCCCAGATGCTGGCCATAGTGAAAAACAAAGACAAAAACCCCTTCTTTGCCCTTCCAAAGAGACAAAGCATGAGGCCCATTTCATCTGAGTTGTCTTGGTCTCCGAGGGGTTGATCCTACCTTAGGGTGAGGAGCGGGGTTTGGCTTTAGACGGTCTGGAGGACATATGGTTAATGCAGGTGCTAGGTAAGGGTAGCAACAGTAACAAAAGAGTCTCAGCATATATCCATCCATTGGTTTGTCCACCAAATGCTTTCTGAGAGCTTTCCATGTGCAGAACATGTGCTACAGCAAGGCACACAGCAACTAGGGTCTGTGCACCGTGGAATTGATAATCCCAAGTGATGGCAGAGATGACAACTAGTAAATAACAAACTATAGTGACGAATGTTTTAATGAAAATATAACTGCATGATATGATAGCAAGACCTGAGGTTAGGGGTGCTTGGTTCCTGCATAATGCCCATCAGGGTGCCCATAAGAGGAGAGAAGTAAATATTTCTCAGCAAAATATCCTCTCTGTCAAGCAGATTAAAATTCAAATTAGGCTGCTCTGTTCCTGTGTGTGTGTGTGTGTGTGCGTGTGTGTGTGTGTGTGTGTGTGTGTGTATTGGAGGGGTCACCATTAGCCAATGTTATTTCTTCTCTTGAGATCTAAGACACAGGTCTTACTCTGGTCAGAAGGCCATGATAAAATACCTTAGACTGGGTCTTATATAAACAACAAATTTATTTCACACACTTCTGGAGTCCGGGAAATCCAAGGTCAAGGAATCAGCAATTCAGTTCTGATGAGGACTCATTCCTTTCTGTTGGTATCTTCCATGTTTCCTGATCTGCTGGGAAGGGAAGAGGGAGCTCCCGGCAGCCTCTTCAGATAAAGACAAGAATCCCCGAAGAGGGAACCCTCATGACATCATCAATGACGTCATCACTTTCGAAAGGCTTCACTCCCTAAAGCTGTACTATTGCAGTGGGGGCTGGGCTCCAACGTAGGAATTTTGGAGGGACACCAGCATTCAGACCACAGCAACATGCTTGGATTTGTCTTACTGAATGGTAAGGAAGTCCTTCAGGGCTGATTTACACGTGGGCCTTTCCCAGAATGGAAGGAGTTCAAAGGAGCATTGACGTCCTAGATAGAGAACAAAGATCTGGCTTGCTGTTCCCTACATCCCTTTCTTCTGCCTCAGACTCCAGCTGGATGAGCTCATGTTTGAGCTTTCTAGAGAAAGGAACTGCAGGCAGAGCAGGAGAAACTCCCATCGCTGAGGAATCCCGAGGCAAGCACCGTACGCAGGCTGATTGTCTATGGTCATGTGGGTATATATGCAGTATAATAAAAAACCACGTTGACTATTATTATATCTTTTAATGATGAAGTGTGGAGCACAATTAGAAAGGGACACTATGCTCAACTGTAGTTTCAGGGCTGAGGTTCCTGGATGTCTGGCCCAGGGTCAGCATCTGCCAGACCTGCCCATCTGCAGTTAGAAGTGTTCTCATGGGGGCCACTCTAAGAAGTCAGGAGGGAAACAGGGACCGGATCGGTGGCCTTGGCAGAAGGTGGGAAGTTCAAGAGAGGAAGATGTGGTTATCATCAAAGTGCAGAGGGGACTCTTGGGTTTCTTGAGAAGTTTGCGGGACTCTTGGAAGTGCACCTGCAGGTCAAATAGAGGCAGGAGAATTCTAGATTTGGGTTCAAGATTAAGTTCTGGAATTTACATCCTACAGGTACTTGGCCTCTCTTAAGGATTATATTCTCATCTGTGAAGTGGAGGCACTAGTACTATCTGTGGTTACTTCAAGGACTAAAAGAGATATAATGTGTAAGAGGCACATTATTAGTTTAGTATCTGGCACACAGTAAGTGCTCAATAACTAGCAGGCAAAGGCCTCAGCATGGGAGCCCATCCTCCTCCTCTAACAGGCTGAGCTGGCCTGGGAACCGGGTTATTACATAATGTGCTATTTCGCTTTCCCAAGGAATGACTGATCCACTAGAGGGGACTCTTGGTTCCTCATGCTTTCCGGGTCTCAGAGGGTGGAAGACTCTAGATGGGGATGTGGCCTGAAGAGGCAGAGAGTAGGGTTCAACCCGTGCAGCTGCACAGGACCCTGTGCTCAGAAGGGCCCCACACTTGGTTTTAGCTCTGCTGTTTGCATCTTGAATTCTTAATAATTTTATCATTGAACTTGTATTTTGTAAGTGAAATCTGAGGGGCCATGTAAGGGAAGTCCATGAGCCAAGGAAGGGACGATGCAGCCTGTATATGAGTAGAGGAAACACATGAGTAAGCTGCTTAATGCAATGCCAGTCAGCCATGCTTCCCACTCCGAACAGAACACGCTTTGAATGCAGAGGGAAGGCAATTGCTCCCCTAACCCCTAGGTGCTCAGGATTGAACTCAGGGCCTTCACACTGAACTATATCCCCAGCCCTCTTTATTTTAAAAATGAGACAGAGTCTTTCTAAATTGCCCAGGCTGGGCTTGAACCTATGATCCTCCCGCCTCAGGCTCCCAGAATTCTGGGATTACATGCATGTGTCACCATGCCCGACTGGTAATTGCATTCTGAGAAACAGAAATGACCAAGAAAGCCTATCTTTCTTATTTCTCTATGTTACACAACCACTTTCACCGAAAAATGATGACATAGAAGTAAAGAAAATGATGGGCCGAATCATAGCTTTTTCTCTTTCAGTCCTTCCTTATTCATTGTAAGCCAAAGGTAGAGAGTGTCCATAGAATGTGCGCATAGCAGGAGGTGAATTAAAAACAGTTGTGTTAATGTCATGCAGTGTCTCCATTGTTTCAGTGAGCATGAAATACACAGGCATATACAAGCTATGAAATATAAACTCTGTATTTGCAATGATTCTACATGTAAGTTAAATGCTCTTGTACTTGCATTTAAAGTAGATATTGTACATTATAGAGATGAATGGTACAATTCATGCTAATAATTTAAAATGTTAATTTTTCTTAGAACCGAAAATAAGTAGCAAATAAAATACATGGCAAATACTGTAGATAGACCACGAAAAATACATGAAATGAAAAAGGCTTTATATTAGTTTTTTAAAGGGCACTTTTTATCTGCTTTTTGAGTAGGGGGCTCCATATTTTCATTCTGCACTGAGAAGACAAATTATGTAGCTGGTCCTGGTAAGGAGTTAATGTAGATGCAGTTTTTAAAACGTTTTCTGTGTCAGCACTATTAGATCCCAAGGGAACCTTGGGACATTTCCTCACTTCCCCTTCCTGAGGGAGAACTATCTGGACCATGGTCTGAGCAAAGTTGGGTAGTGCTATGTTTGTCAGAGGGAACCTGAATGGGCAATTCATTTTAAACCTGGGATCAAACCTGAGGGCCCTCTACCACTAAAGTACCACTAGGCCCCCATTCATTCATTTATTCGTTTGTTTATTGACAGAACCTTGCTAAATTGCACAGGCTTGGCTCAGACTTGGGATCCTCCTGCTTCAGTCTCCTGAGTAGCTGGGATACAGGTGTATGCCTGTGCCTGGCTCTCTCCCTTCTTTATCTTTCCTCTCCTCAAGAATGGGAAAGTCTAGAGGACTTGGATGAAGATGCTGACCACTTCAGCCAGATCTTCACAAAGTCCCCAGGACCGCCTAGAGCCTTCAAAACCTCAGCTCTTCCTGGCTGACTGAGCGACAACGTGGGCACCTGTAGCCAAAGACTCAATCAGGAATATACTTTTCCCCTGCAAGTTTGCACCGTGTGCATGAATGTGGTATGTACATGTGAATGTGTATGTATTTGTGTATGTGCATGTGCACCTGTATGTGTATCTCCCCCGTGCTCATCTTCATAGTAGGGACTTGTTTAAAGCTCTGGAGTTCTTGGTTGGGACTGTCAAGCCGTCATCACGGAGTGAGCAGCCACGGGAGTCAGTTCCCAGAATTCATCCCGGTGCGCTTGCCTCCTGGCTTGCTGTCAGCACTCCAGGGCTGTGGGGAAAGAGGTGCGGGCTGACTGTCGAAAGGCCCTGGGAGTGGCTGTGCGGGGCGGGGGGGCGGGGTGGGACCGCCTCCCTCTGCTGGGGACAAAAACCCTTCTGCAAACAGGGAAGTGGAGACAGGGGCATCAATCACCGCCAGTGGGTGACACCACTTCAGCTCCTCCTGTCAGCAGGGCTGGCCTCTCTCCTCACCTCTGCCAGGAGTAGGGAGTCAGGCGTCCAGAGCAGGGCTGCAGAATGCGTGCCAGGGAGGCCTTTCCAAAGCAGCGGCTTCCGAGGCTGCGAGGCTACTCACCGCTGCCCCGTGAGCACACGTGGATTCTGTTAACTTGATTTGTCTGCTTCCAAAGAATTGTTCCAAGGAGAGTAAAGCAAAAGCCTTACAAATAACTGAGCTCCTTGCTGAGAAAACTGGTCAGGGCTGCAAGTTTATTTTTCTACGATACCATTTTGGGCCAGTGTGGGAGTCAAGGGATATTCTCGGGAAAATTCATCCATTCATTTAATGTTTTTGTTATCTACTTACTTTGTAAAAGAAATACTAGGATTCAAAGATGAGTAAGACAGAGAAATGTCTTTAAGAAGTGACAGCTTAATAGACAAGAGAGCAGAATAATAATAGAATTATCAAATAAATACCACACTGTTGATGAAGTTGTCATCCGGGTATCCAACAAAGAGCTGAGGGAACATAAAAGAGAAGGTGCCTAACTGAGTGGATTCAGGGAAGGTGTCATATGAACTGACATGTTAGCTGGATCTGAAGGATGTGTAGGAGTTCTCCAGGAGATGTGTGTGTGTGTGTGTGTGTGATAAGCAAGTGTTTATTATAGTGTGTCCTAGAAGGGGGAAAAGTGAATGTAAAAATACAGAAGTATCGGTGAACTTGCTAAGTGCAGAGGCCAGGAGATCTGGGACAGGTGAGGAGGCTGAAAGCTGGGGAGAGATGGCCCTTCTGGATTGTGGAAGTTGGGAAAGTGGTGTGAAAGAGGAGGTGACAATGACTCTGAGCTCTCTGCACATGCCAGTGTTTTGAGAGATAGAGAAGAGGGTATTCCAGGAGATAAGATAGCATAGACTGTGAGGTGAAACCCAGGACATGTTTGAGTGAGCGAAGCCTAGCTGGCATTTAGGGAGAAGGAATAGTAGGAATGGTTAGAAAGAGGGCCTGGCTAAGGAGTTTGGACTTAGGGCAAATGGAAACCATCAAAAGTTTTTTGTTGATGGCTCTGCTGTCATTGTCGCTTCAGAGGTATAATGTAAAATTCATCCTTTTTAGCATTCTCTAAGTTTCGCCAAATGTATATAGTCCCGTTCATACAACATTAAGCTATGGGGGACTTCTATCAAGCCCTTTGCTGTCAACCCCCTACTCACACAGTCCTTCAAAACTGCTCTCCCTCAGTTTTGCCTCCCCAGAATGTTCTACAGGGGAATCGTGTAGAAAGTAGCTTCTCAAGTTTGTCTTTTTTCCTTCTGACTAACACATTTGAGATTCATCCATGCTTCTGTGTCAATACTGTATTTATTCCTTTGTTTGCCTAGTCATATTCTATCATGTGGATCATTGTTTATCCACTCACCAGTTCAGGACATTTGGGTTGTTTCTAGTTTTTGTCAGTTATAGTAAACACCCTATCGACATTCATATACAGAGTTTTTTGTGAAAGTAAGTTTTCAGCTCACTTGGGTGCATACCTAAGTGGATAAAAGTAAGATGACTGGGTCAAACAAGTGTTGACAAATACATGTTTGACTTTGTTTTGGAAAGACACCTAGGATTGGGGATGTAGCTCAGTGGGAGAGAGCTTGCCTAGCATGCACAGAGGCAAGCTCTCTCTGAGCTCAATCTACAGCACTGCAAAACACAAAACAAATAAAAATGAAACCTGCCAAAATACTTCCAAAGGAGCTGCAGTATTTTCTACTCCCACTAGCAATGCCTGAAAGTTCCAGTTTTTCTGCACCCTCACCTTCATGTGTTATTGTGTTTTTTTAAACCATTCTAATAGGTGTGAACTGGAATCTCATTGCAGTTTTAGCTAGCATTTCCATAATGATTAATGATATCAAGTATCTTTTCATGTGTTCATTTGCCATTCCTATATTTCTTCTGGTGAAAGATCTGTTCAAATCCACCAAACTGACATGACCACAGTTAGGCATTAGAAGATTATCCTGGCATCGATGTCTAGCCTCAATACTCAAAGTGTCAAATGACTTTTGTTTCGAGACAGGGTGTCATTGTGTAGTTCAGGCTGGACTTGAGTTCCCTAGGTAGCCCAAGCCAACCTTGAACTCATGGTGATCATCCTGCTTCAGCCTCCTGAATGCTTGAATTGCAGGCACACACTACTGTGCCTGGCTCAAAGTGTCAAAAAAGGGCCAGAAGTACCTGTGTTTCCCAGAAGCTTGTTAGAAATGCAGTATCGTGGCTTCTTCCCAGTCTAAATGAATCAAAATCTACATCTTAACAAGATCTCCCGGTGATTTGTATGCTTGTTAAACTTTGAAAAGCACTAGTTTTCAGAAGAAATTGGAGAGATAAAAAAATACAAGGGACTAATTTGAGAAGCTTTTGCAATATGGAGAACTCAGGGAGACTGAAGAGTCAGAAGGTGAGGAAGCGAGGATCTACACATCTGCTGAGCCGGTCTGGACACTTGGCTCAGGGTTTGAGCTCCCATCTGCTCCCTAACCCGAGCCCGTGGTGGGTGAAGGCTGAAGTGACAGACAGTCGTCAGAGGAAACCATGCCCTCAAACAGCAGACATGTCAGTTCAGACCTCTGGGTACAACCTGAAGGATGGCAGGTCAGGGTGGTCTGTCGGTCAGGGAGAACAAGGTGGAATTTGTTTAATCAGTTACACTAGCCAAGACTGACAGGGCCTCCAGCACTGGACTGGGTACATGCAGATAAGGCCCAGTCCTCAGATGAAAGTTCACAGTCCAGCTGAGAGAACAGACATAATTATCACTCAGTCTGATAAGTGTCATCGCAGAAACATATATAAGTTCTGTACAAGCCTGGCGAAGGGAAAGACTAAGCAGAGCAGGGAATGTAGGCAGGTGCAGAAGGATTCAGAAAAGAATTAACAGTTGACTTGGGTTTTAGGATTTTAATAATAGCCAACTTTATAAAGCACTATGTGCCAGACTCTGAATCTTATCTTATACATAATTATGTTTAACTCTCATAATAGCCCTATGAAACAGGGACTGTCATTAGTCTCATTTTATGGACAAGTTAACCATGTACATAGGGGGATTCAGTAACTTGCTCCATGTCTCCCCAGTCTGTCTGTCTGTCTGGCACCAAATTTGGGTTCTTAACTGAGCTAGCACCATGAGCCAGGAGCATGCCAAGGAAGAAAGATACAGAACCAGTGTGCCATGGCCCAAGGAGCTCCTAGTCTGGGCCCCAGCCTGAGCTTTGCGCAGAGAGACAAAAGAGGTTGACAGATGCTTAGACAAAGGGGCTGCCTCTGGAAGACTTGGGCATAGCAAGCTGTTTGCTACTGAGCAGCCCGTGGCCAGGCTGCCATGGTCATCCTCTGCTCGGGCCACTGCCTTCCTCTGTAGGCAGAGCTGGATAATGTCAAATGCTTGGCTTTCCTTAGATCCCACATAACTGCGGATTTCTCCTCTATCTAAGGAGATAAAGCCAAAGACAGGCTTTTGCTATTTCTCAGCCTCCCCTGACAGCACAGAGGCCTGTACATTGTAAAGATTTTCAAAAAGGAGCTCTGTTATGGTTTTTAGATGTAAACCTGGAGATACAGGGTAGACATGGTTCTCAGCATGGTTCGGAAGGGTCTCATGCCCCCTCCACCTGGTATGTGTACTTTCTTCGAGGTCAGGTCTCCCCTCTATGTTGTTCTTCCATGCCTTTGCACTGTGCTACCCCAAGACAGGCTCTTCTTGGTGGCTGTGCCAGCCACCTTGGGAGGCTGTGCCTCAGGAGGGAGGGGCACAGACTCTGGATCCAGGTTGCCAGGCTGAATCTCGTCTGTGCCACTTTCTACCTCTGTACATTAGGCAAGTTGTTTAAGCTGCCTGGCAAGATGGACATAGTTCATAGTTCCTCCCTCTTAAGGATGTGAGGTTTAGATGAGTTGATATGTGTGTGGAGGGGCGTGTGTGTGTGTACTTAGGAGAACATTGAGACCATAGTAAGTCCCCACATAATAATTAGCATAGTAGAGAAGCGATCTTCGGGACTGACCTTTGTCAGATTATGTTGGGATTCCAGTTCCGTTCCCTGCTAGCTATGACCTCAGGCCAGCCATGGTAGCCCAAACCCCTGTGCATCACTCCCTCGGCAACCTGCCTGCTGTTTGGGATTCTGTACCTTCTTAGCAATTTGTTACCTGTTTCTGTGGACTGCAGATTCTGTGCACTTTGCTGATCTGGGATTTGAACTCTCAGCAAACCTTGCTGACAGATAATGTACAAAATCAGAATGCTTCCAACAATCTGGAGGTAAAGAATAAGGACCAGGAGAAGAGATAAAAGCAAACATCCACAGATCAGCTGCAGAAATTTTGCACCGGGTGGTCAAGGACACTGTCTCTGGTTTTCTCTGGGGTTGGCCTTAGTGGATAGCTTAAGGCTCTTTATCACCTCTATCTTCTGACAATCTCCACGATCTCCACCGTGGCCACAGCAGTGGTTCCTTCCTCTTTTCTGAGCTCAGCTTTGGGAGCCCCTCCAGGGTGCACAAGGACCAGGCCATGGTGGTTGATACTGGAGAGGTGAGACCTTGGCTGGAGAGTCCAGGAATCTGAACTCTGTTGGGCAGGCAACAAACAGGCAGCGTGGGACTGCAAGCAGGGAAGGGGAAAGAGTTGGTAGGAGTTTTAGAAGCTTCTTTCAGAGCTGCGTGGAGGACAAGCTTCCTGACAAGGTAAAGGAAACACTGGTAATTTTTTCCTGTATTGCACTGTATTTTTCAACTGATGCATGAATCACTGATTTTGTTTTCCTCTAATTATGTGTTTTTATTGATTTGAGCTTCTTAAAAGGTTAAGCGAAGCTTTCATTCTCTCAGGACTTTGATGAGGCCCTCCTTTTCCTTTCCCAGCCATGGGAAGTAGAGCACAGAGAAATAAGGCAACTTTCCCAAACTCACGCAGTGGGTTTTTAGCGCAGCCAGGAAGGACTTTGCGGAGTCTGGCTTCTCAGAATTGTGTTCAGACAGACCCCGCTGCAATCCACCCACACGACCAGCTTCACACTTGCCTCCTAAAAAGACTACTTTCAACTGAGAGCAAGAGCACATCTAAGCTTTGGAAACCTGACTGAGTCCAAGTCCCACATTAGACATTTGCCTCAGTTTCCTTCTGCGTCACCAAGTCTTCCATTATTAATGTTCTTCCGGTGGGTTTCCTGCGGGTCCCACCACTGTAGACACAGTGCCAGTGTTGACCTTTAGCCCACAATGGCTGTGAGGCCCAAAAGAAAGCCTCCTTGGGAAATGAGAAGCGTAAAAAGTGTTGAGCAGAGGATCAGTGTTGACGGCCTTCCCTGCGAATATCGCTAAGGCACCTCTGCTCTTACCGTGACCATGTCAGCAGTTTGTCCTAACCAGAGCAAAGCAAGGGTGGCGGCTCTGTGGGACCCCCCTGCCCCGTCCTCACAGCACACCTGCCTGAAGGAACTGGGTATAAAGAGGTGTTCACAGGCTGCCCTTCTAAGGTACCATAAATTGTAGTTCGAAGTAGAAAATGATACACTGCAGATCACTTTAGTTGATTTCAGATTTTATCTATGCTATTTCCAAATGCAACACAAATACACCGCAGTCCTTTTTACAAAAGAATTCCAAACTGGGCAATGTCAAATAGGTGTGTTTCTGCATAGTTTTTCCTCTTTCTGTAATACTGTGTGCTACTTTGCTTCTAGTCTATACCTCACATACCTGCTTGAGCCTTCTGAGGAAAAAACACCACAAACAACATCACACAAGTCAAGAAAGCTTGAGCTTTCTGAACAGGATGTTGTTGAACTCAAATCGGACTTCGGGTTATGGGAAACAGTGTCTTTTACCACAGTCGAAGGTGTAGGTGTCCCAAGACACATATGTCAGGCTTGAAAGGAATCAAGCTGCAGGCAAGTTAGGACTTATGAAAAAAATAGAAAACATAGATGCTTGTGTTTTTGAGGATCAACTATGAGCATATTTTCTGTCAGGTCAGGAAAACTGATCTGTTTGCAGAGACAGGCCCATAAAACATCCTCGCCAGAGAGCAGCAATGACAGAAAGGGAAGGTGGTGGTCCTTTGTTTTCCCTCAGAGAACCAAGCATTGTTCCAAATGGATACGGTATTCTCCTAGATCCAAATGAACCACTGAGCAGTGCCACCAGCACCATCCCTTTGACACCATCTGGCCCCCGTCTGGAAGACCTGCATCCTCATTTTCTCTAAACAGAACACTATGCTGCAAAGACTGTGCTTACAGGCGAGCTTGCATTCAGCTCTGTCCTTGGTGGAAGGGAGACCATAGCTGACAAAACGCATGTGGCAGAGACACCTCCATATGTGTCTCCTAAATTCTGAGGCATCCAGGGCTGGGAGTGTATCTCTGTGGTAGAGCGCATGTGCTTAGCCTGTGTGAGGTCCTGGATTCAATCCCCAGCACTAAGAAAACAAAGTAACAACAAAAAACAAACAGAAATGAAACAATAACCCTGAGATGTCCAGTCTATGAGGTGATACAAGCCTCTCCTCTACCTCCTCTGATTTAAAAAAGAAATCTCAGGGGCTGGGGATTTAGCTCAGTGATTAGAGTGCTTGCCTTGCAAGCACAAGGGCCTGAGTTCGATCCCCGGCACCACAAAAAAAAAAAAACAAAAAAGAAATCTCAGTGGTCATCTTCTTTGTAGGCTCAATCAGTCACTGACATGTTTTGTTTCACTATTGGATATATTCCTCATTCACTGATAGTTTCATTTGAAAGTTTCTCTTCTACTCCCAAACTGAAATAGGGGCCTCAAACACAATTATCATTGATTATTAAACCACAGAATTTAAGAAAAGCCACGAGTAATGTCCCTCAGGCTTGCTTCCTAGAATCAACCTCCAACTATGAGCCCAAATATTTCTTCCTTTTGCCACAGAAGAAAAACAGTCAGCTGGAGCAATCATGTTGCTGATGAAGCTGAAATGAGAGCATTAAGTCAAATGTCCCCCATAAATCTTCCAGCTGGGGAAATGAGAGAGGCTTCCCTAAAAAGGGATGAGATTGAAGGGAATCGTGTCCTCATCTGGAGCCTGTTTACAAGACGTGAGTTACCAGCACAAAACCAGATTGCTCGTCTTGTTTTCAAATGTATTTGATAGTAAAATCAACGAAAGTCAACACTTAAAATTTACAGTGTTGGAAGAACACATTTTATTTTTTAAAAGGAGGTTTAAGCCAATTTGCCCAAATTTCCAAGTTAATGTTTAAATTTTATTATTAAAATGTGAAATTGCGGCATTTGAAAAGCCATGCCTTTAAACTAGGCTCAATTTGTAGAGTACCTTGCCCAGCTCTCCCTCTATATTATAATTACATGTTCTATTTTTCCCACTTATTGTTTAATAGGTATTTTTCATGTTACAATCTTTATAATCATTCTTTGATGCATACTTCAGTAGTCCAATTGCCAAATGCAGCATAAATACTTTTATAATTCTTTTTTGTCTTTGGTTATTTAGGTTGTTTCCAATTTTTTTACTATTATAATGTTGCAGTGAGGAGCTTGAAGACTTTAGTTCATTTTGATATTTGTATTACTTCTTTGGGATAGATTTCCAGAAGTAGAAATAATGGGTTAAATAGCATGTACATTTTTATTTCCCTGGATGGTTGGCTAAATTGTTTTTCCAAGGAATTATACCTAGTTACCCAGTCATTAGCAATGAATGAGAAGCTTGTTCTCACCAGCATTAGATATTAATATGTATAATCTGTTCGTTAATTTAATAGCAAAATAATTTATTTACCTGGAAGCTTTAAAATTTTAAGAAAGTAAGTATGTCTACCATTTCCTCTCAGCTTTCTCAAATTACTTTAGGCTTAGCAAGTTGTCTCCTTTCCCCTAACAAGAGCACGAGATTTGCAAATATAAGGGGGCGGGCAAGTTCCCTCTGGCCTGGGCCACACTGTAGAGTAACTAAATCAAACCATCTGGAGGTGGGTTGTGGGCCCCAAGTGATTCTAATATGCAGTCAAGGCGAGAACCCCTGGCATAGAAGGTGGGGATTAAGGTCGGCTTTGAAGGTAGAAAATAAGAGGGGAGGTGGAGGCAACAGTTTCTCTTTCAGCAAAGAGATATAATGGTAGTTTGAAGGGGTATGCATAAAGATAGGGGAGGGATCCCAAGGGAGGCAAGAGAGTAAAAAGTCAGAGAATGAAAGATGAAGAAAGCAGAAACAAGGAAGATGACTTGGACCAATGCCCTAGGAATAGGGAACACTGTAGGTAAGGGGGAAGAAAATGGTGATTGCTCAGAGATATGTGAAGGAGAGAAGGTGGTCAGAATGCAGGGACGGGGACACTTCACAGAGTGGGAGTTTGCTGGTCCTGATCTCAGAGGAGCAGAGTCACCTCCTGGAATGGGACCAGGGCAGTGGAAATGATATGAGGCAACCTCTGTGGAGAAAGGGAAAAGAAAAAATGAAAAGATAATGTATTGAAAGCAGTCAATTTCATCAGTGGGTCCACAACACTGTTCATGATAGTCTCCCTTGAGCAATGAGATAACACAAATGAGTCCATTTGGAGTTGGACATTACTCACATTATCATACCTTCCAAAAATCTATGGGAGTGAGCAGGTGCTATACATTGTATCAGCCAAGGATCAACTGGAAAAACAACCATTATGGAGGGTATAAAAGAAATTCTTTTAAAAATGTGGATTCGGTCATAATCGTGGGATCTGATGGAGAAGTCTATGCATGACAGTTGCCTGTGCAGCTGGTGTTGGCACCCAAGTCACCACAGATCAGCAGAGTAGACCTGGATTACGATGAGGGAGAGATAAAGTAAACTAGAACACATAAGAATGACCAGTACCTCTGTCTGCCTTCTGTCTCCAGCCTTGAGGGTGAGGGTGACTTACGGAAGACGCTAGTGCCCTTTGTCCCAGGTGCACAAGAGGAGCTGAAGAAAAGGCACTGTCAGGAGCCAGAGTCCCAGGCCAGGTGCTTGACAATACTCGTGAGCAGTGTGAACTTCCAGCACAAAAACAGCTGCTGCCTCAACTTCACCTCCCAAATCTTCTTGGACAACCACAGAGGAAGGAGAATTCTGGGAGACTTGGCTTCGGTGGCCGAGTTGACACCTCACAAAGCCACCACACAAGCAGTCTCTCATTTCAAAAGTGTTTTAAAGCATTCTACAGACTTACACAGGAATCCAGAACCTGAAATACAGTTGCGTTTTATAAGAGGATAAACGCCAGTCCAAAGGTTACAGCTGGGGCTCACAGTCACATCTTGTGCCGGAGTGGCAGCATTTAGAACCTGGCTTTCTGGTCCCCCAGACAAGTGAGAACAGAGATGGTCTCTCTCTCTCTACTGCTGGTGGTGGTGTGCATGCCGAAGAAACCGTGCACAACTGTTTTGTAATGGTTACCGAGGCAAGACGTTTGGGGCCAAAGAAGCCCCGGGGCTTTTGGAAATGTAGCGTTAGCTGAGCTTTTTCTTGTCTCAGCACAACCCTCGCAGCCCACACGTGCCAGGGGATTGAGAACCACTTCCTCAGCCAGGACCACAAACAGTGCCTCATTTGACTGATTAACTCTCCTGTCAGGGGCAGCGCAGCTGTGAATTTGGAGACTCTGCAACGTCCCAGGTCCTCATAAAGCAGCTCACATATTTGCCATCCAACAGAGCATGGCTGAAATAACACGATTTCCTTGTTGAAGGTTTTGGGAGTGCAGTGTCAGCTGGACCCTGGGTCCTGAGGCTTCCGTCCTCCTTGGTGGAGGCTGCTGGCTCAGGGAGGAGACAACATCTGCTCTGGCATGTGCCCTGACCGCTTCATCTTTCACCTGGCTTCGAGCACGAAGGAATCAACATCAAGCGAGAAACTAGACCCCCAGCTCTTCCCCTCTGTATCCAGGCTCAGATGGCCACATCCAGTGCCTTGGAGAGGGTTAAATTTTAGTCTGGCTCAGACGTCATTTAGTTCTACTACAGATGTGCAATCAAGCTAAACTGGAAAGTTGAGCCATTTAATAGGACCTGCCTGGGTTTGACGGATTTTGGAAAACTGTCTTGGAACCACAAAAGGTTGGCTTCCCAAAGCTCTTCTTCATCTCTCTCTCCCCCTTTTCTTTCCTCCTCCTCAGTTTCCTTCTCCCCACCCCCTTGTCTGCCCTTCATTCTCTTTCCAGAAACACATAACCAAGTGTTTACTAGGATCAGGCCTGTGATGTGGCTGGGGATACCAAGCAGGCAAACATTGTCTGCCCTGGGGACAGACTGATGAGCACGGCACAGCATGGTATGGTGTGACGAACACGGTGGTGGGAGAACAGAAGGTGGGTGGATGTCAGGGCAGCTGAGTCTGAAGAGCAGGAGTTACCTGGTAGTCTCCTCTGTCCTTTGGGTTTTATTTGTCTCTCCAAACATCCTCCTTTCAAGCCCACTGCCAGCCACTATACTGTCCCTGAAGAAAGGAAGACCCTGGCAGACCTTGAAGTCATCTTCTATGGCCATCTCTGGACTCCATCTCCTGCATAAAGAAATAGTTCTCAAATGCTAAACTCTCCTAACTTCCTGACTCTTCAGAAGGACCCAAAGTAAAGTTTCAAACACCTAATCACACACCCACTTTTAATTAGAGCCAGCAAGTCCTCTCTGCTATGTTGGCCCATTAAAATTTCTGCAATTCTCTTAAAATACAAATGCACTTTTCTTTCAAGTCTCTTTCCTGTTATTCCTAGTTTTCCTAGCTACTATACTACATTTTGCCTCGACTTTTACTCATGCCTCATCCACACCGATGTTTGTAAGGGGGCCAGAAACAGTTCTGAACACAATTAGCCCCCTGGCGTGAAAGTTGAATTTATTATGCTCCCTTCACCTGGTACCTGATCTTATATGAGCAACCTCTAGTACCTGGTCCCACTATAGCCTGAAGGAGTTAACTGTCAAGGAACTGGAACCTGCTCTTAAGTGAGGGGCTTTCAAATGCTGATGTTACGGTCACCAGGTCTGCAAAATGGTATTGAGCAAGGTGTGAGATTGCTATGTGATCAAAGGTGAAACTTAACACACATGTCAGGTCTTTAAGCTATGTGCCAAGAAAGACCCACTTTTTCATCCACATTTTGTAGAATCATTAGGAGTAGCACGTCGCTTATCCATACTGCGATATGGGTGCTGTTTCTAGAGTCAAGAGGACAATTTGAGAGCCTTGAAGGTGACTGGAATGTTGCCTTATGTCATATGCCAAATCAAGGGGGCTCTAGGTGCTTGTTAGAGATGTTTGATTTCAGGTTTCACACCTGCTCCACGGAGACAGCATCTGCTTCCCACTCCTACTTCCACCCCCATACTGAGGATTGAACCAATGGCCTTTGTACTGAGCTACAGCTCTAGCCCTATGTATGTATGTATGTATGAGACAGGGTCTCATTAAGCTGCCACTTGAACTTGCATCCTCCTGCCTCACATCCCACAGCATTGGAATGCATCTGAATTTTGACACAATTCCAGGTGACTCCGTTGCACAATAGTTTTTGAGAAGCTGTGCTCCAGAGTTTGATCACTAACTTTCTCATACATTTTGAAATCCTTGTCTGAAGGAAGCAGAGGAAACTGAAGATTTGGGAAGCTGAGTGACTTATCTAATGTCACATAGCTGGAAGTAGAAAGTTTTAAACTGCTACTAGTTAGGAGCTCTTTCACCTCCCGGCAACAGTCAGAAATGTAGCAATGGATACCTTTATTGGATTCTCACAAGATGGTAAGCATTGTTCTAAGTTATTTTTAATCCTCCCGGCTCTACGAGATGGGGACCTTTATTTTTCTCATTTTTCAATACCCCAGAAACAACTAGGACACTTTAGACCCTGAGTTACCCACATGGAAAATTGGATTTTGGATTTCTCAGTGGTAACTCGAAAGTGAGGAAAAGAGGGAATAAAGGGAGAACTAGCTGTGTGACACTAGACAAGTTGCCTTATCTTCTAAGAAATGGTGTTGAACTGGACCAGTGGTGGCGAACCTGTGGCACACGTGCCACAGCGGGCTGTTTATATCATTGAAAGCGCTGAAGGGTTCACCATCACTGAAGTAGATGCTCTTTAAGGCAATTTCCAGTCTTGAAATTTTAGGATTCTAAATTCTTTCCCTAATATTTACTGATGATTGTTCTCCTGAGCAACTTTAATTTAGGATCAGAAACTGTCAAACCAGAGTTTGGGGGACAAGGATTGGCAAGAGAAGCACATTGTACTGAGATGGCACATATGTCAAACCCTGTATCCAAATCCTGCACCCAGCCTGCAGGTCAGGCTCGGCCCAACCTGCTATGTGGCATCGCGGATGACCTCCAACAGGGCTGTCCTGGAATTTCTGCGAATAACTTAAAACTATTCCTTGCAGCTGCACCATTCCTTTCCATTTCAGCTGGCAAGAGGATACCTTGAAAGAAGAGAAGGTGGTTGGGTCTGGAGAATTGCCTACAAGCCCCACGCCACAGAATGAGTTAACTGCCAACGAATCAGAAACATATGGTACTCAACAAGCTTCTCTCAGAATGTGCCTGTTTAATAATCTCGGGAATTACTGTTTCTCAAAACACTTGGGGCTTGTTACCAAATCCAGGGTCCCTGCTGTCCAGTTTTAAATGTATTGTCAACATGCCACAGCCTCCAGGGACAGATTAATGCATTTTTACTCCATCCATGGGAGATGACTTTCCAATTGTACCATTTGTTGATTGTGACTCAGAAGGGGTCTTAGTAGGACCGGGTTGAAAAGACACCTGACCAATTATGCCTAAGTAAATACAGCTTAAAACAAGTCACAAGCAAGTACTACTTCAGTCACAGTGCAAAAGAACACACACTTGCTGCTTCTATTTTCAGAAAATTAATGAACGATTTCAGTTATAGCAAAACAACCCTGCAGAACAAGGGTCAGTTTGCTCTTTTAATCAAGAAGCTTTGCCAAATATTTACTAAAATAGGGCAGACTCCTTGTAAAAGTATAAATAGTTTTGTTTCTTATTTAAAATAAAAAGGTCCCTAGCACCTTATATGGTCTGATCCTTTGATAGCACTCAAGTGTTTTTATAGTAGGATTTCCATTGTGGTCTCTGTTAAGGAAAAAAGAAATAAGATTGCAGCCCAAGGTCAGAGAAAAATGATGCTTCACATAAAAATCCAGTAGAAAATTCTGCAGAGTAAACTGTGAGTAATGCTATCTCAGGAGGACAAAGCACGTGGTGATTCTGTACTCAGACTTGGTGAGGACTAAAATTTTGTTCTAGCAAATACAATTGGTTGCTCACTCAGTTGGTTCCTTCCTGACAGAACTCTGCTTCTGCTCAGTTATGTTTTTTCCCCAGTGTGATTCAGGGCTCCATGCTCAGCACATTCTATTTGTGCTAATCACGAGAGTCCCCTTGATTGGTTTAGGAACAGGCATGTGGCCCAATACTGTTCACTGAAAAATAGGAAGTCTGTTAGGGGTTATGGGGAGTTTGGGGAGAGATTTCCTTATTCCTAAGAAAGAGGAACAAGAAGAGGCAGATTGTCCCTAAAGTGTTGTCATATTTGAATGCCGTGCTGGCAAGGCCGCAGCTGTCTTGCTTTTTGGCAAAAGTAAAGCTGACTGACACAGGGGTTGGGGAAGGTAAAGAGAATCGGTGAGAAATGGAACACAGCCCTGACACATCGCATCTGGAGCATACTTGCCTTTGAATTTCCTACTATGTGCAATGATACATTTCCTTATTGTTTAAACTGGTTTAGTTGGTATTTCCAGCTACCCAAAGCATCCAACCCAATTTAATATACTTCTAAATTGACATACATACCAACATCTTTCTATTACATTGTCCTGAAAACTTCACCTAACCCAAAAAGACTTCAGAAAGGATACAATTTCCTCAAATATTGTAGCATAAAACTAGATTACTCCATCAGTCTCAAGGCTATTTCTCCACTATTACAGTTCCATTTGTATTTCTCAAGGTAGGCAAACCAGAGTGGTATCCCAAAGGGCCCTTTGTATAATTAAGTTAAACCGAGTCAGAAGCACATGCGTTTCCAGAACTGGTCATGTGGATCCATCTACCCTCCCTCATATGTATCACTTGGTCTTGTTTGTTTGTTTTGGTGCGCATATGATGCTGGGGATTGAACCCCAGGGGCTGAAACATGCTAGGCAAGTACACTGTCGTTGAGCTACAGTGGTACCTGGGTTCGTGAACTTAATTTGTTCTACAATTTTGGAAAAGATGGCCACGTTTGTGTTGGGATGGGAAAGATGGCTGCTGTCACATTTGTCATCCAATACAGAGTTTGCAAACAAAAACAAGTTTGCCACATGCTTCTGTTTGTAAATCAAACTATCTGCAAACAAAAGCGTTTGTGAACCAAGGTACCACTGTCCATCTCCACCCCTCATATATACCACTTGTAGCAAATAGCTGGGAATGTCAAGACAAGGATGAGGGTCAGGGTTGGTGGCAGGGAGGCTAGAACAGCAGATCTTACTGATTCAGCAAAGTTCTTAGGAACAGTATGAGGTGTAGATTCAGACATAGGTTTATTGTCGCAAGTCCCACATTGGAACCTCAAACTCAAATTTCAGAAGCTCCTTTGCCCCATGTAAAAAGTAAACATTATGTATTCTCTTGTGTAATGCCTGATAATATTTATATCTTTTTATGTATCTGAATAATAGACTTTCACATTTTCCAAATATAAATTTGATCTCAAATTGTCCCTTCTGCAGGTAATCAGGAAGTGGACATAACATATAACAGATACGTTCTATTTTTGCACTTAGGACTTTTCTCTTGTAATTGCCTTCATTAAATGTCCATATATACAATATAAATATTCCAAAACAAACAATACCGTAAAAAGAGTCAAGGGGAATTCTAAAGCATTCTCTGCCTGTATTCAATGAATGAAATTGTTGGATTTCTCACCTTTAAATATTTAACATATTTCCTTGATTTTCTGCTTTCTTGTATTTTTGAAGACCCGGTTTAACACTGTCCATTAAATCCCTCAAGGGACGTAGTTACAGAAAGTTTTAGCAGCTCTAGCTAGGAAAACTTGAGGTTTAACTCCCTGAGTATCACTAGTACTTAGATTACAGACTACAAGAATGGTATAAAATTCTCAACCAAAAAAAGGATCTGGAGATATTTTTAAAGGTCACTTAATAGAAGATCCATCTTCTTACACATTTTTAGTGTACCACACATTAGTGTTGGCAGTGTAGTACAATGGATTGCTCAAATTTATTCATTCTACATAAATGAAACTTTATACCTGTTGATAATAAGTCTCTTTTTCCTTCCCCCTCAGTCCCTGGTAACTATAATATCAGTCATTAATTTTATGAATTTGATTATTTTAGATACCTGATATAAGTGGAATCATGCAGTATTTCTTTCTCTGTGTGCCTTATTTCATTTAGCTAATGTTCTCAAGGTCCTTCCACGTTGTTCCAAAAGGCAGTTTCTTCTTATTAAAGGCTACATAGTATTCCATCTATATATATACCACATTTTCTTTACTCACCTGTCCATGGATTTTTAGGTCATTTCTTCATCGTAGCTATTGTGCTTAGTATTACAGTGACCATAAGAAAGCTAAAATCTCTTTGATATCCTCATTTCAGTTATTCTGGGTATATACCCAGAAATGAGATTGCTGGATCAGATGGTAGATCTATTTTTAATTTTTTTGAGGAAACTCCATACTGGTTTCCCTAGCAGCTATAAGATTTTACATTCCTACCAACAGTGTGTAAGAT
This sequence comes from Hystrix cristata, assembly GCA_004026905.1. Lineage (NCBI taxonomy): Eukaryota > Metazoa > Chordata > Mammalia > Rodentia > Hystricidae > Hystrix > Hystrix cristata. Next base: position 54,180 of record PVJO010001187.1, read on the forward strand.
TGCCAATTTTTCCATAACCTGGTCAACACTTGTCTTTTTTTTTTTTTTTTTTCTTCTTTTGGCCGTACTGGAGACTTAATTCCCACTAGGAATGTAGAGAAATGAACTAGATCTTTAGGCCTTTTTATTTTTTATTTTGAGACAGGGTTTTTCTGAGTTGCCCAGGCTGGCCTGGAACTTGTGATCCTCCTGCCTCAGGCCTCTGAGTAGCTGGCATTTCAGGTGTCTTTCAATTTTTGATAATAGCCATTCTGACATTTGTGAGGTGATTTATCATGGTGATTTTCATTTTTATTTCCCTGATTAGTAATGATTATGAACATTTTTTTCACGTACTCGTTGACCCCTAGTATGTCTTCTTTGTTCCAAGTCCTTGGCCTATTTGTAAATCTGCTTATTGGATTTCTTGTTACTGGATTGTTTGAGTTACTCATATATTTTGGAAGTTAAAGCCTTGTCAGATATATTGTTTGCAAATATTTTCTCCAATTCCATAAGTTACTTTTCCAGTCTGTTGACTTTTTCTTTGCTGTGAAGAAGCTTTTTAGTTTGGTATAGTTCCGTTATTTATTTTTGGTTTGGGTGCCTGTGTTTTTGGTGTTGTATTCATGAAATCTTTGCCAAAACAACTACCATGAAATTTGCCCTTTATGTTTTCTTCCAGGACTTTTAGACTCCAAGGTTTAGAATATTTTTTCATTGGATGTTAGAATGCTAACCCACTATGTTTACTCAAAATTATAAATAAGAAAGAGGTTAATTTTGTGGGGGACTTGGGTAGGAGATTGTGTGAATCTGTTGCCTAAAGAGCAAATCCATAAATTATGAACCAAATGTCAGTTATAATTTCTATATTCCTGCATTCTTACAACATCAAGAATGTCTCCACTTGCACTGATGTTTTGGCACACATCATTATGCTCTTTGAAGATGTAAACAGTGTAGTGTGAGCTCTCTTCAGAAAGAATTACTGTTCTGTAAAATTACAGAGGCACTGAGAGTCTTACTTTTCCTTTGAAGGTACAGTGCCTTCCTTGCAGACATTGGTATAGGCAGTGTGACATGCACGCTGCACCCTTTAACACACATAGTTTGGCCCCAGATTCACAACATTCGGGACCCTTCCCTTTGTTGTGAAATCTAACTACAAGTCTCGTGAATTAGGTTAACACAGACCTTTATCAACTGTGCTTTTTACAATTCAAGCAGAGGGAAAGTGAGTTGGTACAATGGGACATTGGTCTTCAAAGATAGTAATTGTGCCCTCTGGAGCATAGCTCAGTTTGCGAAGTGCTTTTCCTCATGTTATCATACATGAACCTCTCAATAATCCTGGCAGGACTCTATAGATAGGAAAAGCAGAGAAAAACGCAAAATGCTTAAATTACTTGCTCACGTTCACAGTCAGGGGCAGAGCTGGCTCTTGAGCATAACCTTTTTACTCCAAATCCAGTGTTTTTTTTTTTTTTTTCCTGTGATACTGGCTTGTCTTGAAGAAGGTGGCACTAGGCCGGCATTACATGACGTTGAAGACTTACTGGCTTGGTGAACTTGGGAAAGTTGCTAAGCCCCAGGGCCCAGCCTTGGTTTCCTCATGTATAAAACAGAAATAATGATATGCACATCACTGAATTTTGGAGCTGAATGTGTTAATGCAAGAAGAGCATTAAGCAAGGTATTTAGTATAATGCACAGTACAGAGCCAGTCCTCAATGAATAATAGCTATTAAAAAAGGACAATGAGCCTTGGTTGAGAACTTTGAGGGTGAACCCCATTTGTCACTTTCACTGCTATTGACTGTTAGCCAAAGATGACCCATGAGCTCCAATTTCCTGTCCCAACAAATGAAGGCAAAGGGCTTGATAAGAAACCCCAAAAGGACCACTCTGTCTGACCTCTGTTCTTAACACAGAGCTCTCCATTGTCTATGGTGTGTGTGTATGTGTGTGTGTGTGTGTGTGTGTGTGTGTGTGTATGTGAACAGCCTAGGTGTCTAGGGAGAAGGGAGGAAGAAGGGAATAAAGGTCTCTGGTATCAAATTTGCCAGCTTTTCCTTCATGTTAACACTCACCCAGCACCCAGACAAGAAGTTTACAGTATAGAAGATTAAAATGCAAAGGAGAGTAGTGACATTTGGAGATTGCTGCTGCTGCCTTGGAAAATATAGACAATGCTGCTATTGATTTCAATGACTTAATGATTCTAAAATGATTCAGCAATATGATTTGGTAGTTAGAGTTCTAAGATTTACATCATTTGTTTAAAATACTACAGGGCACAAGTAAATAAGCTATAATATTCACATCAGCTGGCGGAAATGATAATAGGATGAGAAGGCCAGCACAGAGAAGGGGCTGTTTCTTATTACCATTCTAAATGAACTGGACATTTAAAGTAGGAATGGTTTAATTTGTGCCATATAAACCACTTTTACAATGCCCAGGAGTAAGGCGAGCTCAAAAGATACAGGGTCCTCAGTCCAACCCTTTTAAAGGAAAAGTGACCAACCCTTTGCTAGAAGGTGCCACACGAAGAGAAAACAAACAAGGATTAGTACAGATTCCTGCAAGGGTAACATACTTCTGAAGGAAACCACCTCAAGAACTAGGTTACATGTGGCCAAAGTGGGTCAGAGCTCAGGCTCCCAGTTACATTCTGCATTTGGGTGTGTGTGTATGCGCATGCGTGTGTTTTCAGTTTGAGGCTCCTTCAGATCAAGTCTTCCCCCTCCATGGCACAGGTCCTGGGATAGGTTCCAGGACCCCAACCAACTCTGACTGCTCCTTTCCTCCCATGAGTTCATCCTTGGAAGCCATGGTGTCCTTCCCCCAAACAGAGCCTGGTCTGTCCCTCTCTGTCCTTAGAGAAGCTCTGTTGGAGTGGAGCTCTGCATGACTCCTGCATTTGACGGTAGCCTTCGCTAAGCTTTGGAAGGTTTCTCTTACTCCCTGGGGGAAGAATGAGTGTCCATGGCCTTCAAGACACTTACATAAGAGCAGCCAAAGAAGGATGGCTCAAGTGATTCTTCTCAGGATGAAGATCTATTCCAAGGCAATTCATTGTCTCTTCCACAATGGGGCACTGCTTGGTCACTTCTAAACAAATACTTCTTGTTAAAAGAAATGTCAAGTTCTGCCTAACTAGATATACCTTTGCATTAAAAACAATGGCTACTTGTAATATGGTCTCCTTCCACTGGTGTGATTTAATAGACTATGTGTCTGGTAATGGTTCTGAAAATCTGGTCTGTTGACTGCTTCAAAATCATCTGATTGTTAAAATCCAGATCCCTAAAGGCCCTCCCCTACCCCGCCCCTGCTTTCCTGATTTAATGAATCAAAATTTCTGGGAATAGTTACAGAAATGGTCATCTCATGTGACTCTTATGCACACCAAAGCTTATCCTAATTGATGATTACTGCCTTGTCTGGTATTCATCCAGTTTACAAATATTTACTGAGCATTTACTATGTGTCAAGTATGGTTCTAGGTCATGGAAATATAACAGCAAATAGATAGTGACCCAATGAAGGGTACCTTCTAGAAAGGGAGGTTAATTAATTAATTAATAAGCACACTTCTGTATCAGGAGGTGATGTGTATCATGAAAAGAGTAAGAGTGTAGGGATGCAGGAGCTATTTTCAGTTAAGATGGTAGGGAAAGGCTTTTCTGGACAGACAGTTGAGTGGAGACCTGAAGGTAACGAACGTGCAACCAACAGATGCCTGAAGAGTGTTTCAGGCAAAGAAAACAGGAGATCTAAAGGCCCCAAGACAGAAAGGGTGCTTGACATGTTTGAGGAATAGCAAGGAGAAAAATGGGGTAGAGTAGAGGGAATGAGGAAGACAGGGATGGAAGGACATAAGACCAGAGAGACTGAGGAGGGTGAAGATCCTGAAAGGGCTTCGAGCACTTTGCTTTTACGCTAAGTGCTTCAGGAACACACTGGAAGGTCTGGACAGGACAGCCACTCTCTGGCTTGGGTGTGAATGGGTGCTGTTAGCTGCCGCTGCTCTAAGTCCTCTCTCTCAGCATTGTCATCCAGTTCTAAGGCTGCTAACTAAAGAACTGACTCGGGCCAGTAAGACAGCTTCAAATCACACTTGGACATCTGTGTGTCTTTCATAGAGTTCATCTGTCTGGAACCATATCATTTAATACTATGAGATAGGCACAGAGTTTTCATCCCTATTTGATTCATGAGGAAATTGAAATTCAGAGAGATTATATAACCTGGAAAGTAATGAAAATAGATTTTCTGATTAAGCCACTGAGCTTCACTGTACCTCCATGGGTAAAACTAAGCATAAAACCATTGAAGATTTAATAGAGAAAAGAAAGGGGATCTGGATTAATGACCTGTGGGGGAAAGGCTGGAGCAAATACATACCCAGCAGAACTTTAAAGTTTCAGCTTTGTTTTGTCATTATTTTTTGTCAACAACTTCTCTATACTTGATCATGAGTCATGTAATCCCAGCTCAGAGCCCTAAGAAGCCACCTAACCACAGAGAGTTTAATTTATAACCTACAATTTCAGGCTGCTTGCTTTCTTCCTTTAGCTGTATCCGACCATAGCTGTATCCTGCTTTGCTAACCACAACTCAAAGTTGCTCATTATTTATCTTCCTTTTTTTCAAACTGGTCTTTCTTTGAGGGGAGTTACCTTCATACACAGCACACCAAGATCAGAAATTAATTTCTGTACTTGGTGAGAATTGCCCCTCTCAGTTATCCAACAAGCTGCAGAGAGCCCTAGCAAGAAGCAGCCCCCCAGCTTTAGTTGATACCTTCTTAACACAACTGATGGTTCTCTGCAACAGAGAGATGCCTTTTTTAGACAGTATTTGGTAAGTAGCTTTAGTTAACCAAAGACGTCCAATCAGCAGATATGGAGTAAGAGTAAATTGCTGCTGTTGTTTTAAAGTTTAAACTATTAATCTGTCACTTCTTGTGTAACAGACAGAAAAGCAGCCAGGAAATATCCTCCCTCTCAAAGACAGTGAAAGTAAACTACCGATCACTCTACTGTCCTTCAGTCCACTCGACAAATTCTGAATAAAATAAACTGCAGATATTGATGTTTAACCTAGCTGTCAATAAGAATTTTATTTGCCTAACAGCTGGGTTGGGAGCAGGACTCATTTCTTTTTTTTGTTGTTGTTGTTTTTTGGTGCTGGAGATCGAATTCAGGGCCTTGTGCTTGCAAGGCAAGCACTCTAACCACTGAGCTAAATCCCCAGCCCTCATTTCTTTTTCTTTTTTTTTTTTTTTTTTTAACTCGAAGAAGAAAAAAAGTGAGGAAGGAGGAGATGGGGACCAAAACTAACTTTGAGCCAGCTGTGTTTCTTCTCAGGAGGGACCACTGAGGAGGTGATGGCTTGTTTAGTCTCAAAAATGTAAACAGAAGGAAGGCTGTCACAATTAAGTTAGAATTTAACCACTAATTAAGTCTGAGGCAGTATAATGGAGATTTAAATTTAGCAAATATTGATCCCAAATGGGTTTCCTTTCTTTATAGATCTCAAATTAATCTTAATGTAAACCAAAGTGCATGTGTTCTTTTCACAGCAAAATTCGCTCATATCTGTAATCCCAGAGAAACGAGATTGGAAACCACAAGGATGATGGAATGTATATGAAAGAAGACAACCTTGGCGCAGGGCTATCTGCATTTCTACAGTATTCTTGGGGCCCACACAGAGCAGCAGTGGATCACTAAGAAATCATGGGCAAGATTAGGTGCACACACACACACACACACACACACACACAAACTGCTCTTACATAAACTGACCCAAAGTGTTATAGACTCCAAGATTTGAAGATCGACTTTTTTAAGGTCGATTACATAACTAGAAGAGTGTGTTAAAATATTTGAAAAAAAATTATAATTAATCTACCAGTGACTTTAGCTCCAGCTCCTATTTCAGTCTACTTCTGTGAAGGTTAACTGAAAATCCAGATTGCCTTTGAGGGCACAGAGAAATAAACCGTTCCTGATACTTCACAGAGGAAGAATTTATTTAATACTGTTAAGGGAATTAGGGATTGCCCAGATTACTTTTAGACCATCTCTGTCATTTGAAAAGTGAAAAATTGTGTCAAAAAGTTAACCCGTAGCTCTTGTGTTTTTATGTAAACAGGATTTACCTATAATATCTTCTTAAAATTTTATCATTTTTTAAACAGTTGGCATCAGAGAGGCAAAAAGAAAAAATAAGTCATTTGAAATAGGCAAATGATTTTTCCCAAACAGGAATTTCGTTGTATTGAATTGGTGGATAGACCAAAAAATATTTTGGTAATGGAATGTATGGCATTTTAAATTTTACATCGGAATCACAGCCTCAAAATGACCACTTCCCTCCTCTGGGTAGGATTCTTCCTTGGAAAGCATTAGCAGTTCTCTGAAGAGTTTGATAACAAACAAGTAGAACTGAGAAAGTGAAATAGCTGGGCTAGTCATCTTATAGGTGGGAGGACTGAGGGGATGGCTGAAAGGAGATGGATCCAGGAGGGACAGCAGAGGAACCGGCAGGAATCTGCAGTGGATGGGGGAAGGGTGAGAGAAAGAAATCAGGGATGAGTCTTGAGCAGTTCAGTGGGTGCTGATGCCCCTTCCTGAGATGGTGGTGATCACAGGGAGAACAGGCTATGAAGGTGGCAGGACAAAGGGTTGCGTGTGGATAATGTCGGAGGCGCCTGGGAACTGTCCAGATGGAGACGTCAAATAAGCAGTTAAGTATGTGCGTCTGGAAACTTTAGGGACTTCAGGCTGCAAACAGAGCAGTGATGAGGACTGGGATGGAGAGGAGGCCCTGAGCTCTGTGTAGGGAATAGTTCTAGTAGGAAGTTCATAATTCCAAGCTCTTTTATAGAACATTTTTATTACTCTGTTTGGAGTTGTAGATTCCTAGAATATCAAACATAGTCAAATTCAAACATATGAACAGAAACATATTCCAGGGCCAAATGTTGATGAATTTTGGATTAATTATTTTAGGATTATTTTTGGACATTGCAGAGCAAGAGTTGACTACATTTAAATTTTCATACCCAGTAAGAATTAGTTCAATGAATTTGAGAAACATTTAGTAAATAGTTTTAGAGTCAGACATTCTAGGCTAGTGTGCTTGTGTCACTCAGTTCACTGTGTGCTTGCTCCTAGGTGAATGAGTGGATTATGGGCTGAGTGTTGGGTTCCCAAATAGAAAATAGTATCGGGAGAAGTAAGGAAAGTGAGACAGTTTAAAGTAAAATACCTAGAACAATCCCTAGCTCATGGTAAGAAGTTAATAAGAGTAAGTTATTATTAATTAGGCAAAGCATGTGTTCCCAAGGACTCTCAAATCTGGTGAGAGGATACAGACACAATCAGCAAACACAGTGAACAGTTTTCAAAGTGAGAACCTCCTCAAAAATTTCTGTTCCTTCCAGACAGAGTCAGAGGGATGGCCACAGGCTCAGCCCTGATGGTCTGCGGAGGGTCGAGGCCAGCTGGCAGCCCGGCTTCAGCCGATGGAGAACTGTTTCCATGCTCAGAGAGACACTGACTTCTCAGGCCCAGGGCCCAGGAGCGGCTGGCTGGCCCTATCTTAATCCTTCCCTTCCAGTGAGTGGGTCTGCCTTCCCCACTGCTCTCTCCCCGTATTGGCTGGGTCTCCTCCGAATTGGAAGCTTACTCTACCTTCCCAGGTCCACACTTTGTTTCCTGACATGTCCCTGGTATATCCCTAACGAAGCAATTTCAGTTCCCTGTATGGCCTGTGGTTTCCAATGATAAAGGCTGTGGCATGCAAAGGGCAAATATTGATCCAGGTCTTATTGCTAGCTTGGGGTCCTACCAGTTGAACCTGATGGACAGCCACCCGAACTGGACACTGAGCTCAATCAAATGTAGCTGGGGACCTGGGCTGGAGCCCCTCTTTTTATGGCCTACTCAGGACTGAAGAACGGCCTGTACTTTTGAGGGCATAGATTCCATTCCCCACAATGATCCAGGACTGTTATCCCTGGTGATATGGTTACTTGGCTCTCTGGTCTCATTTATGTGGACCACAAAATGTCTCTTTCTCCTAATGAAGCATGAGTAGCCAAAGAATCAAATCTAAGCAGAGGACAAGACTTGCCCCTGTTGGCAGCCAGGCCTTCTCTACAGGCCAGAGGCAGACCTTATCCATTGTACAGCACATAGCTCAGGATAGCTCAATTTTTAGGGTATTGGGGCCCAAAGCAATGGGTGAGTCTTGTCTTCAGGAATTTACAGGATTGAAGAATAACAGCAACAAAATCTATAAATGGAAAATGCTATTTACTAGTAAACAGTATCTCGTAGTTTATTTAAAACTGTAAATATTTGCTATAATTCCACTTTCTAAAATGATCTTTTAAGATTACTTCTGAATTGATTAATTCCATTCTTCAATAATCCTCAGCCTTGCCAAGTTTGTTTTTATGTATACTACCATGCCCTCTGGGATGCCCATGTGGTAGGGGTGAGCTGTGAAAGTACATGGGGTACACTATCCATGTCAACACGGTACAGTATCCATGTCAATTGAAAGTCAGGTTGGGGGAAGGGACCCAGGGTCAGTGTCCCACAGATGAATTTGGATAACCTGAAGCAATGGACACTTATTCATGTGTCCTCTGCTAAGAGAGCAAGATGAAGTGTTTTTTTGAAGAAATGCTGAAAAACAAATTCACATAAGACAAAGGTTATGAAGTTGGTTGAACATCCATCTGGGTCACTTACAGGAAACTCCCAAGTGCTCCCATCTCACTGAATTTGCCCACAGGTGACTGGGTCTTCCTCGCTTGGGGGACTTGTGTTTGGAGTTCTGTATTCTTTCCATATCCAAATCGTGGTGGTTTTTTTTTTTTTTTTGCTGGAGGTTTTGTGGTTTCTGTTTAATCCTAGCTGTTTCCCCAGGACTCTGGCCAAGTTCCTAGATCCATTTTACCTGCAGGGAGGGCAGGGAATGTAAACAGTATATAGATTTTGAACAACATTGTAAATGCTTTACAGACTGTGTGTTACAGGGAGTAGCTGAGCTGTAAAATTGGAATTAAACCAATGTGTTTACGGAAATGTGCCAATTGTAAAACTTCCCTGCTTACTAAATACAACCTTTGTGATGCAGGGCTTTGGACACTCAGAGTGTGAGTAGGAGCTGGCGATGCAGAAATCATCTCTGGCCGCCTCCTATAAGCATCTGAGACAACATCTTTGTCTCACTGTCTCCAAGGCACTTTGGAGGGACTTTTCTTGTGGGACATACAGCTTCTTTCCTGATGCTGTAATAACTTGGCAAATATCCTTCACATGTGTTCTTGCACATGCACGGGAAACTGCCCTCCGAGGTGAAAATGTTGCTGTCAACATTCTCCTCAGAAGGCATATGCCTTGTGCAACAGGAGCGACAGTGACGGAGCTCGCCAGCAGCCTTGGCCTCCGCCCCTTACGCCCAGTCTCAGGAAAGCTCTTCACTGACCAGCCTATAGGAACTCTCTCCGAGTCACTCTTGCCAAGGCAAGAGAAAACAGTTTTCTTCCTTCCTTCCTTTCTTTTCTCCCCTCCTTCCTTTCTTTTCTCCCCTCCCTCTTCCTCCCTTCCCTCTTCTGCCCTTCTTCCCTCCCTCCCCCTCTTCCTTGCTTCTAGTGGCTGTCCTTTCTGAGTGGTCTACTCCAATTTCCTACTCTCTGACTTGGCTCATTCAGCCACTGCTCAATTCCACCAGTGGTGTATAAATTGAAAGAGGATCCATGGAACAAGAGGAGAGGGTGGCAGTTTTGTATCATCAAAAAGAAGTCAGACAGTTTTAGTTTAATCCAGACTTGGCCATTTGCTAGGTGGAACACCTTGAGCAAGTCACTCAGCTTCTCGGAAATTCTGTTCCTTCCCAGGAGTATAATGGGGATAAGAACACTTCAAGGGCAATATAAGGATTCAAATTTGTATACTAGGTGCCCACTTAATGGTACATGCTATTATTTATATGATTTGGAAAACTATTTACAATAGTTCCTATAGAGTTTAAGAATACCCAGAAATAAGTGATATAATCTGGGTTTCTGAGAAACACTTTTCAGAAATAAGTGAAACAGTATTTTAGAAATTGACAATAAGCAAGGGAAATTCAACCTAGAGACTGTTTTAGACTAGGCTTGACTCAGAATGCACTGAAGACCAACCCACTGAAGTTCATTCATTGGGATCCAAATTATTAAATTGGGCTGAAATATGCGAGGGGTGGGCCTATCAGGTAGCTGTCATTCATCTGTTGGCTCATGGATGCTGAGAATACAGGGGCAGAGTTTCAGGATGTTTTGCACAATATGACCTAAAAGTTCTACTCTAAATTAAAATGTCTTTCTAGTAGTCAATCCCAAAGCTAAAATACCTAGGACACACTCAGGGAACCATGTCTTCAGACTGTTGAAGCAGAAAGCTTCCAGGCATCTTTTTAGTATCTTGATATACTTTGGGTTTGGTTTGTCCCCCAAAGGTCCCTGTATTGGAAGCTTGGTCCTCATTGTGGTGATGTAGAAGCTGATGGAACCTTTAAGAGGTGGGACCTTGTAGGAGGTCCTTAGGTCTCCAGGGGTTCTACCTTCAGAAGGGATTAAGGTAGCTCCCATGGAACCCCTGCTAGTTCTCACAAGAGTGTGAGGGTTCTTACAAAAGCCTGAGCCTGGCTCCATCCAGCTCTCTGGCTTCCTCTATCAAGACGTGATTGCTTGCTTCTGAAAGCACTTCCAATACTGCAATCAGCCACAATGTGAAGCAACCGAGAGGCCCCTCACTAGAGCTGGAACAATGTCCTTGAAACTCCATAACTATAAGCTAAATATGCCTCTTTGTTTATGAAGTTAGCTGCATGAGATATTTTGTTATAACGACAAAAAGTTGACTAATACATACCTCTAATATTTTGGTACCACTGGGTTGCCCTTCCACCCTATAAGCCATCAAAACATTCATCTCTTCATCCCATTTTCTCTCAGCTGAAAGTGGGTAACATTAAAAAGCAACCTGGCAAATAAATCCTGATGAAGAGATTAATGACTGTTAGTTATCTCCCCTTTGCTGGGACAAAATACCTGACATATACAACTTAAAGAAGGAAAGGTTTATTTTGGCTTATGGTTTCAGAGGTTTTAATATATCAACAGTTGGCTCCAAGGCAGAAATGTGGCAGAGGAAAACTGTATGTCTCATGGCAGTGAGGAAGCAGAGTGAGAGCAAGGAAGAGCTGAGAGAGGAAGGGGATATGGCCTTCAAAACAAGTGACCTATTTCCCCCAAATGGGTTCACCTCTTAACAGCTCATTCAGCTATGAACATTATTGAGGTTAGTGCCATCATGACCCAGTTACTTCTCGGGGCCCCACCTCTGATCAACCTCACAATACATGAGTCTTTGGGGGACTCCTCATGTTTGAGCTGTAACAATGACAAATAATAACACTAAAAAGCACTTTATAGAATATATTATTTCAAGCTCATTATAATAATTCTGTATGGTAGCTTTTTCTTTATACTGCGTACAGAAAAATGAGGCTCAAATAGACTATTAATTGTTGGATTGCATGTTTAGCACATGGTGGAACTAGGATCTAAACTCAGATTGATCCGTGAATTTAAATCCATATGTTGTGTAAAAGTGAGGCTGCATGGGGTGGGAATACATACCTGAAGGACAATTGGCAGTTACTAAAGGGAGGGGGAAGCTCACATTGGAGAGGTAAATTTAAAGGCTACTGTGGGATCTGAAACTGGCCTTCAAATCCTGTTGGCCTATCATGACAATTGTATCCATTTGGAAGAAATTTCTCCCACTTCCATGTTCAGACCAAAAAGTGACTAGTGTTCCATCTAAAAGAGGTCTACATAATGACAACGAAAGGGATATGGTCACGGGGGCACAGAGGTAGAAGCTATTCCAGAAAGGACGGTGGTGATATGGGATAGAGGTGAGACACTTGGTCCTCAGGGGAATGGCAGGGAGAACAGTTAAGACCACATAGCAGTGTGGGGTGCTCCCTTAGCACTCCTGGGCAATGTGTGCTCTACCCCAGAGACCTGCTGAGTTTGGTTTCCAGCAGCAGTTGAGAATGCTGGCAGGGGCTGCTGTTAGTGCTGCACACGCCATTTGGTTTACACTACCATGTAAGAGAGGCCTGGGAAGTCTGGGATATAGTATGATGTAGCTTGTTGGCTAAGAATAAAAGTGCTTGAGATAGATCCTGACTCTGCTACTTACAAGGAGTAAGTATGTTTGAGTATGTTGATAAACCCTCTGTACTAATCAGCTTTCCTATTGCTGGGACACAATACCCAACACCCACAACTTTAAAAAGGAGAGGTTTGATTTGGCTCATGGGTTCATAGGATTCAGTCCATAGTTAACTGGCTCCAAGACAGAAATATCATGGTGGAAGGGCATGGTGGAGCAAAGCTGCTCTTTTCATGGCAGTCAGGAAACAAAAACTGAAGAGAAGGGGTTGAGAGGGAGGTATATTCTCCAAAGTCATGCCCCAGTGGCAGACCTCTTCCAACCAGGCCTCACCTCCTAACAACACATTTAATTATTAACTCATCAATCGATCCATCCACTGATAAGTATAGAACCTGCATGATCCACTTACCTTCCAAAAACTCCACCTCTAAACACATGAGACTTTTGTCAAATGTGATTAATTTCTTCATGTGTCAAATTTAAATCATAATTATACCTATACTTCATGTGAGAATTAAATGGGCTGATGTATGAAAACACTTAAAACAAAACCTGTATGTAATAGACACCCCCAAAAGTATAAGTTTTGTATATAATTTTGGTTTCTTTATACAGTATATTAGTTTTGGGGGGACAATTTTGCTGCCCCCTCTGGCCCTGTAGAACATTCAGAAATGTTTGGCTTATAGTAGTTACAAGTGGAGGGTGGGTACATCTGGCATCTAGTGGGTAGAGACCAGGGATGCTGCTAAACATCCTGTGATGCAGGGACAGTTCCACCCTCACCCAAAAAATTATTTAGTCCAAAATGTCAATAATGCAAAGGTTCATAAAAACCAAGACATGTGGCTCTTCAATTGTTGGTGAGCTATTTGACCTAACATGAGGTTGGAAAGCTATTCAAAGGGTTAAGAGACAACCTTTTGTGGGTAGGTAAACAGGGGTGGTAACCCACATAATTTTGAAGCAAATTCCACTTTCAGGATTGTTAGTCTGTTTTATATATTATCAAAGAACAGGTGACCACTTTGTGTGATTTTTCTTTCTTTCTTTGCAGAGATGATCTGTATTCTGAAACACTAGTGAATAGCAACAAGGGACTGGAATAAGACATGTTAGCTCTGAAGGTTCAGTCTTACTGCCTGTATTTAAGGATGTCTCCACCACTGAAGGTTTTACTCATTATAGTTGCAGAAGACTTTATAAAGTTCTACTTGTGTAACTTGGTTCAAAACATTTCTTCTATTTTGAATTCTTTGTTCCCTCTGCGCCACTACCTTTCTCATCCCTGACTCTGCGCTATTAAAATGGGGAATTTTAGTCATCTTTCAAGGTCTACCTCACATTTCACTTCCTGCAATTTCACAACCACAGGTAGAAAATGTCTCTCCCTTTTCGGAAGTCCTTGGTCATAGGCTGATCACACCCTGTCCTAAATTGAAGTTATTTGTGAAGATGTTTTTTTCCTCTCCCACCTGCCTGACAGGCTTTTAGGACAAACTCTGTTTCTTCCTTATAGCTCCCAGAGCTAATAATGCTGGGGCTCAGTAATTAGTCAACAAATGAGTGAATGAATGAATAGTCATCACTGAAATGCTCCCTCAGTTGCAAGCCAAATACCAGTCAACGGTAATCCAGGAAGAACTGTGCCCCGACCCAGTCCTCTGTCAGGCATCTCTATGGTACCACATGTCTCTGATGAAGCCATTTCTTCTTGGATTCTTGGGAAAACATCCCAGGCATGTATGATAAAGGTCACCACACTGGGCAGAGAAATGTCCAGCTGAATTTATGTTTCTACCCTCAAGCACCATAAAGCCAAAGTGCAAATAGGGTGGAGCCCAGAAATAAGAGGAGATTGTGGTGTGAATGCCAGCAATGTAGAGCATTGGGCCCCCTGCCCTTGATGCAGCCAAAGGGCACTGCCCACTCTGTATAGGACTGTTGTTAAGGGGCAGAGGGTGTCATGCCAGTGTCAAAGGAAAGTTCACATTTCCATGAAGGCCCAGGGGCGAAGGGAGAGGTCAGGCGTGTCTGTGGGCCTTTTGTCTAACTGCTCTTTGTTGATACCCACATATGGCCCTATTTTGGTTTCACAGATATCTGCATGTGTTTCTGGATGGATGACAATGCTGCACAGCTGGATCCTGAGTACCGATTCAGGCCCTCAACAAGTTCCATGGAGGAGCTTGTTAGACAGGGTTGCATTCTGCTCTCAATTTCCAGTTTGGCAAAGGAAACTGCATATTCATCGTCAAGTCAAATCAGGGGAGAGTTAAGGGCGTTGCCACTAAATTCTCCCTTTCCACATGTGTTAAGTCATGAAAGAAAAGTTCTGACTGTGCTTTTCTGGGATGCTAATTTATGGCTTAGATCAATGCCAGCTTAGTCTCTAGTACATAGTAGGTGTTATTTTAAAATATTTTTATATTTAAATTTTTTAATACTAAGAATTTCAATATTTAAATATTTTGTATTTATATTTTAGTATTTTTTATCATGGGAGAGTCCAAGCATGTACAAAGGGTAGACAGAACACACAAGAAGATTTTAAGAATCAAAAAAGGTAACTCGGTTTTCATAATTATGAATTAATGGCCAATATTGCTTTATGTACTTCTATATTCACTCTCTCTACTCTATCTGCATTGTTTTGAAGCAAATTCCAAACATCACATAATTTGCTCTGTAAACAGTTCTGTGTGAATTTCTAAAAGAGGGTCCTTTTAAAAACACAAGCACAATATTATGGCCACATCTAGAAATGCACTAAATCTTTAATTTCATAAAATAATTAGCCAATGTTCAAATTTTAAGTAGTCTTATGAATGTCATTCTTCACAAAGTTTTCTTATTTGATCTAAATAAAGTCTCCACATTGTAACTAGTTGCTACCATATGTCTCCTTACATTTCTTTTGATCTCTAGATTTCTAATCCCCTGCCCTTCCTTGAGGAAATAGGGGTGATAGTCATGTAGAGTTTCTCAGTCTGGAGTTTTCTTACTGAACCCATGGTGTCATTCGTTTGTACCTTTGTACTCTGTGTTGGTAGTTGGATATTGGGCTTGATAAGCTTCAGGTTTGTTTTCTGTTGTTGTTCATTTGGAAAGATTGCTTTATAAGGAGCATGTATTCTTCCATCAGGAAGTATGTGATGTTCAGTTTCTCTTTTTGTGATACTAGCAACTATTGATGATCAATTCCTAGATCTATTAGCTCATTAGAAGTTGCAAAATGATGATGATATTCTCCATTTTTAGCTGTAATCCTTCTACAAAGGGAAGAGAAACTTCTCACCCACTACTTGGTTACCTAGTACAATTATTCACATAGGGAAGGCTGGATGAATGCTTACTTTTTTTCTTTATCTGACAGTGCTTTAAAAAAAGAATTTCACAAACTCCTTCAAAAATGACTAATTACTGCCTTGTAAAGTCACCATGGAGTCACAGTTTAAACACATTTCAATATTTTGCTGTCATGATAGATGCTCAAATTCACTCATCTTTGACCAGTAGAATCTTGGCTTTTTAGTCCTTTGGCACAGTTCTAGTAGTCTTTGATAGCTTTCTTGTTATCTAGTATGACAAAATGTTCCAGGGACATCTTGTACATTTCCTGCACTAAATGTTGAATTAACCACTCTCCAAGGAGCTGTTCCTTGTTTCTGTTGTAGGAAATGGTTTGCTGGAGTCACTCTGGGCACTGGTGTACTTTATGCTGAGTTGGTTACTGCTTCTAGGTCTTTTTAGTATGCTGAGCCAGGAAATGTCTTTATTTCTTAATATAAAATATGTCATGAGTTCATGTTGATACTTCCTATTCAAATTCAGGATTGCAGAAATTTTAACACCTTCAATCCCACATCTCCTTGCTCTCATAGTTTAGAATCTTATTTTCAAAGACACTGGTGATGATTATCACATAGTTATGCATTTGTTTTATCACACAGGACACATATGTGCAAGCAACTTTCAGAAAAATTACCAACATTATGATTCCCACCAACAATATAATTCCTGAAAAGAGATTAAGTGGTTTTAGTTTTTAGTAGTTCTTACTGTTCTTAGGGTTTATCCCCTCAGGACCGGCAATCAAGTTGAAGTAAAATCCCATGGAATAGTTCTTCTCAGTAAGGTTATGCACATTGTTCTCACATTTAGGATAATTTGTTTCATTTTATTTTCCGGGACTACTTTTTAAAGATGTTTTTTGGTAATTACACAAAAGATTTGCATGATTCTAAAAGCAAACCTGCCAAATATAACCTAGTTTCTATCATGTGTCTTTACCCTATTTCTTCCTCCTATAGGCCCTCATTTTTTAAATAGTATGATTTATTCTTCTATTGCTTGTTTTTAAAATGTTACACACATTTCCTTTTATATAAATGCTTTGCTTTTTTTTGCTTATTGTATCCTATTGCTCACTCTCTTGTGGTATGTAACAATATTTCTTAGTTCTTTCTTGGGTGTGTAAAGTACTCATACCTTAATGATAGGTGTTTCAGTTGTCTTATCTTGATTAGCAAAATCAGTAATGGCACTGTATTTTTTTTTCTCAACATTATGCGTTTGAATTAGATTTCTGAAAATAGGATTTATGGATATATAGTAGTTTTTGCTTTTGTTCTTTATCTCAAATTTCAGTTGCAATAGTACAAGGCACATTTTTTCCCGCATCATTTGAGAGAAAGTGGTCAACATGATGTGCCATCGTCAGTGGTTATTGTAGTGTGTATTTTCTAAAAACAATGATCTCCACCCTCAAAACTTCACCACAACTATCAAAATAAGAAGAAATTGATACTGGTTCAATGCTACTTTTTAATCCTAGACTCCACTCAATCTCTACCAACAATGTCGTTTAAAGCAAAAAGATCCATTTTAGTATTATGGACTGCTTGTTGGTGTCACATCCCTTTAGCATCTATCATATCTTAAAACAGTTCTCTTTCTTTGACTTTCATGACCTTGATATGTTTGATAATTACAGTACTTATTTTGTTATATATCTATAGGCTTGAGTCCATAGGTTTTTTTTTTTTTAAGATATATAGGATTAGTATTAAACATGTTTCTCTTAAATTAGTCTCAAGACCTTGGGAAAGAAGGGGAGCAGGATGAAGGGAAAGAAGTATCTCTAGAAGAGAGGGGCCCGCCCCTTTGGAAGTGTGCTTATCTTATTGTACACAAAGGATCTCGGCTTTTTTGATGGAGGGTGCGGGTGGGGGAAAGGAAGCTAATTCCCCAGGAAGCCCTGTCAGATAAGAAATCTGTGACTCTGTAAACTCTTCTGCTTCTGTGCTTTGCACAGTCCCTCCTTAACTTTTTCCTTAGTTCTAGTAAAACTTTTGGGGGCAGATTTTTTATTTTGTTTCAAATAAACTAAGGGGAAGGAGATTGGTCAACATAGCTGCTTGAGAGGGCTGCCCAGACCCAGGTGTGGTGAGTCCATAGCAAGCATTCGAGGGACAGCTACTGAGTAGACAGAATTAAGAGCACCTCTTTCCCTGCCACAGGCCTCTGCTATAGGACCCATCCCACTGAAACTGTCAGCATGTCTTTTCTCTCCCCTGCTGTGAGTGCCTGCTGAATAGGAGCTGTGAACTATTATGGGAGCCAAGCAAGAGGAAAGGCCTGTCCTGAGCAGCATCACATTCATGTGGCTCTTAGCAGCCCTGTCTGTAGCCACAATTTAGGCATCTTGAGACAAGCAGCAGGCATTTTCTCCAGCAAGAAGCTGGGTAAGGGTACATGTTGATAAGGGAGGCGAAGACAGGAGGAAGGTGGGAGTATCTGGAAGAAGGACCTGGTGAGGGTGCTTCTCCTACTTGATACTTTTCCATCCATCAACAAGAATAGTTTCATTTAAACAGAACTTGAAAAGGAAGAAAATGCAAAACAGGAAGTTAAAGAATTTGTGATTGATTTCCCCTTCAAATCCAGGATGCAGGAGACATCAGAGGGGCCGAGGTTAGCCAGCGCTTCCAGAAAACCTATATCCCAAATCCAGCCAGGCCGGTTCCTGGGACTTCACAATATGATCCTGCCCGACAGGTTCAGAGTTTGGGGAGGCAGGGAGCAATTTACCTTAACTGCATTGCTAAAACAAAGTTTTCTTTCGGGGGGGAGGGGATAAAATCACACACCCGTAGTTCAATCCAGGTGTTTGGACTGCTTGCCAAAGTTAGAATAGGCACGATTTCCCTTTAGGAGAGATGGTGGTTGAGAGATGTATGTATGTATTTGATTGGGTAGAAGTCCCAAATAAACTGAGTTCTTTTGTTACTTGGCAGAAACTCCAATCCACTCATCAAGGAAAAATCAAAGTGTACCTTCAAACAACAGCTTTGTGATAACCTCAAAGACTTAAATATCAATATTTGTTTATAGGAACTCTATGTACATTCCAGACACTTAGTCTTTGGTCTTTTAAAATTCCTCCTTTTTGATAGAGTCTAGCTTTGAGAACACTGCTGGTAAAAAGGTCTCTATTATCCCCTTCTCTTTCTCCCTTATCAGACCGAGCATTATTATTTTTTTTTGCATTATTATTATTTTTTAACCTTCTAATGATTGTTATTAGCCTACAGTTGAAGCTCTCTTGATAAGAGTTTTTGGCACATTTTTATCTATCATAGAAACAAGAGAGAAACAGCACAATTTGAGGGTGGAGTTTCTAGATGAAAAATAGGTTTTGTTAAAACACTTGAAATTTAAAAGCCCTTCTTCCCTTTGAAAGATGATCTGTTTGGGGGCTCTGTGGGGTTTTGGAGGAAGCACACAGCTCTGAGGGGAAACGCTCTCTCCCCTCGGGTCCCACAAGTGCACATTTCTCAAGCCCATGCTCTAGCTGGACCACTCTACTTCCTGTTACAGTAATCAGATATTTTGATGAAGGAGATTTTAAAGCCTAATCCTGTTGTAGTGAGGAAGATGGGGTTTCTTTCCTTGCATGCAATTCAAGGACACATATTCTTCAAAAACCAGTTATTAAATTTAGGCCTCTCACGAGATGCCCAGCCTATTACTATGAAAGAGCCCAGGCTCTGACCATACATGGGTTACCATCCAGAAGGGAGGAGAGGCAGCCAGCCAAAGAATTTACACATGTGGCAATTGCAGTAAACTTTTAGTAGCATTGTCAATATATTTGACATGTTTATTGCATTTACTGAAGCCAGTGCCTGGGAACACAAAAGCCAATACAAAATTTTATCAAATCTATGCCACATATTGGAATCACACCTACATAAAAATAAAATTCACCAAGAAAGAAGAAAATACTGCCAATTGTAACAAAACCTTCCCATTTTAAAGATGCTAAAAAGTGGAAAATCCATATCTTAGAATTAATGAGATGTGATAATCCTTCTAGATCCACCAGGGAATATGGGTAGGAAATCAGTTATAGAGCAAGCTAAGAAGCACCTTTACAGAGGTCTAAACAAGATTATAAATTAGTCCAGAACCAGAAGCACTTCAGAGACTACACAGAGGAGGTAACATTAGAACAAGGTAACATTTCAACATTAAAAAATGAATAGGATTTGTAGAAGGAGAAGACAGGGTGTTCCAGGCTGAGGAAACTACATGTGCAAAGGCAAAAGGACTAATACTCTTATTTGGGGCTTCAGTTAGATCTCTCAACTTACTGCTCACAACATTATAAGTTGGGCTTTATCATTACTGCTGTTCTACAGAGGAGGAACAAACATAGGTTTAGTATCTTTCTCAAGGTCTCTTCTCAGCTGGTAATCAAGAAATACTAGCTATTGCTGTTTTTTTCAGTCCAGTCATGTGGGCCATTATTCCAGAGAGTGATATCCGATATAGCGACTACTAATCACAAATGGCCACTAGAAATGTAGCTCATACAAATTGAGATGTGCTGCAAGAGTAAAATACATATCACATTTTAAAGACTAACAAAAAAGTAAAATATCTCATTAATAATTTTATAATAATTATTTGCAAAAATGACTTTTAGGTACATTTAATTTTAAATTATACAATTAATGTTAACTGTTTCTTTTTACTTTTTTGTAATTGGATCACCAGAAAATTTTAAATTACATGTATGGCTCACATTATATTTGTCAGTCAACACTGTTCTAGAGCAGTGTGTGATGAAGTGGTGTGGTGGGAGTGAATGGCCCCCAGGCAAAGGAATGTATTTGTGCTCATATTTTCTGTTCTCTGCCACTGGAATCTATACCTGTAGTTCCTCTCACATCCACACCTTGCTGCCACTCAGCCTGAGTTAGTGTAAGTGAGGAAACTGGGCCGTGAAGCCAGGCATTCTCGCACCAGAGCCTGCCTTTGAGCTCCAGAAATGTCTGATTGTGGGTGTGACATCGAGTGCAGGGGACCGTGGTCAGCCTGTTCATGTGTTACCTTTTGCAGGGAACTTGTATGTGCACATTTCCAGAAGGCCTCTGAGGAGGGAGTGGAATGCTGGGAACTTTTGGCACCATTGGCAAGGCCTCAAGGAAATGGCATCCATCCTAAACCAGGCTCCAGTGAGAGCCGGGCTGCTTCCGCATTACATTCCAGGCCACCAGGTTTTGACCTGTACTGATGATTCTCCCTGACGTCTAAATCCTGAGCCAGGACCAATCTCTTCCACACCCAGGAACTGTCTGCTTTCAAACCTCATGGTTCTAACCCTACCCCTAACCTCTATACAGCCACACACTCAGCACTTCTATTTGTCCCCCAGGGCACAATGGTCCATATTGCACTTATTTGTCTGCACATCTGTAGTCCCTTCCTAATGATGGGCTGCACTTGGGCAGTGCAGCATCCTGCTTGTCCTTGTCTACCCCAGTAGTGCCCCGTGAGGGTCTGTACACATCAGACACAGACAGGCAGCACTGCTCTGAATCTGAATCGATCTGAATCATTTTTAACCAACTGAAAGTGAATTCAGACAGCTCCTTCACAATAGAATTCCCCTTCACAAATCCTCAAGGAGGCTGGTTGCTCGCATTCTTTGAGTGTCGGTTAAAATGAAGGATTAAAAGAGGAAACCAGTAACAGTTGTTTGTTTTGATTTTAAACTTTTGATATGACTGTTACAGAAGAAAACCACGCAAGAAAAAAACCCACAATAACTCAGCAGCATGACTCAGTGACAAGGCATATTTCAGGGGAAAGGAAGATTGGTTTTGCTCATTGGCTCTTAATCTGTGAAACTCACTCTCCCCCACTGCTGTCTTACATTCCTGTGCCTTAAGGTCTGATGCATAACGTGGGGCCCATTTTTATGACACTTAGGGCTTTGCATTTGGTCTCCTCCATTGTTTCCTTTGCTTCTCACAGCAGCCTCAGAGAATGCAATGAATTTTTAAAAATATTTTCACTGAGTTTTATGAATTAGCGATGTGTAACAATTCTACCTTCACATGATGTTTTCCTTTCAAACCTACTGCTAATGGTTATAATGCTTTGATCACACCTTGTGAATGAGTCTCTATCCTCCCTGACTGTAGACTCATGCTGACAGTGATGACAACGTGCTGGGTGGAGTCATTAAGGTGGCAATAGAGCTGGGAGGACATGTCGAAGGTCCTAGAAAGGTGAGTTGACTCAGACCCAAGAACCTTCCCACCTGAGGTAAGGATTCCCCCCTTGCATCCTGGACATACTGCTCCTACCTCCCCCCATCTTTCCTTGGGGTGATACATGCCCTGGTGCCTGTACATGGATTGCTTTCCCACCACTGATCCTGCCTTGCCAAAATAAAATTGATTCTTATTCTAAGAAGAAACAGTTTAACCCCAAGACACACTATTATTTCATCCCATGACCCTGCCCCATTGCCTGAATTGCAATGATTTTACTATGATGTCCAGCACAGATCAAGCACCTTGAAGCCAGACAGCTTAGCAAGAAGATCTTTCAGTTTTCTTCCCGATTGTATGTTTGTAGTTTAATTTTTGAGTATGTACAAAGTAGAGAGGAAAGTCTGCTTTCTGTTTAAGGAAAACAAAGAATTTGTCCAGGCAGTGAACATGTGAAGAGCTTTGGGGTAGAATGAACTGCTGAAATTTAGCCTTCATTGTAATGTTTCTTGTTCTTCTCCCTCTCCTCCATTTCCCCCTACTGTTTCTCTTTTTTAGTGAGAAATGTATCAGAAAGTCTGGGAGGATGACCTGTCCTGAGGCTGATGATCATTTCTGCCAAAGACCTTGCTACAATTTTATGTGTCCCCTCCACATTAAAGGTAATCTTTTGGCAGTGCTGGGAGGTGGAAAGTGAGGACAGCTCAGTTAATGCCTGTGAGAGGACTAATGAAAGTGAAGCTAGGCCTATTTTGCTCTTCTGCCATATGAGAACACAACATTCCTCTCCTCTGGAGGATACAGCAGCAAGGAAGAAAAGAGTCCTCACTATACACTGAACCTACCAGTCTCTCGATTTCAGACTGTCAGTCCACAGAACTGTGAGAAATGAATTTCTGTTTTTTGTAAATTACCCAATCTCATATTTTGTTCAAGCAGCACAGAAAATGACAGATCTTCAACAGTCTATGCAGAGCCTCGGACCAACATCATCTAAAAACTCAGCTGGTACCTCACATAGCCATGTGGCAACTGATCAGCAACCCCCTGGAGCGTGGAAGTCAGGCTAGTCATTCTTTTTGGATCGTGTAAGCCTCTGGATTTGGGATAAGTCCTGGGAAGAGAAAGGACCCAGGGCAGTGCTAAATTTCAGCAGATTATTCTACTCCCAACCCTTCACATATTCTCTGCCCAGATGAATTCCTTGTTTGCCCCAAACAGTGCCTTGATGTTGGGCTAATCTCACAATCTGATAAACCATAGGAAGTTAAGTCACTTATGGTGTGTGAAGAAACTAAATATAAGTGTATTTGCTTGTGGGTTTGTGGAGGAGTCTCACTGGTCACACCCAAGAAACATGTACACATCAGCAATTTGAAAACAAGGGTTTTCACCACCAGCCCAAAGTTGAAAATTAGTGAAAAAGTTGATTCCAAGCCTCTATTTTGATGCTTTTGAGATTCACTGAGTCAGAAACAAGCAGCAGAAGCCACCTGAAATAGATTTTATATTTATGATGACTAAGGGAAATGATCACACAGGGAAGATGGGATGCTAAAACAAAGCAAAATGAGAACCCCAGCTTTGAGACAAAGTTTTCTCACAGTTGTTCTGCATTTAGTAAATATTTCCCTTGTACCTACT
This sequence comes from Hystrix cristata, assembly GCA_004026905.1. Lineage (NCBI taxonomy): Eukaryota > Metazoa > Chordata > Mammalia > Rodentia > Hystricidae > Hystrix > Hystrix cristata. The sequence continues at coordinate 77,638 of PVJO010001187.1, forward strand.
CTTTGGCATGTACCATGTTAATTAGTAGGGAATAAAATGATAAACAAAGCCAACATAGTTCTTGCCCTCTCAATAGAAGTGAAGAAATATGTTAACCAAATAATCACTCATGGAAATAACTATTGTTAGCATTAGATAAATTTTTATGTATTTTCAGTAGGATTAACTTCCATTTTGATTAATTTTCACCATGATTACTTTTCAGTATGATTAGCCAAGAGACAAGCTAGATCAGCCTTTGTGTGTAAATCTTAGAGTAAGAAAGAGTTAAGCCCTTCCTGGGCTCAGCCGAGGCTGTCCCAGGGGAAAAGAGGGGCCCATTCATCAGTCCTTGGGCAATGGGTTGGTTCTTCCTCTACTGTCATTTCAGAGAATATATGCTCCCTCCGGCATCCTGGCTGGCCTGGAAGGTCACCGCAGGCTCGGGGTGCCACAAATGAAGGATTGTTCACTCTCTTTGGTGGGGGAACTGGGCTGGGGACCAAACTGGCCCACGAACTCAGGTTTTCCCATTTTATTTCAAGGGCAGCCAACTTAGGGGCCTTAAAAACAGGCTTATGGCAACACTGAGAATGATGATGAGGGGAGCCAAAGTCAATGCTATCAACAGGCCATGCTGCCTTCAGAATAATTTCCCAATCTTTGAAATAACTATAGAGTGACTGCCAGGGTGAGTCAGAGGCGAGGAGAGTTGGAGCTACTTTGGCTTGTAAGGTTGTGTGTCAAAATGATACAAGGACTTTCCTAGTGACCTCCAATCTACTCTATTTTTTTTTTTAACAGTGTAGTTTTGATTTCTTCCTATAACTCTTGGACACACCATGAATTAATACACAATTTTATTCATTAGCCAATCAATTCAATACACATTCACTCTAGATCACTCTTTTACTTGCTGTAAGCTCTTAGATTACAATCGAACCATCTTTCCTTCCATCCAATCTACTGTGCCAACCATATTTACAGTGTCTACTGCAAGTGAGATTGTGCTACACCTAAAGCAGGGAACCTAACCCAGCCTTAAGAGAACAGTAATTAGGGTAAGGTGGGGGCTTCCTGGTAGCAGAGACAATGCTTTGGCTCACCAAATTTTGTGTCATTCATCTCTTCCCAAGCACATGTGCACACATTTCTCAGATACACTTGGACATCCTTATTAGGCTGGGGCCATATGATCGGATTCTAACCAATAGGATAGAGAAGAAATTATGTATGTTACTCTCAGGCTTGACATGTGCAGTTGCCCATGTCCTTACTTTTTCTTCTGTGGTGACATCTGAATCCAGAGGGTAGCAATATAAGATGACAGGAATAAGGATCCCTGAGTCACTACTTGAAGAAGAGCCACAGGAGAAATGTGATCTGGGGCTTATTTGTTATAACCTAGCCTTGTTGTCCTAACTATGACACATACTCTAAAGGTGGGGCAACTAAGATTAATACTGAAGGAAATAAAGAAATTATCTAGACTAAGTCAGATAAAGTAACCACTTTAATTATCTCATTCTAGCTAGGAAAAAAAAATTCTACAGCTTAGGGGGAGGGAGAGGAAGAAAAGGGGGTTAAAAAAAAGAATTAAGAAGTATTATGTACATGTACCAACTCCCTATGAGCAATGCGATCAGTATGTACTACAAACGCATATTAATAAAAATAAGAAATGAAAAGAAAAATACTCTCCTCTCTGTCACAGAAAAGAACTAGACTTAGTTCATTATGAAATGCAAGAACTGGTTTCCAAAAATAAAATTGGATGCACTTTGGTTGCTACAAACTTTATTCCAGGAAAGGAAAAACAAAAACAAAAACAAAAAAAACTATCCAGCTTACCAGGCAAAAAATATTTTGATCAAATACCAAAGTTTATAATGAACCCTAGATTTTTGCTTGAAGAACTGAATATAGCAGGTACATTCACAAAGGTAGGAATCGTAGAAGTTTTAGAAAAATTCTCACTCACACTTTAGAAAGTTTTAACAAGACTGAAGGAGGTAATGTGTTAGTTGGAAGAATCACTTTTTCATCTAAAAAATGAATCAGTTCTTGACTCTGAAATTCACAATTTAATGAAGGTCACAAATAGAGGAAAGCAGGGAAAGAATGCTAAGTTCCTTCAATCTTGAGTCTTTGAAACTTGTATTTTTCCAGGAAGGCTCTTTCACTCAGATGCTAAAGATGTCTCTGCTTAAAAGTTGTTTCACTGGAGAACCTTTGGCTCGTATCTCTACATAAGGCAGTCAGTTTGTTACTCTATAAGGATTCCCATACTCTAATTCTCTGTGTAGCGTTTCTCATTATCTGATATTTTTCTTGCTTATGAATTTTGTTTGTTTTATTATTGGCCATCTGCTTTCATTAGAATGAGGGACGAACACTCTTCACTATCACTTCTAGCACCTTGAATGGTGGCTAACTTTAGTAGGCACTCCATAAATGTTTATTGAATGAATAAATAAAAAGGAGCTTTACAGGAGTGAAGAAACAAGTGTTTTGTTTTGGAACACATTTGTAAATATACCAAATAGTCAAGTTTGGGATGGGCCTCAGTAGAAATTATGAGAGGCCATGTTTATCATTCTGCATCAGAGAAAAACCATTGTCAATGAACATCAATATCTTGGCTCTTCAAATTTCCTCAAGTGGTTACACAAGAACAAGTATATTTCTGGGGAATTCCTTCTCTATACTTCACAAAATCTCAGGGATATAGTTTTGATCTAACGGAATTTGTATACAATAAATCCCTTTATTGCAATATGTCTCATGTCACTTGATGTTCTAGATGCAATTTTTGCTAGAGAAGCTAAAGAAAGCAAGTTCTGTCATCCCAAAGGGATATGAATTCTTGGGCTTTAGCCTCCTCTACTTAAACTAATATCTCTGGACCCTGAGGCATGGGTATTTCAGACCTGAGTTATCAAGAAATCATAAGAACATGTAAAGTGTTTGTTTCATGACCTAATATATTGTCTTCAGGTAAGCTACTAAAATCTCAGTTTGAACATTATGCCCGAAATGAGTGAGGGATGTGGTCAGGAAAAAGATAGACAAACTAAAACTGTGTTGAACTGACCCTTACAAGGACAAGACTTGCTAGTCACAAAAAACAGGGACTTCCCAAGGAAACTGAGGGACTCACATAATCATAGTTTTAGTAACAGTTACAATAACTAACATGTATTGAGTGTTTATCATGTGCCAAGCACTTGGCCAGATGCTTTACTTTACTCATTTAGTTCTTCATAAAATGTACCAGTGGAGGAGATATTAGTACTTTCTATGTGGAGGTCAGGAAACTGAGGTTAATTACTTTGCCTCAGGCTTGAGAAGGTTCTGTGGCCTAAAGGGTGGAACCCAGGATATGGTTTAAAACAACATCCTTCTTTCCTTACACAAATGTTGAATGTGTGATCATTGAGGCCCTAGCAAGAACAGGGTCCTGGGCACAGCAGTGAGAAGACAGTCTTTTATAGAGAGGTTAAAATAGATTTTTTTTAAAAGAGAAAACAAAAGACTTTTATACATTAAAAAAAAGTAATGGCTATGCACTGCAAAATCATGCAGTTTTAGCTAGAAACACAGATCTTCAACAGACAGACTTTTGAGGTGATCATACTTAGGCCTAAATCCTATGTGTGCTACTAAATTAGCTATGACCCTGGGGAAGTTATTTAACTATTTGAGCCCCAGCTTCTTCCATCTATAAAGTGAGGACAACTTCGCAGTTATGATTATGAAAGGTGAGCTTATATAAGTGGAACATTTAGCACAGTCCATTCTATACTACGAGGGCTGAGTAAGTGATGAACATCTATGCAATGCTATAGATTCTTTGAGGCAAGAATTGCATCCTACATTCACTTTGAATCCCCAGTGCATACCAGCATAATGAAGGGGTTAAAAGAATTATCTGTTGAAAGTTTGAAGGTTAATAGAAATCAGATTGGAAGCTGGTGAGCAGGCTAAGTCTGGAATGGGATAAAAGCCAAAATGTCAAGAACTAGAAAAGTAGAAACAGGACACAGGACAAGAACAGTTATAGTAACTGTCTTTGTAGGAAGTAGCAGCTGGGTGAATGAGCATGGATTCAAGTCACACGGTGGTGACAGGTACAGGATCTCCCACTCAGATCCACCCTACAGGCTCATTAACAATTCTCTTGCTCCCCAGACACAAACTGCTCCACTTTCGGCAGCCATTATATAGTTATACTAACAAATACAACAACAGTTCAATTATTAGATAATTACTGACCTAGAAAACTAAGGACAGAAGAGAGGCTCTTGGGATTATATCCCCTAACAACAGCCCAATTTGGGAGAAAGAGGACCCGAGAGCTGTGCTTGCTCTAAGTTCCTCTCTACTCCTCTCTAGCCCTCAACCTACCATCTCCCCACGGGCAAAGTAACCATGAGTTCACGTTGCTCAAGTCTAACCCACATCCGAGTGCAGTCACTCCTAAAGAAGAGGTTCTTAGTTTTTAGTGTACCTATCAATTGCCTGGGGGCCTTGTTAAAGTGCAGATTCTGACTCAGTAGATCTAGCTGGGGTTTGGGATTCTACATTTCTTAAAAACTCCCAAGTGAGGCTGATCCTGTTTGCCTGAGGACCACACTGTCAATAGCAAGGATCTACCACTGATTTTCAAGTGTAACTTGTACACCAGCATGACCTGGGTGGTGTGGTAGAGGAGGGAGGTGCTGGCATGTAACCCAGGGCTGCAAGCATGCTAAGTGCATTCTCTAGCACTGAGCTATCCCTAGCCGCATGTTCGTTTGTCTGTTTAATTACAGACTCTGGCACTGGCGTCATTTACACTGGTGAGGGTATCATTTACATGGTGTGCCTCAAGGGTTCAGAAGATCTGCTCTAAAAAAATAGCTCCCCTGTAGGAATTTCCACCTGCTTTTTCCGCCAAACCTTTTCTTTGAGGTAAAGGAGTACAAAATCAACCTGTTAACCCCAAAGAACACACCTGGGAGACAGCAACCAGGCACCTGGCAGTTCTGAGTTAGGCAGCATTGGGAGGGTACTAGTTCTTCCTGGTCCAAGGAGCCAGTCACTCTTGAGCTTCTCCTTCAAACACTCTGGAGTTTCTAGCAGGTGTGAGCTTCTGTGGGAGTTGGTCAGTGTTCTGTGGGCCAAGAACTGAACTAGGCAGTGACTGGAGTGGGAAAGATGCACTCTCTGGCTTTGGGGATTTGAAATTAAGGGATAACATTTCAGATAATTTCAATATCAGGACTGAACACATGCAGAAGAAATTAGCAGAAAACCAGGGTGCTGAAAGAAAATGGGGAACTGAACTGGATGGAGTTAGAAAAGAGAAGCTTCCAGGTAAAAGTCATTTTCATATTGTGTTTTGCAGGAGATAATCTAGGGGGATTAGTGGAAGTGGATGGAGTTTTGGCACTGAAAGGTAGAGGTACATAGGCAGGAAGGAGCAAGCCCCAAAGCGGTCTCCCCTGAAAAGACTGGTTTTTAAGGGGGAAAGAAATACCTCTATTTTTCAGGACCCACAGGCCACTCTCCTCTATCAGCTCCTACATTAAGCACATCCTGATTTCTATGTGAAGGCTATACAGGCAACACATCGTGCCTGCATCTCTGGAAAGTTCCCCAGGTGTTATTTTGGTCATTCTTATCCAGCAGCAAAATAACATACGACCAATGAGGTTCTTGTTGCAAACTGTTCTGACATACTCCTTTTTCCTACCACTCCCAGAGAGGCCCCACACAGGCAGAAAAGAAAGGTGAAAATGTAGAGTGGTCTACTACCTGGTATCTGTGGGCAAAGCAGATTTTCTGTGCACTTCAGACCAAGGTCAAGAGAAAGGCATAATCAGGGCATTTAAAGGAGAAAGGAAGGGCAGGGAAAGGGCTGCCTCACTGCAAGATGCAAAGCTAGGAGAACAACTGAGTCTTTGCCTGGTTGACAAAGGAGAATGAGGGACTCGCGCCAGGCTGGCTTGAATTGACTTGAGAAAAGTTACTCTTGTAATTCACAGCCCTGGGTGTGTGATGGAAATGCTGGCAAAGCTGCTAGCCAGACATGCACTCTCCAGGCTGAAAGAGCATGGGCCGTGAGAATATACCAGCTCCAGGGTTGCAGATGGGGTTGTCCAAGGCTCCAGGGCTGCCACAGGGAGGAAGGGACTGATGGGGACTGGGGATGGGTCTTAAAGGTGGGCAGGATGTAAACAAGCAGAAGAGAGTGGGAACGCACTCCAGCAGGGGAGGGGATAGCATAGCCAAATACCGAGAGGTGCATGGCAGCTTTAGGGGCTTTAAGGGGAGAAGCCTGGTTGGAGTTAGCAGGTGTGCTGTAGGGTGCAGGAGACAAGTGAACACAGGCAGCTGGAGCACGGAGAGGAGCACATCACAGGACCCCACAGTGCTTAGGAGGGTATTAGCTGTTAGGATCTTCTCCTAAGATTCATCCGAGCTCCTTTCAGAGTTTAGGGAGAGCTTTCATCAGAGTTTCAAGCACTTTAGTTTATTTTCAATTCTCCCTCATGGAATCCTCATGGAAGGGGGCCAAAAAGAGCAGGTGCTACTCCTCTGAGGTAGTAAAACTCTGGGGCTAAGAGGATGAAGCTGCTCCAGAAGGAATTTTGAGAAAGAAATATGGGTGTCATTCTTCTATGAAAAATAAGAGTTTCATACATCTTTGAGGCAAGAAAGTGGGAGGAGATGAATGGACCTATTAAAGAAGCAGAAAGGCTTTACCTTCTCTTTTTCTGGAAGCGATATCAAGATTCTCTTTGAAAAGAGAGTATCCAGGATCTCACAAGAACAGAACAAAAGAGAGCAAGAATATTTGCTCTTTCTTACCCTTTGTATTCAGCTTCATACAGGAAATCCTAACTGGTAGAGTAGGGGGGAAAAAAAAAGACATTAAAGACATATACACATTGGAGGAGGAGAAATAAATCTTTCCTAATTTACAGGTACTATGATCTTGTATATAGAAAAGCCTAAGAAATCTACAAAAATCTACTAGAACCAATAGGCAAGTTAATAGTGTGTTGGACACACTATTAATGAACAATGGGGAAACTGAGGAAATAATCCTATTCATAATAGTAGAAAAAAGAATAAAATATTTAGGAATAATTTTAACAAAAATGCAAGACCTATACACTGCAAACTTCAAAGCATTACTGAGAGAAATAAAAGAAAATCTAAACAAATGGAATGACATGCCATGTTCATGGTTGAAAGATTCAATATTGTTAAGATAGTAATTATCCACAACTTGATCTATAGTTTCAACTCAACCCATATTAAAATCCCAGAAGACTTTGTTTTTTACAAGCTGATCCTAAAATTTATATGAATATGCAGAGGACACAGAAAAAACAACTCTGAAAAAGAACAAAGTTGAAGGATTTTATATAAAGTTGCAATATTCAGGACAGTGTGGTACTGACTTAACCACTAGCATATAGATCATTGAAACAGAATAGATAACAGAAATAAACTCTTATATTTACAGTAAACGGATTTTTTTTAACAAAGGTATGAAAGTAATTCAGTAGTCTTTTCAATAAATGATGCTGGAAACAAATGGATATCCACATAAAAATAACCAACTCACATCCTCACCTCACTCCAAACACATTCAAAAATTAACTAAAAATGAACCATAGACCTAAATGTAAGGAGCTAATACAATAAAATTCCTAGAAGAAAAGAAGGCCTTTGTGAACACAGACTAGGCAAGGATATCTGAGATGTGACACAAAAAATATGATCTTTAAAATAAAAACATTGATAATTTCAACTTCATCAAAATTAAAAGCTTTTGCTTTTTGGAAGATAACTTTGAGAAAATGAAGAGAAACCATAGACTGGGAGAAAATACTTGCAAATCACGTATCTGATAAGGGACTTATTTCTAGAATATATAAAGAATTCCAACAACTTAACAAGAAGACAGAGCTATAATTATATTGATTAAAAATACAATGAGCAACAGTTAAATAGATATTTCACCAAAGCAGACATGAATGGTCAAAAAGCATATAAAATGATGCTCAACATCATTATTGATTAGGGAAATGCAAATTAAAACTATAACAAACTGGGAAAGAAAATGGTGGAGAAAACAATTGGTAGCAGAATTAAGCCTGAAATTGGAATCCAGACACTAGAAAATAATAAGAGAGAGCAAGAGAGAGAGAGAGAGGGCTATCACTGGGATTCAGGAAGGAAGTGACAGAAAAAATTAGAAGCTACTGAGAAGTTGGAAAGATAGTCCACAACTCAGAGAAAGGAAGAAAACAATTTGGACTCTCCCTGGCTCTTGAGGCTCACAGGGAGACCTGGGCTTCCTAGAAGCAAGGTAAATTCCCAGGGCTGGGAGATCCCAGGCAAAATGGCAGCAGAGCCCATGGCCTTTGTGAACTGCAAAAACAGTATGAGGTTTTGCTCCGAGGGGACTCCTTCCATATGGCAGGCAACAATAGAAGAGGGATACAAGGGCTGGTACCTGCTTGATCAGGCACCATTTCTGGAAGGGGGTGATTATTTAAATATGGAACTCAGAACAACTAAAAACAACTTTGCCTCACTTCAACTTCGAGTTCCCTGTGTAACCTTCCCACAGTGACTGGGTGACATACAGCCATGGGAGACAGATGCAGATACAGTGCGCTAGAAAGAGATCCCCTGAGAAGTTTAAACTCAAATTGGGAAGGACATGGGCCTCATCCCCTGTGGTGTGAAGCCAGGCCCAGCTTGACTCGTAGTCAGAAACAGGTGGTCTGAAAGTCCCTGTCTGCACTAAGTACTTGAACCTGTGCCATGCTTCCTATATCCAGCACAGATCTGAGATCTAACTGCCTTCCCTGTCTGCCAATGTGAGCAAATACATGTTTCGATATGGACATTACCACAGCTGGGGTAAGCAGAGGGGTCTCTGGATTAGGAGGTGCACCTCACACATCCACAGGCCATAAGACCTGGTAGAGAAAAGCAAGACTTGCTGGTCTCCAAAACTGCAGATCTTAGAAGGAAACAACTCATTCAAAAATACAGAGGAAATTTTTTTCTGTTTTTTGACTCATCTTTTTCTTTTTATTTCTTTTCTTACTCTTTTTTCTTTTTTCCTTTTTCCTTTTAATTTTATCTATTTTGTTCTCCATTTATTTCTTTTTTCTGTTTTCTTTTATCTTCTCTCATTTTCTCCTGTTATATTTATTTAATACTATGACTATCCTTCTACTCCATAATAGAGATCTTTTGTATCACTTTTCTCTCTTCCTTCTCATCTCCCATTGATCAATTTTTCAAATTTTTCTTTTTGCATTCTCCTAGTCTCAACTGCCTATATCTTTACTAGTATAACCATTAAATTCTATTAATCTTTAGTTAATTGTATGTTACTACTATTGAATTATTTTCCATCATTAGTGGAGATAGAGTTATCATATTCAGTAGATATTTGCTGTATGTCAATATTTGGATTTGGTTTGTTTTAACGTTTATACTATAATTCTAGATATCTTTTTTAAGGTTAAGGATAGGCTTGGGGATTTAGTTCAGTGGTAGAGCGCTTGCCTGGCAAGTGCAAGGACCCACGTTCAATCTCCAGCAGAAAATATCCTAAATATTGGGAAAGAATTAAACATTCAGATAAGCGAGGCATATAGAACCTCTAACAACTATAATTAAAAGAACTTCTCCATGTCACATCACAGTCAAAATACCAGAAGTCCAACACAAGGACAGAATCTTTAAAAGTGCTCAGAGAAAAGCAAAGAATCTCTTATAAAGGTAAACCATTAGAATTACAGCAGACCTCTCAACACAAACATTATGGGCCAGGAGGGCTTGCAGTGAAGTGTTTTGAGCCCTAAAGGACAACTTCTGATCCAGACTTATATATCCTGCAAAATTTTCTTTCAAAATTGATGGAGAAATAAGGTATCTCCATGAGAAAGAGCACCTCTAGAAATTCATGTACATCCAAACTGGCACTACAAAAAAATTAACAAGGGTACCCTAGAAAGAGATAATGAAGTCAACAGTGTCTAAATATCTAATGGAATGAATACACAAGGCAAGGTGAGCAATTAAGCAGAAAGTAGGGAGGAAATTAGCAACAGGAAAATAATGCAATGATAGGAATAACTTCTGTTAATAACTCTCAATGTGAATGGTCTCAATTCCCCAATCAAAAGATACAGATTGGCAGATGCACCAAGAAATAAAAGCCAACAATATGTGGTATACAAGAATGCATTTAATCCAAAAAGAAATTCACAGATTAAAAAAAAAATCAAAGGATGAAAAACAATATTCTGTGCAACAGGAACCCAGGAAATAACTATCTGAATAACTATCTGAATTTCAGACATAGTGGATTTCAAGCCAAAATTGATCAGAAGAGGCGAAGAAGTTCACTACATATTGGATAAGAAAACAGGAAGCAATAACAATTATAAATATATATACACCAAACACTGGTGCACCCAACTTCATAAAACAAACACTAATGGACATGAAAGATCAGATAAATAATGGGGGACCTCTATCACAAAGATGAACTAGACAAAATATCAACTAAGAAATATCAGAGTTGAAGCAAACCTTTGAACAAATGGATTTAATAGATATTTATAGTGTTCCACCCAACAACAACAGAACATACATTCTTCTCAGCAGCACATGGGAATTTTCTTCAAAATAGACCACATGCTAATGTAAATGCAAAATAGTCAAAATTACACCATGTATATCATCAGATCACTGGACAAAGAAACTAGAAATCAATAGCAAAAGAAAACACAAATAATGAAAAAGCCTAAAAACCTAACAATACACTCTTAAATAATCAATGGCTTACAGAAAAAGACAAGGCAAAGAAAGAATGGTTATCATAAAGAAATCAGATAACAACAAACATTAGTAAGTCTGGAGTAGGGCAGAGGAATTGTTCTTCATTGTTGGTGGGAATGTAAACTACAACCACTGTGGAAATCAGTATGCAGATTTCTCAAAAAACTAAAACAAAAAATTTCATTTGACCCAGCTATTCCCCTCTTAGGTGTCTTCATGAAAGAATTAATCATATTACAGAGATACATGCATACTCGTGTCTATAGCAGCACAACTCACAATAGCCAAATCTTGGAAGTGGCCTATAAATCAACCAAGAGATGAATGGATAAAGAAAATGTGATATTTATACATAATAGTGTACTACTCTGCCATGAAGGGTAAACGAGTCATTTGTAGGAAAATGGGTATACCTAGAGACCATAATATTCAGTGAAATAAATCATACACATAAGATAAAATAGTGCATAGTTTCTCTTACATGAGAAATCTGAAATACAAATAAAGAGAAAAATAAAAGATAGATAATATGAAAAAAAAGAGACAGAGGGAAGGGGGAAAGAAGGTAAGGGGAAAAAGGCAGCTGGGAGGGAAGAGAACGTTAAAAAAATTAAGATGTGTTATGCACATGTACCAACTCCTCACAATGAATGCAGTCATTATGTACTGGAAACATGTACTAATACAAATTAAAAATTTTAAAAAAAGAACTATAACAAACCACTACTACCTACCACTAAAGTAACTCTAACAGAATCAAATTTTGGCAAGGATGTGGAGAAATTGGAACCATAAAATGAAACAGCTAATTTGGATAACTGGTAATTTCTCAAAATGTTAAGTATACATTTGTCATACGATCGAGAAATTCTACCCCTAAGTACACACCCAAAATAAATAAAGACATGGAATTGCACAAAGACCTACATGCAAATATTCATATCCACACTATTTGTAACATCCCAAATTGAAATTAACCCAAATATCTATCAATTAGTATATAAATAAATAAAACATACATAATATATCCCCACAATGGATCACTACTCAACAATAATAAAGAAATGAACTACTGACAGATGTAACAAGACGAATGAACTTCAAACACATGAGAAGTAGAAAATGTTAGACATAAAAGATGTTTTGGATGATTTTATGTACATGAAAGCTCTAGAAAATGCAGAAGTACAGAGAAAGAAAGATCAGTGGCGATGGCATGAAGATGGATTGCATAAGGGTAGAAGAAAACTTTATAGTGGGTTGAGGTATTCTAAACTTGGATCATTACAGTAATTATGATGATCCTACAACTGTATAAAATTTACTTAAAATCAGGTAATACACTTATAGTAGGTGAATTTCTTGATATATAAATTTTATTTCAAGAAATCTGTTAAAACAAAAGACAAGGAAGTCCCTAGAGAAGACTTTGGGAGAGGCTGGGGTTGTTTGGGAGAGGCTGGGGTTGGGTGGGTGGGTGTGTGTGTGTGTGCGTGTGTGTGTGTGTGTATTTGCTTGCAAGAGGAGTGAAAAATACCTATGGGAGAACTTAAGTATAGTAGAAAAATTCAGGGACTTTCAAACCAGACTGGTCTGAATCTTGGTTCTACCACTTACTAAATGTATGAACTTGAGATAAATTATATAACCTCTTCAAGCTTCATCTTTGCCCTCTGTGTAGTGGGGCTAATAATAAACCCCAAAGTAGTAGTGAGCATTTAAATTAATGTATATAAAGTACTTAGCCTAGAGCCAGACAACATAGAAGGTGGCTACTATGGGAATATTCTGAACCAATTACTTCAACACCAAATTCAGGCTTTTTTGTAACTGTAGAATTGTGGGTTCTCTGGATATATTGTAGCAGAATTACAAGACTCTCACTGATCTAATTCAGCAGCTTGCTTAATGAAGGCAGCCGGGAAAATGGAACAAAAGCCTTGGTTTCCAATATTGGTTCTGCTGTGATCACAGCTTATGACTGCAACAGGGTTCCCTAGCCTCTCTGGGCTCCTAAGGTTGCTTTTCCTCCCAAATGGGGTTGCTGGGATGGGTGAGAAGTCAGAGTTCACTACCACCATTAAATGTGGCCTGTGTAAGGTAATAATAGCACAGAGCACAGGGAAGGGGCTGAGCCCCAATATGGGAGGGCCACGATTTAGACAAAGTCACTGTGCCTATGGGCTGGAATATGTGAAGAGTGGCTTAGTGGGAGGCTATGGAAATTTTCACAAACCCAAGCTGGCATTTGAAGCCAACTGGAAAGTTGTGAACACAGGATGTTGCTGGAAATGGTGCCAGGCAGGGCTGCTACCTGAGGCTTTGGCAGGCTTTACCCCCTGCCAGTTGATTACAGGAGGATGTTGGGTCATCAGGAAATAGGGATTTGAAAGGATCCCATGGGAAGGTGTAGAGTGGGATAGAGACTTTCGAGTTGTCACTTTCTTCAACACTTTAGGAACTTCCCAGGGAGGAGCCCAGCTGTCACTGAAAGATGGTATTGCTCTAGATTCCTCTACCTACCCCTCCCCTCCTCCACTAACGCTTCCTGGAGGAGGAGAAGGGAAGTAACCTCTTGAGGAGGCAGCTCACTTCTGGCTCAGGATGCTGGCAGTCTTCCATGCAGCAGTTTGTAGTGGACACTTGGTAATTTTTGGATACCTAGTTAATGATCTGATTGTTTTTCTTGTAAAATCACTTGGATTATTTTGGGGGAAATTTCTTCTTCGTATGTAGAGCCTTGATGGGGCTGTCAATATAAGCATGCTGCCCTCCTCTCTGGCCAGTTAAATTCTCTCTCAGACTCTAAATTAAGCTGAGCTATCAGTAAGAATAAGAACAAAACCTGCTGAAGACCTGACTCCATGGCCTTCACTCAACCTTCACTCCTACTGCTTGAATCCCAGTTTGGCTTCAGTTTCTCAACTGTTCTTCCAGTCTGTGAACTCCTGGTATTATTCTATTATGTCGCTTTGTTCAAGTGTGCTCCATTTCTGTTACAAAGAACAGACACAGAACATGGCTGTGACACTTGGGGCAGTTTTCATGAGGAATGTGCAAAGAACCTAACTTCAGCCATCTACCTTCAGTCTTCAGATTCCTCAACTTTCTAGCTATGTATTCACTAAATCTCTCTGTCTCAAATTCTTCTATAAAATGGAAATGTTACTTTGCAGCATATTAAGATTAAATGCATTTATTCATTCATGTAATATCTGCCCAGCAGCCACCATTTTCCTGAAACTCTGTGAGGAGAGTACTGAGATATGAACAAGACAGATACTGTATAGTTCTAGTTTTCATGGAGCATATACCCGAATGGAAAGAAAAGACATTGAATACAGGTTTATAATCTGATGATATTATGATAGGTCAGGGCACCATGGAAGTAGTTAACAAGAGGACTCAAGGAATCCAGCAGAGGGCCATGTATGTAAGACCTTTCATAAATATGACTTGCTTTCCAATTTTCTCGTGGCTGCTTTCTTTGTCATGCCATTTTGCATTCTGCATGCATGTTTTCTTTTTCATTGCTGATGCTGCCCTTACACCCTGTTCCTGTAGTAGTATTAGGATACACCAAAGAAGTTGTTTAGTAGCTGACTGACACCTCGTATTGTATATGAAAAGGAAACTGGAACCTACTCTCCCCAGTAGATGAGCCAGTTTCATAGGCAGGGGTCCTCACCTCAGGCATTGAGGGAGACAAAGGTTAACAAGGTCTAGCAGAAGTCAAGATGAAGAGACCTGCCTAAAGTTATACCGAAAACAGGGTGAGCACCACCTCTGATCCACTAGGTACATATCTAGCACCAGAAATGAAACTTACTCAACTTAAGCACAAAAGGGATTTTTCAGATGCTGGAGTAGCTCACAAAAATGAAGAATGAGCTGCAGGAACAGACCCCAGGTGAAGTGAGAACAAGGGCAGCCCCAGTGAAAAGTCTCTTAACTTTCTTTCAAGATCTCTGTCTTCAGTAAGACTCAGTTGAAGTCCTGATGTGATAACTGGAGTACCACTTAGGTGTATTAGACTTTCCAGATAAAACTAAAGCTGTGGATGCCTGGGCATACACCCCACTTTAAGTCTCCCGCAGCCATTTTTCTAGTGTATTAAATATTTAAGCTATCCTCCTTCCCCTGACAAAATTTGGCAGTGAGAGGGATGGATAAATACAGCTCCAAAGCAAACAGCTTTAACAGTTTGACAGTCACTGAACAGTAACTCTGTCTAAAGAACTATGCTAGATACTGGGTAGAGAAAGGGATGAAATTGGGATCTGAAAATCAGTAAGACCTGGCAACTACTCAAGGATAAAATGGACATACAAACTGTGACAACGCAAGGCAGGATAAAGGATGTGATGCTCCTAAAAGTGGTACGAAGTGCTATGAAGTTTTACAGTATGAACAGATTTGCTAAGATTTATATCCAGACAAAAACAAAAGCTAGAATCCAGATTTTCCTTCTTATTGCAACTTCATCATATGCTTGAAAAACGATACATGGCTCCACGTGCAAAGGGACACAATGTTCTTATTTCCACCTACTGCAGCCCAGCTGCCAATTCAAACATCTGCCACCCCTTAAAAGTGCAATTAGGGAAGCACTGGGTTTGGGGGCTCATGTGCCACTGCTAAGCCCCTACTTGGACGGCCCATGTAAACATGGCATCTGGGGAGGAAAGTGAAATTATTACAGGAGTCTTGTGTATGCGCCTATGAAGATTTCACATGTTTGTGAAAAGGGAAAAATTTCTTGAAGTCTGCACACAGCAAGGAGAAAGTACTCCAGAATTCCTGATGATAGGGTAAGGGGTAGAGTTCTTGGCTGATAACATTGCTATACAAGGAGAGTTTGCTGAAACATTTCATAACTCAAAGAGTCCAGGCCTGAGGCCACGCTGTTGCAACATATTTGGATCCATCTCACATTGTGGTGATGACAGAGTGGGAAAAATTTAAACATCTCGATCTCATTAGGATTATCAAAACAATCTTGTTTTACTGCGCACACCAAGGTGTGTCTCATGACCTCTCAAGTTCAGAGAACATCAAGTTAGGATTTGATATAGGAGTGGAGAAACGCAGTGACTTCTTCACAGAGTACCCAGTAGTTACCAGAGACACAGAAAAGGCAGGAGTAAGGGGTTGACAGAGGAAGGGAAGCCTAAAGAAGGAAATCAGGAAGGGAGCAGGTGTATATATCTGGGAGAACAGAAGAGGTAAAGGAAAAGGAGAGACCATGAAGTTGCTTAGCATTGTTGTTAAGAGTCTAGCACTGTTTCCACTGCTGAAGTGGGGATAGTGAGTACAACAGAACCATCTCACTTTTAGCAATAGGGAGATGACCAGTTGAGCAAGAGAGAAAATGAGCCAGTCAATCAATATTTCTGTAGACCTATTATGCTTCAGGAACTGCAACACTTTCCTCAACTTGTGAACCTAGGTGCAAAGAAGCCTCCAGCATTTATACTTGAAAAGACAAAAGATATGTCAGCTACTGTGTCTCCTCACCCTGAATACATAGTCTTCTCCTCTAGAACATAGCTTTCTTTTAGCTTCTGCAGAATCCAGCCTTCGTTGCTGGGTCAGAGCCTAGAACCTTGGCTTAGAAGTTGAGCACTCACACTTACTCACAGATAGGAAGACTTCGACCTTAAGGCTATGGTCAGTATTGAAGGAGCAGGGTGAGACACAGGTGCACTTAGTCACATCCTCACAGTCATTAAGGCTTGGTCTCAAATACGGACTTCTGAAACTTATCCCCAAATGAAGTTGTATTAGATTGAAGAATTATTCATTTTCTAGGTAAAAAATGATTGAATAGCAACAATTTCATGTGGCTTAACTCAGTACATAAATTCATTATAAAGTGTATTAAAAATAACAAAGAAAAGGATAAAGAATGGGTAGAAATGGACAAGGGGACAGATTTCATCCAATAGGGAAGTGGTCCAAGGTACAAGGATGAGGGGTGAGGAGGAGGGGAAGGGAAAGTGAGAGGAATAAAGAGGTACCATATATAGGATCCTAAAAACCCCAATCAGTGTAAACATATGCCATAACATGAGCTAAAACAAATAATATCAATAAGTATGTAAAAGGTGATAGGGGAATCAGTGGAGGAGGAGGGAAAGGAAGGGGATTAGGAAAAAAAGCTGTAACAAATACGTCAATGACTCCTCAAGATGACTGTAAACTGCATGAATTGCAAACATGTACTAATAAAATAAAATATTAAAAACATTCAAAAATATTTTTATAAACCTGTTTTGTCATCTTGTTATTTAAAAGGAGTAACATATTGGGATCCTCGAATAAATGGAAGTGAGCTAGGCCCTTCTTGACTCCGAGAGGCTCTGGTCAAAGCCAAGTTTCACCTTCATCATGGAGTCTTCACAGAATTCAGGAGGCCTTTTATATGAGCATCATTTGCTGCTCCAGACCCAGAGAACAGCTTTCGAAAGACTTCTCATGATCAAGTCTGAGTCTCTTTTTCCCTAAATGTTACACCTCAGCCTCATTTCTCATATAACTATCTAGATAAACATAGGTCATCATATCTGTTTTGTCACCTAATGGCTGCTCACAAATATCTGTCCTGTCTTTTTAAACTTTTTGTGGCCTCCCAAACACTTGTTTTGCAAACCATGTTTAACTTTCTACAAAGCTTGACATGAATTTTAAATTTGCTCGCTGACCATCATAAAACCTATTCAGTATAACTGCTAGCAAATCTTACCTGGCTGCCTCTGAACATAGATCCTTCTGTAGCAAAGGAAGGTTGGTATAGATTCTTCTGCCTCTGGTTCAGTAATCTCAAAAAACAAAGAAAAAAATGTTTCACTACAGACATACTGTATGTAAGCTTATAGTAGTTATATGAATGTTCATTTTCAACAAGTATTTATTGAGATCTGATTATGTGCAGGTACCTTTGTGTGTACATGAACTAGACGCAAGTACAAAATACTCTCATCTATTCTTGCTGTGGAGCTCGCACCCTAGTAGATGAATATAGGCAAGAGGGACTGATAATATAGTGCTTTAAGCGCCATAAGAGTAAGGATTACAGGCTACCAACTGCTGCTGGAGCAGTCATCCTTAACGCAGAGTTTGAGGTCTATTTGTGCCAAAGCCTGTTTAGGTGCCAGAAAAAGAGATGATAAATAAGCAAACTGGGGGGCTTATTTGATGAAGCAACATTTGAGTAGCATACAGAATAATGATCAGGATGTTTATGACCAGGATGGGGGACTGAGCAGGGGAGGGTACAGTATCCTGAACTCAGAACGAGAGGTCAGTGCAGTCTTCCTAATGGCAGCGATGCATCACTATCTCCTCCTTTACTTGAAAGCATTTTTTTTTTAACAATGTAAGAGCCGTGTGTGTGTGTGTGTGTGTGTGTACCTGCTTTTCTCTTTTTAGAAGACTGATGTACCCAGTCCAAACATGTTTGAAGTGCATCACAGAATATGCCAAAGGAATTCCTGCCATCTGGTGGACAGAGAGGTGACATCACAATATGTAGAAAATTGGCATTACTATAGTTTCAGGCTCACAGCATCTCAGATTATGGCACTTCCACTTAACACTTTAAACATGCTGTTGTACTTAAAAAGAAAAGGAAGAGAAATGTAGGAATATTCTCAGGAAATGCTCTCTGGTATGAAAATATGAAGGAAAGCTAGAAGAAAGAAGGGAAGGGGAAGGAAGGGAGGGAGGGAAACAATTATGTATGTACTTGTGCCAACACAACACTTAGGGAGCATAATCTCACCTATTCTTCCAAACAGTAGGCACATGAATCCCATTTTACAGCTGAGGAAACTGAGACTCACTTCGGGGAAGAGCTAGCCTTGGCTGAGACCATGTCATACCGCCATCAGTCAGGGTTTACCTTTTGGTCAACAGGGGTAAGCAGGAGGCATAAAATATTCCCCACTTATGACACTGATACTTTTAAGCTTAAGATCTCAGTGAAAATGCTTCAGGCTCCATTTGGTACTCAAAAGACACTGGAACAGTGTAAGTCATATACACATCAGTTGGTCCCCAAGAGGAGATAGCCTTAGATGCCATGTTATAATGGATGCATTTTCATAGCTAAAAAGCAGAATGCATTTCTAACAGTTTCATAGTACTGTACTTCTAGTTGAGAGGAAGTCTTAAAAATTCGATTTGGACTCCAAAATGTTTGAACGTGTTCTCAAAACACATCAATGGGTTTTTAGAATTGAAACTCAGAAAAATTTAGGATGAATAGGTTGCTACATGTATAAGGATGAATTGTATTAGCAAAGGATAATCAATGTGTAATTATGCTTTCCCATGGTACTTTATACATACCTGTAAGTCCTAAGAACAATTTTTTTTATTGCTATAGTATTTGGCACACAAGTAGGAGCTAAAAACATGACTTTAAGTAACAAATCTTGCTCACCCCCCACTTATACAAGGACATGAAGGGTTATTACAGATAAAATGTCCACCAGCTGCTCTTCATCTCTACTAAGGTCAACACAATGGAAATAGAGCACCAGCAAACTGGAGCGGAGAAATTAGTAGAGATGGATGGGATGGGGCGGGTGTGGGGGCTGGTGCTGAGAAGCTCAGGACAGATACCAGGGGAAAACAGTGTAATCCTTCAGATATAGATTGTTCTGGTGGGGCTTGGAAATATCCCATGGTGTCAGGTTCCCAGTCAACTCTCAGCTTGACTGAGAACATGAGTCTCTCAGCAGGGCAGAAAATGTGGGAGAATATAAAACACAATCTTCACCTTCAAGAAATTTATAATTTGTGTATAGGAAATCCAGGAATGATCATTTGGACGGGAGTGATCAGGGAAATCTTTGTAGGGGGAGAAATGCGACTTTTGATGGCCTAACAAAAATGAACACATTTAAGACTCACAGATTGGAGGGAAAGACCCTTGGATGTACTCTACATATAAAGAGTGGCATCAGAAACTTGCCTTCATTTAATTTACATTTTTATAGAGAGAGGGAGGAAGGGAGGAGGTCTATTGGAAAGAAATTACATAGGAGAAATGAGGCTTTTTTTTTTTTAACCATTTGTCACTTCCAAATCAAATTGTACCAAACTTAAAAATATAGGCACACTTGTTAAGAAAGGTTTTTGGCTTAATAGTTTGCCACGGTAGCAAATTAATTAATGTAATTTAAATACATTCACACAACTAATATTTATTGAACCCCAACTCAATAAATGCCAGACACTAGTTTAGACAAAATATAGAGATGACCAAGAAAGGTACTTCCTTATAATATACAAAGAGATATAACATGCTAGTATTAATTTTTTAAACATAAAGATGGTAATAAATTTCTTTTTCTTGAGGAGTAAACATTTGATATTGCCATTACCTATGGAATTTTACACTAAGATGAAAGAAAGGCATTCACAGAGCACAAGGCATTCATCATACCAACCCACAGGTTTGGTAATATATGCCTAAAGATTACTCATATACCTACCTACACATCCAGTGTGACTGGTTTTGTTTTTAATCAGAGAATTTGGGTATAGGAAGATAATGATCAGCAACATGCCAGAAAAAAAAATGTGAAAATTTCTACACAGTAAAAAAAAAAGGCATTAAGATGAGTGTCTAGAGAAATTTGGAGGTGGATAGATTCCATAGCCCCCTGTTCCTTTTCCTTAAAGACAGAACTAAAATAACAACAATGTAAGGCTACAGAGCTGTGCATCTGTTTCTGATTTGTTTTCCTGGTCTTATCGTAGTTGAAGTCACTTCTAGAACATATGCTTGTCTTTAGAAAAGTTACAGAAGGAATTTACACAGAGGGCAAATATATAATTAAATACACTTACAAAAACACACCATCAATAATACAATATAAAGGACATATGCACAATTTGATTAGAAAAAGCCATCTGATGATTTTCATTTTCGGATTTGTGCTACTCACCCCACAATTGCTGTTCTGTTTTTAGTCTTTGAAGATATCAGAAGATCTTCCCTTGATCCATCTTCTTGGCTTCCTACTAGAGAGCACTGGCATTGTCTAAACCTGAAAAAAGAGACAAATCTAGAAGCTACCAACTCCGTATTTTCCTTCATATATTGTGATTAAATTTTCTAGCGTGAAATTTTCCTAAACAGTTGCTTCAGTGGGGTCTAACATGGAATCTGCTTAAAGGTTAGGACATGAAGTGTCCAAAGGATATTCTGCACATAGGGTGTGCTTGAATAGAAATATAAATCATTTACATCTGCTTTTTAATCTTTCTTACCTTATAAAAGCTGTGTATACACTCTTCAAAAATTGTTTAGCCATCCTTTTAAATTCTTTTCTACAGACTGTTAATTTTTTAAAGCAAAGGAAACAGAGGTCGAAGGCCAATTTTGTCCTTTTAATTCATTCTCTTCTGAGAAAAAAATTAGGTCAAATTAACCTCTTAAATTATGTTGCAATTATTTTCTGAACTTCTCTTTTATAATTTTCTCACCCAATTTGGTATGACTTTCCTAAAGTCATGCTTTTTCGCTTCACATATCTAATTCATAATTTATTAAATACTTGCTTTAGCACTTTTTGTGGTTATTTTGTTGAAAATCTTGCCTTAATTTGACATAGAATTAACTACTGTACTCCTGATTACTTATCTGGTATATGGTTGATGTCTGCCTTTCAAGGGAGACAGTTCAGATGCATACTTTGACAAAATTAGAAAACAGTGACCTCGGTTCTAAGAATATAGGAAAAAAGTCTAAAGAGTGAGCTGACATTATTGTCTGGGGTTAGATAGTGTCCTTTAAAGACCACAGACAGTATGCACACATGTAGGCGGAAACAATACATCTGCAGAAACTGGCAGGCAGCATTACTCGCCAAATTTGGCCAGTTTCTCAAGATAAATAACTTCTTGGTGACGTGTGAGTCTGAAATTACATAAACAACAGAAATTACTAAGACCTAAGCCTACAACTTTTGTGGGTTTCAAGATTTTACGCAATCAATATTCTGACATCTGTAACACAATCTTGTCCCTAACATAGTGATGCCAGAAATGAAGATATTAACATTACTTGATGACTTTTGTTCAGATTTTGAAATAAACTTAAGTCTAATTCTTTGGAATAACCATTCTTGAACCACATTTTTATTTAGGTCATTAAGACAACCATAATCATGTCCTTATAAGGAAAAGTTTCATTAAAAATGCTAGAGAGCTGCAGCCTCTTTTGAAAACCAACACTTGTAGCTTGTCATAATAATAGTTCTAAATGCCTAAGGCATATTTAATGAAAATACCCTTAACAATTTTATCTCAAGAGCCTGAGGAATAAGAATCCTAAAAGGCTGACAATGAAAAATAGCTGAATATTCCAAGAACTTCCATTATATTTGGAAATAGCATTAACTAATTACCTTCTTAGTCTTTCTCTAGAAGTGATTTTTTACATTTTAGGGAGGTATCTGCCATCATAAAATTGTGTTCCAAGGGCCTAAAAATCTCAACAATATTCATTCTTGCTAATTTTGATGAAGCACATTGGGAAGTTCCCCCCTAAACTGTAGCAATATTCTCCAGTGGGATTACAATTCCTCAGGAACTAACTTGTAATATAGTACTATCTTAAAACATCAGCTCCAAAAAAGAAAAACAAAACAAAAAATCCCCCACCAGCTCCATTTACCTCCTTCCTGCATATCAACCAACCTCTATCATTTTTTAAATGAGTAGTCTGACATAAAAACATAAAGGGATAAATTTATTTACATACAAATCCAATAACGTTGAAGTTTTTTAAAAAAAAATTACAGCATATCAGATCAATGGCAATGGTGTACACACACACACAATTGTACATTTACCAAACATTAGGTAGGCATATTGACATAGCAATACTCAAAATAACACAGTGAATGTTTATCCCTAAGGTGTTTCTATAATGTATAATGGGAAACTTCTCCCAGACTTTTATTTTCCATAGGAAGTATTATATACTGTCGTTGATCATTTTGGAATGTGAGTAACATGTAAATCTCTATCCTAGATCCTTTTCTACTTTGCATCCTTCATTTATGTCTTTCCAACCCATCTAAGACTCCAGTAATTATTCTGAGTAAGATCAACTTAGTCAAAACGGGATGTAGATATCTGGATGGCTCTAGGTAGGGAAAAAAATCTCCTGTAAAATTCTTAATTCCATGTTCATTTTTCCCTTTATCAGCTATCTAATGATACCTAAGATGCTGTGGGAAAACATAAATAATAAAAATACAAAAAGAAAAGCACTTTGGATTATCAATATTCATCCTGGTCCTGAAAGCTTCTGCTTATCAACTAGTGTGTATGATATTTTAGATTCCCAACTGTAAACACACGTTACACTTAGTAAAGCAGCCAGAAACTTTGTGGTACTATATCATGTCCAAGGAGACTGTGTTAGGTAGAGGCAGAGAAAGAAAATAAACCAAGAAAACAACGATTAATACAAAAAAGGTTTCACAAAACATTTTTTTAAAATGGATAAGTTAAACTCAATTTTAAGTGATATTTCGCCTCATAACTGACATTTCCTCATTTAGTGTTCATAAAAGGTGTAAGGTATATTTCCAGAAGAGGATATTATTTCTTTACGTAAAAAAAATTGTTCAGAGCACTAGCACCAGGTTGAATTTTCCAAAAGGACACACGGCTCATACTCTAAAGCAGCAGGAAATTAAGTTTTCTGACTCATTTAACTCCTATCACATCCATTGATTTTGTACCTTGAACTCACGTCCTAGGCTAAAACTGTTACCTTTTTTTGCCTGTGGCAGTGAGAAGAAGCTAAAGATTTGATTCTACTTGTTTGGGTTCAACTCAGAGATCTGTTGTTGAATTCAACAACAGATCATTAGTCCAAAGAACTCTTTTCACTCCATCTCACAATACACAACAATAACATTAAATAAAGAACCATCATCATAAGCTCGTATCTTTAAAAAATGGATGCAACAAGGCTTCTTCTGCAGTTATTCTCGAAGCTGGATTTAGGTCTAGAAGTTTATCGAGCAGATCATAAGCTTCATCAGGTACCTCACCCCAGCCTTCTAAATTGGTCTTATTCTCATCAAAATGATTCCCATAGCCGTTACCATCCCCTTTATACAAAGGATCTCCTGAGGGCTGTGCTTGAGATCTTTGTGTGATGTAAGAAGCTTTATGGTCAGTCTTCTCTGAAAAAATTGAATCATGAGGACATCCTTGGATATCACTTGCTAATTTCGGAGTGTGAGAATCTAGACTCCTGAGTCTCTCGCAGAGTTTCCTCAAATCTTGTGCTGGGACTTCTTTGCTACACAATATTGATTTGCCTAAAAGAAAAAAAAAATATTATGTTATTTGACTATATCAGAAATATCTTCCATGGGAATCATACAAGTCCAGTCATAGGTTTTATGGAGACACATACAGAGTATGAGACAGGCCGCACGCTATTTTTAAACTGGACCCGAATTACACAGTTGGAGGCCAGACTATAAAGTGGGAGATAATAAGTAGAAAGCAGCGACCAGGTACTCATTTGACTATCAACTTCTTCAGCTTCATTTTATCCTTCTATAATCTTTAACCAGCTGCAGCTACCACCCTTCAACCCGCTTCCAAACCTCTATGCCTTTGACTACAATGGTCTAGGATGCTCTACACCCCTTGTGTGCCTAAGACTTTTACACATATCATCACTTAGGTCACCTCTGTACAGTCTGACACTCATAGAATTGATATTTCAAGCTTCTGTCATATCCCGGGATGAGTTCTATTACATTTGCTCTCCAATATTGTTAACTAATAAATGTATGTCAATCTCCCTATCAGATTGAGCTCTTTGAAGATAGGGATGGTTTTATCTTTGAACCCCCAAAACATAACAATGCCTGGTATACATTAGGTTCTGAGTTAATGTTTGTCAGACGGAACAAAAATGCATTATTCACTTGAACATCTCTGTTTAAATGTCACATTTTTAGAGCAGTTGTTATTGACCAATTTATCCTAAATGGCTGAGCCCTCGTCGTTCCCTTTCTCCCTTTGTCTTTCTCAACAGTATTCATTTCTGATAGAAAATACAGTAAGTCCTCAACTTATAAACTGCAGAACTGTTCATAAGTCACATTCACTCATAAGCCGACAAAGTGAGTTTATACAGTACACCTGTGAAAGTTCACAACTTGAATGTTCTTCAGTCAGGGACTTACTTTCTTTACCTCATTAGAATTTGAATTCTATGAAAGCAGGGACTCACAATAATACCTAGCACATATAAAGTTCCAATAATGTTCCTGAATGAATTAATGTTCAAACCAGATCTCAATTTTTAAAAATCTTTAACTCTCTTTGAGTTTATTATCAGACATAGGAGAAAAAAGCATATAAACATACAAGTATGCAAATATATACTATTTGTGCCTGTATTTCCTTATTTAATAGAAATACAACTCTAAGCAAGAGTAGAGTCCTTTTTAGAGTATTCAGATTATCAACAAAACAATCTAGGTAATAATAAGTTACCACATATTCTGATCTAACCACTGGACTCGTATACTGAGCCAGAAAAAGGAGGGGGGCAGGCAGGGTGAAAACAAAGGAAATAAATTACCATAATCTAATTTGGGGAGGATACAGAATGCTAATTCTTATTCACTTTTAATCTATCATTCCTATTTTCTCTAGGAAATTCTAGCCAGAGAACAGTCATATAGTTTTAATAGGTTGCTCTGAAGTCATGAAATAATTAACCGCATGTGTTATAGCATGTTCCAAGCTGTATGTCACTGTTTTTATAAATGACCAAAGAAGAGGACACATTCAAAATATTTAAGTATTTACATTAACACAATTGATAAAGCATATTTTATTAGAGACTACTATGTCAGTCATTTTTATTTATTTTTAGTTCATGGCTTTCTTTTGAATTTATTCAATACAATTCAATGAGTATTTAATGATCTACGATGGGGTAGATCTAAGAGTGAGGACAGAAGAGCAGATTACACACAGGAGAAGTAGAAGTACTCTGCTAATCCCAGGCAAGTTATTTCTTTCTGTTAGAATTTTCAGTCTTTAGTACTCTACACAATGCTATAGTAGGAGCTGACTAAAATAATTACAGAATTCACACTAAAAAAACCAAGACAAGTGCTATAAAGCATGATTATTTTTAAAATATGAGAACAAACATAATAATGGTAAAAGCCCCTGCTTGCTCTCACGGCATTTGCTCTGGAGTACTTTTGTCAGATTTTGCATTTCCATTGCTGGCCTTTGTTGTAACTTTTAGCTCCACTGGGGAAGATTCAACCTCTTCAACAAAATGTTTTGCTGTGGGCTGATAAACTTCAAGTTCATAAACTTCTTTCAAAGTTATTTAATAGTAGATACAAGTTTTCTCAATTAGTTGAGAATAAATATCCCTGAAGTTTAATATAATCAGTGTAATACCAGTTTTAATGTAACTATCTTGCTTTACATTCATGATCACTTTTCCCTTGTATGTATTTTTTTGCCCTACTTTTCTCAAAATTTTCTTGTAATAGGAAGAAGACAGATAAAAGCTGTGGATTGACTTTACCGCAGAAATACTTTTTGGCAAGATTCTATTACGAGACTTTCCTAACAACTACCACTAAGTTTTTCTTGTGAATTAGATCACAGCATTGGTACCTAAGCACAGGACAAAATCATTTTCGCAGCAGTTCTTACTCAGGAGTAGTTCTTTGGCCAAAATCACTTCTGTGGTCAAACTAACAAGCTGAAGCCTTCCTAAGTATCATATTTTTCTGAATTATATTTTCCAGAAATGGGTGGGGTTAGGCAGACATGTATATTTCTTGAAGTTTCTCAGATAATTCTGATGTGCACTCCTGGCTAAGACTCACTGATCTTGGGTCTGGGCACATGGCAGTGCAGTCACCCTGGAACAGGCTGACTGGAAATTTGTCCATATTGTGTATATAAGCTGACTCAGTCAAACCCAGTCCTTGGAAAACATTAACTGTAATTATGTTAAACACAAGTTACAGGTTGAGTTCAGGTTGTTGGACAGAGCAAGGCTGAGATAATTCTTAGGTGCCCTATAAGGTAGAAGAACCTCTGTGGCTAAGGAGAAAACTCCCCATACCTAATACATATTTAAAATAATATTCTACCAGAAAAGGTGTTCTAGTCATTCTACTTCTCTGCTTCCCTAATCCTAAAGAATCTGACAACACGCATTTCTATTCTCTTCCCCATTGTATGCCTTATTACACTGTATTAAAATTAACTACACTTGTTAAACTAAGAAATTAAGGCAAAGATTTTTTCAGTACCAAGCAGACAATCTGATGTTTAATATACAATAAAATTAAAATCTATTACTAAAAATATTTATATATTAAGTCAAACTACAGGAAAAAGAATGAAAACTTTATTCTCTATTCTTTTAAGATTATAAAATTTTAAATACTGGAGTAGTTTAGTATTTTGGAGTTGGTAAGATGACACAATTACATGTATAGAAGAGATGGTAGTTTCTTACCTGAATAAAATTTGTTTGTGAGCAACTGAGAAATTTTCTAAAATTAGAACTTTATGAATGCTGATAATGTCTTTGTGAAGAGAATTTTAAAATAATTTATTAAGTGATTTGTTGGAGATAATCAGAGGCATTTGTTTTGTTCTGTAGTACAAAATTGCTTACCAAATGTTTTAGCAGCCTGGATAGTTTCCTTGGATCCCCGAATTGTCATAATTTGAGCCAAAGCAGTTAAATCATCACTTGCTTTATAAAATGGATATCGCCCACTAAGCAGAGAAAGGAATATGACACCTGCAGACCACATGTCAATTGCTGTAACAAAAAACAAACTTTAAAAGAAATTCCAAATCTGTAATTTCATTATCTAAATAAGTAGTTCTCAACTTTTACTGTGCATTAACATCATCTCGGGAGTCTTAAAAAATTCAGATGTCCAGGCTCAATCGCTCAGAGATTATAATCAAACAGTTCTGGAGTAGATATTTTTTAAAAGTTCCTTAGGTGATTAGCGACTCAATATCCTTATAAAACACAGTATTTTCTTTTTTGAACATTTTGCTAAGTTTAAAAGGATACTTCACCATTAGAAAACACTAAGTAAATTACATTTCATAAGATCAAAAGAAACCAAAAATAACCATGGGAAAAAAATGTGAATACTCAAGAATTATACCCTGAGGTGAAAGTGTTTTAATTTTAGTGTAAAGTACTGAAAATCAGAAGTTCCACTTCAGTCAGAGCTAACAACAACTATTACCATAGATGCTTTAATAATCTCCTGAATTCTGGAAGTTAAGATAAAGGCTAGCTCAAGCTCTGGCCCTCAATTCAATCTTAGCAGTGCCAAAATCAACACCACCACCAAAACCAAAAAAAACCCCCAAAACGGACTAGCTCAGTTTCACGTTAAAAAGCTCCCCCCCCCTTTTTAAGGACATCTTTTCCTAATTGCTGAATTAGTATTACTAAGTTACTGTTCTCTATTCCCTTGACCACTGATCACCCGGCCTTTGCTAGATCCACTTGTGCCTTCTTGTTTCCCAAGCCTAAAATGCTGAGATTCCTCAGAGTTTGAATCTTTCCTCCTGTGTAATCTCTCTGACTGTTTCATTCACTTCACAGTTTCAGTCACCATTTCTATGATGACACTCAGCTGTGTTTCTAGTCCAGCTCCTTTCCTGAGCTGCAGACTTACCTTTTATTATGCTTGACACCTCTATCGGGATGTGTCACAGATATTCCAATCCAATTATGTCCCACCCCAACTTTACTTGTCCCTATAATCCAGTCACCTCTCCTTTATTCTCCAATGTGGCTAATAGCACACATCGAAATTCCTCAAGCCTGGTAAACATCCTAGGTGCCTTTTTCCTCACCACCTCATTACACTCAAACTCAAAACCCAATTACCTAACAAGCTCTGTCTTTCTAATCCTTTCACCTTTTATTCCTGTTACTGAAGCCCTTGCTAATGTTTTCATCATCTCTCACCTGAATCACTGCAGGCTACCATCCTCCAAAATCTATCCTCTCTGCACGTCTGGCAGAATGACCTATCTAAAGACAATATCACCATCTTTTCCCCTTGAAAAGCTTTCTATAATATACAGTCCAAATTGTTTTTTACAAGTATGATCTGACCTTGTGTACTTCTTTTACACATTTCTAACTACTCTTCAAATTGTACTTTAAATTTTAGAAATATTAATCTTTTACTTCCTTATATGCCTAGACTATGTTGAGTTCCTCTGCTCATGCCTCAATGTTAATCTCGCACCACAATTTAGTCTTATCTCAGAGATCATCTTTTCCATGAACTTTCTTTCATAATCTCTTTGAGTTAGAACAGGTATCTCTTAAGTCCCTTATATAAGGTTTTATCACCATACTCAATAAGTTATTTTATAATCACTGAGTGTAATTATAACTACTAACTAGGGTGTGAGCAGATGGTCTCATTCATTTTTGCACCATTAGCAACACAGAACAGATACACAATGAATGAATGTATTTCTTCAAAGCCTATAATCCAAGTGAAGAGCACGATTCATCTATTCATTCAACAAGATGTTACCTGGGTTCTAGCTCCATGACAACTTTTAGATTACAGAAGACTTTTTTCTTTTCCAAAATCTTTTAATTGCTATCATACTGTTTTCACACTAACAAAAAATAATTTTAACTAAACACAGTTATAACTAAACACAGTACCACAAAAAAACTGAATTATTAAATAAATAAAGTGCTACAAGTTAGTAAAACTGAACCCAATTTTTTCTCAATAAAAGTGATAGTAACAAAATCACCTTGTACGTAAAATACATTCTGAGAAAAAATTTAAAAAAAAGAAGCAACATTAGGATTAGAAACTTTCATAAAAAATAGCATTATCTCAAAAATGAGAATGCTACATTGCTAGACTGCTTACATAATTTAGAAGCAAGAGCTCATATATTACTCATAAAGAGCCAAAGATCGTAAAATAAAATATATTTGGGACATACCATTTGAATTGGATTCTGTATTTCCAGTGCACATACCTGTAGTTTGATTTGGGCATTTTGTCAAGACCTCTGGTGCTCTGAATCCTGGTGTACCTGCCCTAGGGGCAACTTGCTGATGCCTTTGATGAAGAAATAAAATTTCTCTAGTTATAGTTATGTTAAAGTTGGATTATTTAAGTCCAAAAAAGGTACATTTATCAATTTAATTCATAGTAAATTTTGTCTTGATATTGATATAAATGCTATTATAAAGCAAATGATAATCTAGTGTGATGAACTACATAGATTTTACTCTACTGGTTTCCTCCTTTTCTAGATTCCTGGCCTTATTCTAAAAAGATCTTAAGGTAATTTCCAAGCACAAAAAGAGATGGCAAATGATAAATGCCATTAATAGAAAAACAGAACACAACAGGAATATGTACAAAAATTCATTTGTTTTGGGGTGATCAATTATTGATAAACTTATTCTCTCATATATCTGAGTTAATCAGGAAAACCTTCAAGAAAGCCAAGTCTTAAAGGAAAGGGAAAAACTTTTGAGGCAAAGAGTTGAAGGTGGGAGTAAGAAAGGCGCTCTATTATTTGGTTCTGGTTATTCCACATAGGCAAAAATAAAGAAGGAAAACAGAAAAGATTAAATCGGCAAGTAAAATGTCAATTCTGCTTTTCTAAAAACATCTATTTTCCACCCACCAAGTTATTTTCATATTAGAGCAAATGTGTTTTCTAAAGAGCATATGCATGCTAAACAAACAGTACATGATGAGTTATGTGCTTTTTGAAGCATTGCTATATATCAATACCTGTGTAGTTCACAGATCTGTGTTATTCCCTTTACTCACTAAATAACTACCCCCCAAAATTAGTTCAATTTATAATCTTGTCTGGCAGAATGCTGGTGATTTTATAGTACCATTAAAACAGATTACCTTGAAAGGCAAATACTGCAAACTTTATCTGTTGCATAGCAGTCACAGGTCAGGCTCGCTGGGCAAGAACTGGGAGTTTTCTTTATCACACCACTATTCATAACTTTTGTAGAAATAGCCTTCTTTTTCGTTGCTAACTTTCTTGATATTATATCCATAGTCTTCGACTGCTTTACGAGCTATGAAAGAAAAATTGTATTTTCTATTTCAATGATATAATATGATACCTTCAAATGCTAGTATGGTAAAAACCAGTAGTGGAATAACCTTCAAAACTGCTGGATGTGCTATTAGATAAACAGCTCCCTACTAAAATGTTTAAATTCTTTTTGGGGTTTTCTGTTAAACAAACTTATATTATAATTTACTATTGATTTGGTAAATATTTGACTTACATTTTATTAGAATTTTTGCTGCTAAATTACAAAGGTATAACAGTTACGTTCTAGTGTCTAACTCCATTTCAGAACTGTAAATTGCACAATTACATTGGCTACAATCAGTTTTGATTTGTTGTTCAAGTGTCTAGCAGTCACAAGATATCATAAGTCAACTTACAATCATCTAACATGGACAATTATGTTGACTTTTACAAACATCTTATACCATCATCTATGTGTCAGAACTATGTGAGGTGTGCAAGCTCATGATTCTGTCAATCTTCACAGAAAAGGTCTTAATGTTCTAAATGGTCCTGTACGGAAAGAAAAACAGCTAACCAAAAATGACAAAAAAGTTAACCAGAAAAGTTCAGGAAAAGAACTGGAGAAAATACAAGTTTTGATTAAATGCTCAAAGCAATTATATTTTCTGCCAAAGCCATACTCTACTTAATGAATACTAATCTACTCATCACCTAAATTCTCTTCAGTGTATGACTGACTGACCATTGCACTATTAAACTACATTACTTACTTTCACTGCAGGGCTCTCATGTGAAATGGAGCTGTGTATATTGAAATTTCTTTCTCCAAAAACAGAGCGCTGGGCAGAAAGGCCTACAGATCCCTCCTACAATACCAACAAAAACAAGGAAAATAAGGATTACATCTGTAACACTTTCTGCCAGCTGTACTCTGCCAGTTTTGAAAGAGTTAAGTGACATGAAACAAAAACAGCTGCATCCAAGACATTCTCAGGCACCAAAACACTTCTGTGGAAGGAGAAAATAGTCTAGACAGAACTCTTAACACTCATACAATGTTATCATACTCCACAAATATGTATAACTAGAAAAATTAAAAAACTACCTGCATAGATGCTACATTTTGCTGTGCAGCTAAAATGGAGATAGACACTTCAGAATTTTGCCTTTACTCACTAAATTAATGCTTTCTTTTAAAAAGGGTAATTAATCTGAACATTATAACATACAGGGAAAATCTATTATTTTCCATTTTTATCATATAATGTAACTTTAGAATATATAATGACGAAGATTATCAATCAATAAAGTAAAAAATTCTCATTTGGAAATAGTAAGTAAACTAGTGCAGTACAAATCCTAGTGAAAATCTACTTAAATGCATATGACAAATGTTTAAAAAAGCTTAATTACAGGTACTATCTTAGTATTATATCTCCTGTTGGGTGAAGGAGTACATTTCTAAAATAGTATGGCAGTAGTTCTTAAAAAATATAAAAGGCAGAACCTTTCCATCTTTTCCTTGCTTAATCTGAATTTGTGTATTTGTGTAGGGCCTCTTGACAGAAGTTTTTGTGGTGGACTGCTGATCCAGCTCCTTAGGTGCTGGGCCACTCAATGAGATCTTGTTTCCAATGATTACATGAGACTTGTTTTGTGAACAACTTTCTTGCTTAGCTTCAGACTGGACCAATTTGAGAAGCTCTATTTTTGTATCATGGGTTCCTTGGGCCAAACCAAAGTCTACCAAGGCATACCTAAGAAACAAAATTAATCATCTTTACTTTTCTTTAACAATTAAAGCTGAGTAACACTGTAATACTTGCAAATAAGTCTTCTTATCCTATTCAATATAATCTATTATGTAAGTAGCAATATTTTACTTTCAGCTTATAACACCTTTATGAATATAATGAGCAAAAAAAATTTACATAAAATCAGAATTCTGGTGTCGAAACAGGAAATTAGCTATTATGACATACAATCCCCTCATTTACTAAAACAGAAAAATGAAGCCCAAGATAAGACACATGTGTAAGGTCAAAAAGAACTGAATTCTCTCCAACTTTCTTTTAGCAAAGTGCTATTTCTGTTGAACCACAGTACATCTAATGATATACGTTATTTTACTAATGGAATTTTATTTTCTTCATTGCATTTCTTTTCCCTAATCACAATAAAAATTTTAAAAAAATCGTTTGTCCAAAGCTGTAATACGAAAGTGTAAATATTTTCTGGGAATGCTTTATACTTACTTTTTAAGGCGTCTATTATATAAAAAGTTACTGGGTTTAACATCACGGTGAACAATGCCAAATTGATGTATGCGTTTCAGAGCCCTGAACAGATTAAACATGTATTCCCGTACTTCTTGAAAGGAAAGAGAATTCAAAATGTCCTAAAATAAAGTTACAAATGAGGTCATAAAATTGTTTTCAATTAAATATTTAACTAATTAAAATTCAAGAAATATTAAAACCTACCAAAAAAGACTCATGCTCCAGATATGGCATAGCAATAACCACGTGATCATTTTTTCTAAAGCAGTATTTAACTCCCATGACATTGTCTTGCCCCCTAGTGGAAAAATGTACAATGAACTTTAAAGGTCAAGTGAACTAGAACTTTATACTGTGTTTTTTAAAAAGTGTAATTTTAGCAATGCGTACATATTGCTAGAAAACTGACTTAAAATCATCACGAAAGATAGTGTAAACATTGAACTGACTTGTATAAAAGGCAAGGTTTTAAGTAAAAAATATAACAGTTATAAGGTGACTATAATAATTCAAATATGCAATAATTATAGTTTTAACTGAGAAGTGGTAGAATGAAAAAGATGTACGAGACAGAGTTAACAGACTTAGTAGCAGATTTAATAAGGGCAATAAATGAATTTAAAAAATAATAGCAACATTTACTGAACATTCACTATGTATATGCCAAGCTTTGATCTAAGCACCTCACACCTATTAACAAATTTAATCTTTACAGTATGACAATCATCAAAGGAAGGTGCTGTGGTTCCTCCCCCACCCTTTTTTAATGGGTGAGGAAAATGAAGGATGGGAAGGTTAAGGAACTTCCTTCCCCAGATCACCAAACTACTAAGTCACAAAGCCATTATTTGAATCGCAGCAGTTTGCTTCAGATTTATGCTCTTAATTACTATGCTACATCGTTTCACAAAAGTTGAGGACAAAGGGGAAAGTTGAGTAAATTACAGGTATTACTTTAGTATTATATCTCCTGCTGGAGGAAGGAGTACATTTCTAAAACAGTACTGCAGTATTTCTTAAAAAATAAAAAAGGCAGAACATTTCCATCTTTTCCTTGCTGAATCTGAATTTGTGCATTTGTGCAGGGTATTTAGTACAGAGGACCCCGGGAGTGAAGAGTAAACAATGTGGGTTTCAACAATGTAAATTGAAAAATCAGGCAAAGAAGCATCTAAAACCAAGAACTCATCATTTTGATACATGTATCTAGATATAACAGTGGGAGGTCAAGTGAGAAATTAATGGGGTTACAGTACTTACAAAGAAGCGATATTCTGACACTGTGACAATGAATATAAAGAAAATTGAGCCTTGGAATAAAGTCTCTAAGTTGGAGAGCAAAATAACGAAGGGGCAGGGCTGGGGATTTAGCTCAGTGGTTAGAGGGCTTGCCTAGCAAGCACAAGGCCCTGAGTTCGATCCCCAGTACCAAAACAAACAAACAAACAAATAACGAAGGGGCAACAAAAAGGAGTTTTGGAGGAAGAGATTATCAGCATGATAATAAGAACTGGGGGAAGGAAGGCTTTTAGTTTTACAATGAAGAATTAACTGTAATTTTTCTGAGAGCAATACAGGTGGAAAGGAAGAGGCAAAACAGTTAAGGAGGAAAAACAGGATATAATGAAGCAGAACACAAAGACAGTTTGCCTGACTGTGCTGTAAGATCATATAAAGACATTTATAGCATGTACTATTTTAAGTTCAGAGAAAGAGAAAATGGTAAATGGATATAAAGTAGTATTGAAGAAAAGAATAATCTTAATCAGGGGACTAGAATATACATAATCTTGTCTTAGAAATAATAAAGAGGAATGAAACAAAGAAATAAGCTCTTTAATTCACTCAACTAACCCTAAACCCTAAAACACACACACACACACACACACACACACACACACACAGAGCGGGCACTGTTGTTTGCCAGACCCAATGTTAAGCATGATGAATTCAACAGTGAATAAAATTAACACAATTTCTGTCCTTTTTTCTGTGGCGTTTACTACTTAGTGGACAATACAGATAAACAAGGTTACAATGAAAGACTATGGTAAAGGTTTTGAAAGTAATCAAAAAGTGTGTGACAATTTTAAAAAAATCTGAGAGTCCAATTTAATTCAAAGATGACTTTCTGAAGCAGTGCCACTCTTGCTCATACCAAAACGATAAGGAGTCACCATGTGAAGATAGTAGAAGCCCTCCTGAAGGGGGAAATAGTTTGGGCAGTGACCCTAAGGAAAGAAAGCTCTTTAGACAAATTTGAGAAACTAAAGAAACTGGAACACAGCGAGGAAAGTGAGAAGACAGGCATAAAATAAGGTTGAGTTTTATTTTATTTTTTTTAGTATGGGGATCTGAAGCCAGGGAGTGCTGAGCTATACCCTTAAATCCCTTTTAAAATTTTGAGACAGGGTCTCACTAAATTGCCCAGGTCTTGACCTTGCAATCCCCCCACCTCAGCCTTCTGAGTCGCTGAGATTAGGTGTGTGCCATCATGCCTGGGAAGGGTGAATCTCATTTTCATAGTTTGGACAAATTAATATTGTTAAAATGTCCATATAATCCGAAATGATCTAAAGATTCAATGCAATCCTTAACAAAACACCAATGAGATTCTTCACGGAGCTAGAGAAAAACAAAAGAGATCCCAAATAGCGAAAGCAATCTTGAGCAAAAAGAACAAATCTGGAGGCATCAGAACATCTGACCTGAATTAATGCTATGTAGTAAACAAAATAGAGTGGTACTGGAATTGCCCGTAGACCAATAAGACAGAAGAGGGAAGCCAGCAATAAATCCATACATCCACAGTCAACTGATTTTCAATAAAATATATACTTTGGAGAAAAAAGTACTCTGGAGAAAGGACAGTCTCTTCAATAAATGGTGCTAGAAAAACTGGATTCCTCACACAGAAGAAAGAAAATATACAAAAACAAACTCAAAGTGGATTAAAGTGCAAGAATGAAAATAAAAATAGACAAATGAAACTGTAACAAACTAGAGTGAAGAGGTAACCTGAAGAGTAGAATAAAGTATTTGCAAACTGTTCATCCAACAAGAAATTAGGATCCATAAATATATAAGGAACCCTAAAAACAGCAAAAGAAACCAAATACTGATTAAAAATAGGCAAATAATCCGAACAGACATTTCTCAAAAGATACTGTATATAAATGGCCAACAATAAACAAATAATGCTCAACATTCTTGATCAAGGAAATGCAAATCAAAACCACAAAAAAATACCACTTAATTCCAGTCAGAATGGTTATAATCAAAAAGAAAAGAAATAACAAATGCTGGTGAGGATACGAAGAAAGGTAGAACCCTTACACATTGTTGGTCAGAACCTGAATTAGTATAGCTCTTATGGAAAACAGCACTGAGATGCCTTAAAAAAAAAATTAAAACTAGAACTACCATATGATTCAGTAATTCCAAAAAAATAAAAAATAAAAAAAAAAAGTAATTCTATTACTGGACAAATATCCAATGGAAATGAAATCTGTGTATCAAAGTCATACCTACACTCTCAAATATATTGCAGCCATATTTGTATTATTCAAGGTGTGGAATCAACCAAGGTATCCATGAACAGATAAACAAAGAAAATGTGATATGTGTACCTAGTGGAATATAATTTGGTCATAAAAAGTAAAATCCTGTCTTTTGCAGTAACATGAATGGAAGTGGAAGATAAAATTATCTTCCAGGCACGGAAAGATAAATACTGCATGTTTCCCTTATATATGAAAGCTAATAAAGTTGATCTCACAAGTACAGAGTAGAAGACGCTGATTACTAGAGGCTAGGAACGTTAGGGAGCAGGGGAGATGGAGTCTGGGTAACAATTATCATATACAGTTAGAGAGAAGGAAAAAGTTCTAGTGTTCTATAGCACAGAAAGGTGACTATAGTTTATAACAATTTATAAAGAACTAGTAAAAGTGTGAAGATGCCCAACACAAAGAAATGATAAATGTTTAAGGAGACAGAAATGCTACTTACCCTGATTTGATCATTACACATTACATACATGCATCAAGTCATGACAGTATACCCTATAAATGTTGATTATTTTGTGTCAATTGTTAAAAAGTCAATTATGTTAAATGATGGCTAGAGTCATGGTTGACTCTACAGTATAACTAAATCAGTTTCACTCTAGCATAGAAGACAGCAGCACACTGAGTATGTAGTGAAAAGAAAGTGTGGAAATGCAGTGTATGTAGATAATCTCTTACAAGTTTGGCTGTGAAAGGGAGCAAAGAATTGATGGAGTAGTTGGAAGAGGAAGGACAATTCAGGAAGCTAATACATCACGTCCTTATTTGAAAAGAAATGACTCAGTAGAAAGAAACTGAGAATGAATAACCAAATGATTCTGTTGAGCTAAAGCTGTCAATGGTTATGGAGATGTGAAATATGAGCTCCTCATATATATATATAAAAATCCAGACCATGGAAGCCAGGTTTATGATGTGGCAGAAAAGAGTGACACAAGAACAGGAAATCAAGTTGGGCCTCAAGGGAAATCCCCTCTAAAAAAATTAATATAAATTTAACCACTGCATGGGTAGAGGTGCAGCACCAACAAACTGAAAACAACTGACTAAGAAATATATTTAATTCATATAAATCTCATCATCTCTGTTAAGCATCTGCTTTAAAATATTACACATTATAATAGCCAGATCAATTAAAATGTCTTTAAATTGCCTACCCAGCCACTGTAAGACACTGTAGTTCAGCTGCAATTCTCACAGGATGACTTGTTGGAATTAAGTGTTTGAGAGCAATTTTCTCTTCAAGTCCTACTTGTAACTGTGCTGTGGCCAAATAAACTGAGCTGAAAGTGCCTATAAAATAATTCATTAGATTTTTCAATATTTGACTTTCAAAGTTTTTAATGAAACAATGCTAAAAATAGATCAACAACTACTTTAATGGCATGACAGATTAAAAACAGAACCATTCATTTTACTGTAAATATTTATTATTTATATTCTCATTCTTTCCAGGGGGGAAAAAAAAGAAAAGTTACCATAATTTATAGTATTCTCAAGGTCTTAATAGTTTTAAAAGTGGGATCAACAAATAATGAAAATCAAGATTATGGAAGGAAAAAATCCCCAAATTACCTTCTCCGATTTTGTCCTTAATTTTAAACACACTACTAAGCTGTGGTACAGCTTCATAAAGTTTCTCAATGTCTTTTTTAACACCTATCAAGGAAATAAAATTTTACAGTTACAGTCAATAAAAT
The DNA here is from genome assembly GCA_004026905.1 of Hystrix cristata. NCBI lineage: Eukaryota > Metazoa > Chordata > Mammalia > Rodentia > Hystricidae > Hystrix > Hystrix cristata. Next base: position 116,173 of record PVJO010001187.1, read on the forward strand.
ATACTTTACAGTTTCTAAATCTTAAAAAATTTCAATGAAATTCTAACTCAAGTAATCATAAATAAAAATTAGTTTTAATAAATCTTAAAGTTAAAAGAATAATTAAAACCTCATCAAGTTGCTATGATTCACATTACCTATTTCAACAAACAAACATGACAGTCCCAGAATTACACATACAAAATATCTACTACGCTGGAATTACATACTAATGACTCTACTCTTATTGCATATTTGGCTTTTTAAATGAAAAAGCTAAATTTTAAAAGTAACTAAAGCAGGACACAGTGGTCTCCACCTGTAGTCCCAGCTACTTGGGGGGCCAAGGTGGAAGGATTACTTGAGTCCAGGAATTCAAGGCCACCCTGGGCAACATAGTGAGACCTTGTATCTTAAAAACAAAAATACAAAAAACTACACACAAAACAAACAAAACCCAAAATAAAAATTAAAAGCAAATAAATTTATGCTGTGGTCACTAGATGGCATAATAAGGACACAATGCAATGTTCATCAAAACTATTTTCTTTCTCAAAGACAGAGAATCTTGAAGTTTAGAAAAGTATTATGCACTGAATATTCACAATATAGCCCCCCAGGGAAGGACTACTAAAGCTCTAGGCATGTAAAAAATATTTTAAAAGATTTGTCCTAAATAACAGTAGTATCATCTATCTTGGACAGCAGAAAAATTGCTTTTAAACAAATGTAAGCTCTTTATGAAAACACACAAGGTTAAAATAAGTACGGGCAATAATAGAAAATCTAATAAACTACTGGATATGAAAAGAAGCTACAGAAGTCTTGAGATTTTATCAATAATATTTAAGTCAAGTATCAGCTACTTGAAGTTACCATACTGTTCTGCATAGTGTAACAGTTTAAGACATTTTCAAAACACTTTCACATGCATTATCCTCCAGATCTTCATAACAGCACTGTGATACTGGCAGAACAGGAATATCCTGATTTTTCAAACATGGAAACCTTATTCAGACAAGTTAAATCATTTGCCCAATTTCACAGAGGTATAAAGTGATGTCTATGGAGTCATTCATTCAACAAATAGTTTTCAAAAATAATTGACCATAGGTATATTTGGAAAATGAAAAAACAGGCAAAGTTACTATTCTCTAGGATTTAGTCTAGTAAAGGAGATGCATTATTACTCTTAATACAATAATTGTCAGAGAGGAATGCATATACTACTAGGTAGAAGAAACATGGAGTTGGGGAGAATAAACGCTTCTGAAGATGCCAGGAAGCCTTTAGATGACAAGTTCTGAAGTATTCATCAAGCAGCAAAAGTGGAAGAAGACATTTAGGAAGAGGGAAGTAGGTACTAAAGGCACTGAAAAGTGGAGAAAAGGGAGGGAGAGAACATAAGAAAATACAATGTAGCTAAGGAAGGGAAAAGCGGAACATAAGTGAAAACCAGGCAAAGTTGTTAAGCATAAAAACTACAAGTAGAACATGAACTTGAAGGGAAAGAGGAACATGAAGAGCTGAGACAAACAAGAGGTCAGGGTCTAGTCTATCCCACAACAAAGGGCTTTGCTCTTCATCCATTACACAAAATACTTTATATCCTCACACTAAGTCTTTCATTCAAATATTTCGAACACGTTCTATGTGTTGGACACTGTATGGTTATGGAAATGCAAAAATATGTAAAAACTCCCACTATCTGATCAAACATATAACTTCAATAAGGAGTAAAGCTGATGAGGTCCAGGCACATAACTGTCTCATGATCTCGTCTACTTACTTTCTCAATTAGATCAAGAGATACTTATGTGCCTGGACCTCATCAGCTTTATTCTTTATTGAAGTTATATTTTTGATATAACTGAAGTTTTTATTAAGGGTGATGTAATAAAAGAACCATATGGGTAAAGTTTCAGCATGTTTTATATATTATCATAGGCATTATTTATAATGTTGGCCAATGCTGGGTTATGTGAAAGGCTACAAAACTTTCAAAATTGGAAATAAAATTCACTCAACTCTTTATTTCCCAGCAGATTTTCAGAACATTAGAAGAATAGCATAGTCCTGAACATAATGCTAAAACCAAATCAGATTCATCCATTTACACACTCTACTTAATGCACAACATACATCACCAAGCCAAACTGGAGAGACAAAATACAGAACGCTAAACAATACAAGAATAACTACATTGTTATATTGTATGTCCAGTGATTAATAAGGGAAAGCTAAACAGTGAAAAATATGTAATTCTGAGAAGAATGGAAGGGAAGAGAGAGAGTATCTATGAAACTGGATGAAATTGGCATTTTAAGATTAATCTAGTAGCAGTATTACAAAATGAAATGGAGAATGGAACAGAAGTTAAAGATAAGAGACTTGATTGTAATTCAAGAACAAAGTGTATGGGAATCAATGAGGTAGAAATGGGAATGTAAACAAGTGACAGCATACATATTAAAAAGATAAGTTGGGTGACTGGATATAGGGAGCAAATACAAAGCATAAGTCAAAGAAAACTTTAAAATTTTAAATTTGGTAACTGAAATGACACTGGCTTTCATCACAAAAAAAAAAAGGGAGGAACACTGAGAAGGGGATCCAATTTAACCCCACATGAATTTAGTTTTATTCAGAAAGGAAAAAGTATGCAATATCATTTTTTTTTAGGGTGGCGTTCAAGTCTTTTGCAGTGTACGTATAAAGTACAGATCATGAACCAGGGTCAATCTAGGATCTTTTGGAGAAGCACTAAATTTGCTTAAGACAAAGGTGGAAAAGATTTAGCTAACTTTTAGGGGAAAAGAAAGCAGTCAACTAGAATTCTTCTATTCAAAAAATAGTTATTAAGTGCTCCCTATGTCACAGGCACTGTGATATAGTAGGAATGAAGGTATACCTTTGAGTGTAGATCTGGTATTGTTAAATCTTCTCAACCCAAGGTCTGGGTTGTGTCAAACACCTGATAAAGTACATTTACACAGTATATTATCTGCTTTAACACTGCTACAAATATTCCATCATTTTTGTCAGCGAATTCTGCTTTTGAATACTCAAATTGATTTTCTAGTGTCAATTTCCAAAAGCATGTACAGAACAGTGAAGAGAGGTAAGAGCAGGTCTAGTTTGGGCATCAACAAGCTTGCGTTTTCTTAGCCACCAATATTTAGATAGTAGCATCTTTGTACAACGATAAGACTGGATTACAATCCTTTTAAAATGTAATCTCAATCTTAAATCTAGAGTTTATGAATCTTTACATGTTTGTAAAATGCTATATAAACATACAGTTCACCTTTTCAATTTTTTTTTAAAGCAGTCGAAAATACAGAATGCCTGCGCATCTTTAAAATTGTACATGTTAGGAAGTAAACACATACCTGGAAGTTTAAAATTCTGTTCATATTTTTTTAAAGAATCATCGGCATGAAACTGGTCGTTCAGTGGAGAAAAAACCCTTGGCTCATCCATCTGAATCCCCAAAGATGCCTCCATCACAAAAATCTGGGATGCAAAATGTTAGCAAGGGTTTGTGTCCACGGGGGGGTGGGGGTGGGGGGCAAAGCAGCTGTCAAAATTAGAATCCTGGAGAAGATACATTTAATCACTCATTTAACCGAGCACTGAACAATGCCACTGCTCTCAACAGCGCAAACGTTTAGAAACGCATCACATCCCCAAATTCCCAAAGTGAGGGAAACTAGCCCGGTCTGAGGAACTGCATTTGAATTTCTTTCACCTTCCAGAAATACCAGCAGGGAACCGCAGGGAGTATCTCCCAGTCGGGGGAGCCTTAGTTGCAGCAGGCAGCAGTACTAAGAGATTGTGGCTGAGGATATCGGAGACAGCGAGCCTGGGACCACCAGCCAGCTGAGGTTGTGGGGCAGGGAGCAGAAAGGGGGAGGGTGGTTTGCCCTGGGGTTAGGACTGAGTAAGAAAATCATTTGCCTACTGATTGCCCAAAGGAGGATCAAAGCCAGGAGATTCCTCCAAAGCCTCTTACCAAACTGATGGAAAACTAATACAGCTCTGGCCACGAGCGCGGGGCAGAAGAGAAGGGAAATGAATGGTCACCCTTCAGCGAGCGTGGGTCGTGCTTTCACCAGGACAGGACCTTTCTCCCTCGGACCCAAGTTTGGAGGGGGTGCTTAGTGCGCAGGCGCGCGACTTTCCCGCCGGCGGTCTGAGGGATCTGAGGGAAAGGCGAAAGGGCTAAACTCTATTGCGACAAAACTGAAGTCCTGATTCAGAATTCATTCCTAATCCCTCACAATCCCGCGCCATGAGACGAACCGTTGGAAACTCACGGTTTAAGGGAGTACTGCTTCCGTGGCTCCCCAGATGTCTGGGTCGCCGCCTCCAAGAGCTCCCCACCTAGCGAGTCGGCCAAACGCGCCTGCGCAACGCTTCGCGCCTTGCTGTTTCGAGTTGCTCATGCGCACTACAAAGCCCTCGGCGCCGCCGAATCAGCTCCAGGGCGCCTGCGCAAAAAGCTTGCACGTCTTCCCAAGGCTGGGGCTGGTTAAAAACAAAACAAAAACAAACAAACAAAACTTGAAGAAGTTAAATCTCCGGATCAAGTTAAAGGGCCAGTCTACTTTCAGGAAAGATAATTTTGAGGAAGGAAAGCCTCTGGTCCTAGAGTTCCGTCACATCTCTAGACTGTGTAACACAAGACATTGGGCATTCCGTAGGTAAGAGGAGTTTTGGTGGCTCCCTGATTTTTTTTTCATTGCGTGCCCTACCCATTACAAACAAACACATTACTCGTTCTTTATGTCTTCGTTATAGTAGCAACAACCAGGGTGGCATTAGCTATGAGGTAGGCAGGTTTCTAGGGCTGAGTTTGGAACAGCAAATAAATGTCATCCTTCACGGAATAAAATTGCAGTTAGCCGGGCGTGGTGGTGCACACCGCTAATCCCAGCAAGCCGGAGGCTGAGGTGGGAGGATCCCCGAGTGTTCGAGGACAGCCTGGACTACCTCGTGAGCTCAAGTCTGGCCTGACTACTTTGCAAGATCCTCAATAAATAAAAAATAATATAAAATTCCAGTTAGGCAGTGACGATAAAGGAAGCAAAAATGAGTAATTTACTTCCAGACGTTGATTAGTACTTCAAAGGAGATAAAATGGAAGAATGCCTTAGGGACTAGGATGGAGTATCGTGAGGAGACGGTCAAGGAAGGCCCCTCAGAGAAGAGACCTGGATAAGAAGAAGCCAAGAAGGGAAAAGAGACTACCAGGGCAAAGGCCAGAGCAAATGCAGAGATAGAAACGAGCCTGGTGTGGGTGAGGGGGCAAAAGTCAGTGTGTGGAAGCATAGTGAACGAGAGGAAATATAGTCTGAGAGTGAACATGTAGGCAGAAGCCAATCATTGTAAGCTTTGAAAGCCAGGCCAAGAAGCTGGCTTTTATTGTAAATACAATGGGAAGCTATTTTAAAGCAAGGGAATGATATTATCTCATTTATGTCTAATGTGAAGTAATAAAATTAGAGGGATGGACGAAGGAATGGATTCAAAACACAGGAGAGGAGATGGACCTTTGAAAAGAAAAATTCCCATCCCTCTAATGAGAGGAAAGACAGAAGATAAATTCAAATGCAAATAGTTTGTGTATGAGTGGGAGGATAAGTAGGCCCTACTTGATCACATCAGCTTTCTTAATACAGTCTGAGGTTAGGCCTTTGATATGGCTTGTATCTAGATGTCCCCCTACAGCCTCATGTGGTCACAGGTGGGGCTTTTCATAAGTGGCTGGATCTAGAGTGTGTGATGCTGAGATTAAGCGTGCGATGCTAAAATCAAGGGGGTATGATTACTAAATTAGTCTACTGATTGGTTTGGCATAGTTCTGGGTAGGATTAAGGGTGCCCCACCCTGGGCATGAGTGCTACCCTCCCTAAGGGTGAGTAGCCTGGGTGCAATATAAGGGACAGAAGGAGGGTCCTCAATTGTTGCTTGCTTGCTGCTTGCTGCCTTCTGCCTGCCCTGCTTGGCCATGAGGAGTGTTTCTCCTCTGCAGTGCCCCTCTGCTATGCCACCCTGCCTTGGAGCCAGCCAACTATGGACTGAAACTTCTGCAAACTGTGAGCTAAATAAACTTTTCCTTCTTTAATGTTAGGTGTCCAGTATTTTGTCTCAGCAATAAGAAAAGTGACTAAGACAGCCTTCGTCTGTCTTAAGGCCAGAAGAGGACGTTAGAGGTTGGACAAGTCAGAAGAAGGCCAGAGATACATTATGAGAATGAGACAGTAAATTGTAGAAAGATTGTGATATTGCCAGGAAGGGCGAGTCCCATTAGCAATTTATATCAAAAATTTAAAGTGAGTCTAGATAGCGCAATAATATGATTTTCTTAAGTACATGTCAATCAAGAGAGTACAGACATGAAAGAGGGGAGTGGGTGTAAGGATGACTGTCACGCAGAGAGCAAGTTAGAGTATTTACAGGGAAGTGATTATAATGATTCCCCACGGAATTTTTGGGAGGCAGGGAGGAAAGGTAATTAGGAAAGTTACAGTTATACATAGATGGACCCATCCAACCATACACATATTAAAAAGTGCTGGGAACAATGGACTGGTAATCTCACACTTGGTATAATGAGGGTAGAAGGGTGAGTCGAAAGGATAGTGGCAGTCGGTGGTGCATGGAGTGGTGAAAATTGGGATTCCAGAGACAGGGCCATTGGAGGTAGTAAAGATGTTGAAGAAAAAGATCTGTTTTGATGTAAAAAGTCAGATTATTCTGGTTCCACAACTCTTGCTCAGGCCAAGGAGATGCTGGTTACTTTGCCTAATCTATTTTCTCCCCAATTAGTAAATAATATTACCTCCTCTGGACTCTGTTATCACTTTATGTATGCCTCCATTTCAGCACACAGGCACAGAAAGAAATGCAAAATCTCTGTCCACCCTAGATCATTAGACTGAATCAGAATCTAATATGACAGGATTCCTAGGTTATTTGAATAAATTGTAAAATCTCAGACGCGCTCCCAGAAAACAGTGGCTCTCATTCATGTCTTAATGTTAGAACCACTGGAGGAATTATCTAAGGTCAGGTTGCCCCTGAGATGATTATGTCAAGATTTTGGTGGGTGGGGTCCAAGCATCACACCTTTTAAAACTCCCTCATTTGATTCTAACATACAACCAAGGGCGAGAACCACTGATTTAGAAGTTGGTCACATTAATTTACAAAGCCTCTGATTATCATAGTTCATTAACCCACCAGTTATTTCCTCCATTAATTGTGTAATTACTTGGACAATGTTAACTTCTCTCTTGTGTCTTTTATATTGAATGCACAGTATTATTAATTTGAATGATCACATCTTGTGTCTTGAATTGTTTATAAGATGGACAAGTTACTCAATGTTTCTGAGAGTTTCCTTATTTTAAACATGTAAAATGGATAAAATGCTTTCTTGGTTTTGCCGTATGGATTAAACTAGATAAAGTGACATAGACCTGTAAAGTGCTTAGCCTCTTGGGCCTGATGTTGCTAGCTCATTTAATCTATAGTAGGTGTTTTCTCCTTGTTTCCCTATGATCTCATCCTTAATGCCTAACACATTGCTGTCCACATAGTGGGAATTTGATAAAAGGCCATGGAGTTGATGAAAGATAATGAAATGAGAATTTATATTTCAAATGGCTTGTTGTACTTATGGCTACAGTAAACACATTAGAAGTGGCTTGATTGTTGAATTTTAATAATTATTATTTATGGATATTGATAATGACATACCCACAGTCTTCCTTAGAGCAGTCCAGTGCTTCACCAGTTTTCATTTACAGCATTTTCATTCTCCCTCCAGGTCTCCGTGTGTATGTTTCTTGTTTTATCTTTTGTTTCTATCTTTGCATCCTGCAAAATCAGTGGCGTTTTCATTTCTTTAGATCTCCCAGCCTACAATCTGTCCCTTCCTTAACTCGTGCTTAACCCTTATACTGATCACAAGTAATTTATCACATGCTGTTTGCTTTCTAATTTACTGTATTGAATAATTTAGTTTCTTAGTAAATATTTTGTCACATTCTCTGAGTTACTTTGCTCTTGTGAGCATTTTGCATTCCAACTAGACTAATCTTAGAAGAAAGACATTGTCTTTTAAGGATTTCTTGTACTTTTCATAGCACTTATTTTGTTGTTAGCCACAGAACAGGTGTTTTACTAAAGCTTACCATCTATTTGCAGGTGTCAATGGATACTGAACTTTTTTAATCTTACCTAGTTGAACTCAGTTTTTGAGGAAAAAGTTTTACCTAGTAGGTCCCTCCCAACCTCATTTTTCCTCCACTTCCAAAGGAGATGGTTACAAATTCCAAGAAGGGGAAACAACTAATTGGTTCTGGAAGCTGAAAGTAATCTTATTTCAAAAGAATGAGAAAGCTTTGCAATTATTTTAGGTAACTGATGTCAGAACAGAGCTGTGTTAGTCCCTTTTATGGTTCCAATCTATGCAGAGAAAAGACAATGAATATGTAAAAATAATGGTTTTGAATTATCCACTTCCAAAGTTAAAGTGTAGGGAATGGCTAGAGAGTGGAAAACGGAAAGAGTGAGAGAAGGAAAAGAAAGTGGAAGAAGGAATTAACAAGTGAAAAGATCACTGTGCTGCTTTAATCTTAAGATTATTCTATATGTTCTGTAGGAAGAGAAAAAGAAGATGGGGGAGGGAATAGGGCTGCTTCAAACAGGGATGAAGACAGGTTGGTAGGTCCTGCTTTCAGAAGAGCCAGAGGTGGAAGACTTCAGTGGAGAATGATAATGCGTACAGGAAGGCTGCTCCCAGGCCTAGCAAGATGCTCTTCCTGTCAGCCGTGGAACACGCGCAGGCTCAGGCGCAGGCGCAGGTGTGGGTAGACAAGGGGCAGCTCGTCAGTAACAACTAGTTTCCTTGCTGCTGTGGTGCTACATGAGATAACTCCCTGAACCTTTCTGAAAGGGTTGGAGGGGATGAAGAGAATGAATTTTCTATTGTCTCAGCAGAATGGTGGCTCAGAGGTCAATTAAATTTCGTTCAGATACATAAAGCGATGTTCTTTTTCAAAAAAATAAACTTGCCTGGCAAGTTCACCCAACAGTACACAAATAGGAACTTGTAGTTCTAGTTTTGTTGTGTTGTTTCTTTTGTCTTTGCAGTGCTGGGGATAAAATCTAGGGCCTTGTACATGCAAAGCAAGAACTCGACTGCTAAGGTACATCAAAACCCTTAATTCTAGTCTTTATGTCCCAAAGTGTGCATTGAGGGAGAGTTAGAGAGGCAATTAGCTATTCTCATACACTTTGGACTTGGGCCCAGGTACCATACAGCACCAAATCCTATGTTTATCCAGTCATGACCTCTAATAGGATTGGGGCGAAGCCTGTTTTGTGCACGCATTCTGAAGCTGGACTACGTAGGGGACCACAGGCAAATTCCTTAGCTTCTCTGGGATTCAGTTTCCTCATTTATATAATGGTATAGTAAGGGTATCTACTTCATAGAGGTGCTGCTCAGGTCAGTGAATTAATACATGTGTATTGTTTGGCAGAGTGCCTGGCATATGTCGAACTCTGTGTGAGTTCATGATGACAGCAATGACAATGAGATTTGTTAACACTGTAATTGACACACAGTAAGTGGTTAGTAACTATTGTCAAATGTAATTGAATTTGTTGAACAAATTAATGAGTTTGATCAAATAAGTGCCCCAAAGAGGGAATAGTTAACTCCAGGTCAGGAAATTTTTCTGGGGAAATTGAAGTCCAGGTTGAGTTTCAAAAAATTAATAGGAGATCACCAAGAAAATTAGGAAAAGGGAAAGTCACTCAAGCATTATTAGAGGACCGAAGCTGACAAATATGTTCAGAGAACTGTAAGCTGTTCAGTATTACTTCAGCATCAAGTAGTGAGAGATCGATAGGAGTTGAGTTACAGAATAAATAGGAACCACACATGAGACTTCTTGTGTACTATTCCCAGAATGATTTTCAGTTTCCTAATGATTAGTGATGTAGGACACCTTTACGTGTACTTTTTGACCATTTGTATATCTTCTTTGGAGAGCTGTGTGGTCAGGTCTTTGGATTTTTAAAAAATTGTTGAGGGAGGGAAGGGGGAGGAATGGAGAAGAGGACTTAAAAAAAAGGAAGTAAATTGTATTATGTTATATGTACCCATTCCCCAAGATGTACTGCAAACATGTACTAAAAAAAATTGTTGAGTTTTACGATTTCTTTCTATATTTTGAATGTTAATGCAGTATCACATACATAATTCACTAATATTTTCTTCTATTGAGTGGGTTGCCTTTTTACTTTAACAGCATTTTTGATGCACGAATGTTTTTAGTTTTCACGAAGTCCAATTTATCTATTTTTTCTTTCGTTGAAGCCTCTGGTGTCATAACCAAGAAATCATTGCCAAATTTAATGTTGAGAAACTTTTTATTTGTTTTATTCTCAGAGTTTTGTAGTTTTATTTGTTATGTTTAGATATTTGACCCATTTTGAGTTAGTTTTTGTATATGATGTTAGATACTGTTCTAACTTTCATTCTTTCACATGTGGATATCCAGCTTTCCTGGTAGACTCCACCTGTACACTTTTAAACAGTTTTTTCAACATAGCTGGCAAATAAATCATACAGCTTAAGTTCGGTTTGAATGTACAAATAACTCCATGTTCTATTATTGGAAAAATACTAATTTTTGTCCAATTGTTTTATAGGGTTAAAGAGATGCAATTCTCTTAGGACTAAGCTTAAAAGAATTTTTAAAGAGGAAGCCAAGTTATTTATAATAATTATCTACATAGTTACTCTTTTTTATAGTACCTGTGGAGAGTTATAACCCAATTTCAAAAACTAAAAACATGAGAAATGATAAGATCAGTTTGGAGATTCCTCAAAAAGCTAAAACTAGAGGTTCCATTTGACCCAGGTGTTCCCCTTCTTGGGATCTTCCCAAAAGAACTAAAATCCTCATACCACAGCAATAGATGCACACCCATCTATTAGAGCAGCACAGTTTATAATAGCTAAATCTTGGAAACAGCCCAAATGCTCATCAACAGATGAGTAGATAAAGAAGGTATGGTTTTTTTATACTACTCTGCCTTAAAGAAGGATAAACATGAGACATCTTTAGGTAAATGGATGCACCTTGAGACCATACTTGTAAGTGAAATAAATCAGACACACATGTTTAAATATTGCATTGTTTCTCTGGTGCGAGAAACAGAAAGTGTAAATAAGGACCAAAATGTATAATATATATCATGAATTAGTAAGAAAATGTTCAAGTGGGAAGGGGAATGGGGGGAGGGGAAGGAAGGGAAAAGAAAAAAAAAGAGACTGGAAGGAAAAAATGGAAATGAAGCTTTTATAAATAAAGAGGGAAGAGGGTTGAAGGGAGAGGAGGGGATTGGGGAAAACAAAGAAGAATCAAGATTTATCATGTATGGGTACAAATTCCCTATGATGAATGTTATCATTATGTACATCTAAAACATACCAATAAAATTAATTTTTAAAGTGTAAAAAATATATATAAATCTACTATGGGAGAAAAACATTTATAGGATTAAATAAAGAGGCCATATTTAAAGGTGATTGTAGCATACAATATATTTTTTTCCCTAAAACATACATATGTCAAACACTGCAGAAAAAAAATCCTGATATCATTACTAAAATTCAGAAAGACTCATAGACCAAACTCGTATTTAAATGCAAATTTATGAAAGCTGAGATTTCTGAATATTCAGGAAGCATCAGTATATACTAAGATACTGTCTCAGTTACTTTTCTCTGGTTGCTGAGACAAAATACCAGATGCCCAAAGTTAGGTGAAGAAAGGTTTACTTAGCCCACAGTTTGTTGAGGTTTCAGTCCACAGTCAGCTGGGTCCAAGGCAGAGGAGCATGGCAGACAGGCAGAAGGCAGCCAGGTGAGCAAGGAATGCCAGCAAGGGAGCTAACCAACTTCTTCCTGTATCTTATATTTTATCCAGGCTACCTGTCTTTAGGTTGGGCAGAACTCACACCCTAATCCTGGTGGCCTTAATCCCAGTGTCACATCCTTGCTCTCAGAAGAGCCATGCCAAACCAATCAGTGGAATTTAGGAATCACACCCTCTAGATCCAGCTACCTCTTACCACATGAGGCTTTGGGGGGACATCTAGACACAAACCATAACCGATACTATTAGGACCTGGAGGTTAAGGAGCAAGTACTATGATATGTTTTGTCTCCAGGGACTGAAACTTGCTTGCATCTGGTCCCACTTTGACACTGGCTGACAATTTCAGTTCAGTCATTAATGGGAAAAATACCCACTATAATGAGGTCATAGTGGTTTTACTTCCAATTGTTATCTTTAAGAAGATGATTTAAGGTTTTGAAAAAATCCCTAGAAATCCCAAGTTCAAGCCCTTTGTATTGGTTCCCTTCTGCTTAAAAAGAAATGTGTTTGATGACTTATTTTTTAAAATGATATTTCAGTACGGTATTAGACTTTTTAATATTGCTGTACATTTTAAAATTCCAGAATAAGATTGCAATTAGTTAAGTTTTATTCTAAAAACTTAAACATGTGAATGTCTATTGTTTAGGTCAGTTTACTAAGATACAATTTCATGTGGCTCCATTGACTGGGGGTTAGTGTTAGTAGCTTTCAGATTTAAACAATTTTTTTCTCAGTTTCAGGTTTTAAATAAGAAATTTTGTCCCAAAAAGAAGAATTTTACAGTTAGCTTGTAAATCCCTGCCTCTCTTCCAAAATACTAAAACAGAATCCATAGTGGAGGCACAGGTACACTCTACTCTGAAGCTTTAAACACAGTGATAACTCTAACTCTATTTAGCTTGATATTGGAGCATTACTGGGCTCTAAGAACTACTGGCCAAATCCTCCATCTGGGCCAATTCCAGCCTGTTGTATAATGTTTTTGTACATATTACAAACTAAGAATGGATTGTACCTTTTTTAATTTTAGAAAAAAATGTGAAAGATTATTTTGTGATACGTGAAAATTGTGTTTCATAAATAAAAGCTGATTGGAACACAACCATGCTCATTTGCTTACATACTATCTACGACTGCTTTTACTCTGCTATGGCAGAGTTAAGCAGCTGTCACAGAGATATATGTGGCTTGCAAAATAAACATTTACTTTCTGGTCCTTTATGGAAAAATTTTGCCAATTCCTGTAACATCACATTTATAGGCTGTATCTACAATTTTCGTATGTGGCAAACAGATACAAATTAAAAGAATGTGTGTGGAGATAAATTGTTACCACGCATTAAATTAGATGCTTAATATGGAAGAAGGGCACAAGTATTTACTATTTGTTAATTACAGCGATTTAGAAAATAACTAGTGCTTTGTTTTGTTTTTTTTTCTGGTGCCAGGAATCGAACTTGGGTCTTATGCTTGCTAGGCAAGCACTTTAACCACTGAACTAAATCCCCAGCCCAATAACTAGTGCTTTGTAATGGTAATTTTTCTCCACAAGAAAGCCCCAATTTGCCCTCTCTGTTTGAAAAATACACTTCTCCCATGGTAGAGATAGAAAACATATGATAAGAATCCACATGCTTAAATCTTTGTTAGCAGCATGAGAGGATAGATAGGCAGTGATTTTGGTATTTAGTGTGGATGTGAAGAAGCCAAAGCATACTCAGTGCCTTTTGTGGTTTGGATCAAGAATGTCCCCCAAAGGCCTCCCGTGCTCATAGGCGGGCTTCTGGAAGGTAGTCTAATCATAAGGCGTGTAGTGGCGGGGGTGGGGGGGGTGCGTCCATATAGCTGACTTGCCGTTAGAAGGGGTCTGTTCTGAAGAGGCGGGTCACTGGGGTGGGGGGCTAACCAGGCACACTCTACTCTTCCTTCCTGGCCCCTCCTTTCTCTCTCTAGTTTCTGGCTGCCATGATATAAACAGCTTTCTTCTCCTAGGGCCTTCCACCTTCCTGTTTCTGTGTTTAACTAACCTGGTGAATGTGATCTGAAACTTCTGAAATCATGAGCCACAATAAACCCCTTCTCTTTGAAGTTGTAGGTGTCAGATATTGTATCCCAGCAAGGAGACAATGACTAAGACATTGCCTCCAGTTGAAATGAAGGCAAAGATCCACTGAGAATTTTTGTACTGCTGCTTGTATAGCTGTTGTAAAGCCAATAAAATTGCTTCAAAATTCTTCAATAGCAATGATTCTAATATTAACAGCTCAAGTTCTATGTTGCTACTGATACATTCTTCTCTCCCTGGTCACACAAAAAGGATAGAATACTGTATCTGTCTTAAAATTTGGAACTCCAAATTATGACATCTCATTAGAAAGCTGGAAGCTCTTCTCAGTACTATAAAACTACAGTTATACCCTCACTGCCTAGAAATACCTCCTTCTGGTCCTCTCTCCAGAAGGGTAGTTGTGATTTCAGAGAATTTGTTATAGGGAGCTAAAGAGTGTGTCTTGTCTTCTAGCCATCCCTGAAAATGGTGAACTATATACCTTAAGAACATAGACTTAATGGAAGGGAGGGGAGGGGAAGGGGGGGGAAGCCAAGATACATCATGTACAGGTACAAAATAACCATGTTGATTATGATCATTATGTATATAATGTACCAATACATGTTCTTGGTAAAAATAAAAAAAAAAAAAGAATATAGACTTACCACCTCTTGCAGCCATCACATAGCTAAGAAAGTGACAGTGTGGTAACCAAAACATAAAAGAGAAAGGAAAATCGAGACTCAAGAAAGAGAAGGATTAGTGCCTTCTCACATAAGAAGTATAAAGCATAACATTCTAAACAAACATCAATCTTCAAAAAATTAAAATAAAAAACAAAATGCATTCTATTTTTAGATTTTAAAAACAGTCATTGTTTAAACACTCATCTTCTGTGTAGCAAAAAAAAAAGTCATATCTCTGAGATTTATTCTAGGCTCCAGTGTCTCAGTATTTCTGGTCATGTGAAGCACATCTGGAACTTGTCAAAGCAAGTTAACTTTACAAGACAGCTCCTTACAGCGAGACCCCTGGCCAATGCATTCCTTCCACCACATTTCCACTGCAATTTACCCACGAATAGTCACTATGAATATTAAAAATGAAAGATAAATTTCCTTAAACTTTACACTTTGCTTTAACAAAGTGAGCACGATGATAAAGTTATCTTAAAAGTGATCTAACAATCAGCATTCTAAAATTTTCTTTTAGTAAGTACTGAGTAGGCAGTTATGAAAATGAATGTATCTATGTGATATGCTCCCTTTCCTCTTTCATGATATTTTATGATTTTCATTTTTTTTTTCTTTGCAATATGAAGTTTGGGAAGTCCCATGAAAGAAATTAATAGGACTAATCACTCAAGACACCTCTACAGAGAATTAGCATCCTGTAAGAAACCGGGATGTAGATGGCTTAGTCCTAGCCTGCATGCAGTAATAACTCTTCAAACACTTAGTACATTAACTCACACACACACACACACACACACACACACACACACACACGCACACAAATTATTACCAAGATATGTGCCAGCGACATTTATTAAGCAGAGTGATTCCAGGGAGGAGGCATATAAGGATAGAGGAAAAGTCAATAAAGGTTTGTATTAAGGAGTTGGCTACTTCTAAGATTAGACGATTGATATAGAATCTGAAGAGGCTTTGGAAACGTACTGTAGAAACTTTCACTGGGTTGAAAATGGGAAGTATTTATCCATTGACTTGTAGTCCCCATCAGTCAACTCCTTTCCGCTTTCTAGGTGGCATGTGACAGAATGTCAAGTGGGCTCCTATGGGTGTTCAACACAGGAGTGCCAGAGAGTCGCCAGGGAAGACAGCTATCAAGACACCGCATGAATTGAGGCAAGAGTACTATCAAATTGCTTCTGCACAACCTTAGCTGAGGTCTACATGAAACTACTAGTTGCATCAGTGGTTGGAGTGAAAAGGATGGTTGGCAGGATTTGAAGTGGCGCAGTGTCAAGAGCTGTTTGAATTTTACTCTATTTGAAGCTGTCAAAGCAGCTTCTGAAAAAAAAAGAAAGAAAAAAGAAAAGAATTTAGGAATGACAGAAGCTTTTAAGCTGGAATACACGTGCTATGACTTATCATAAGCATATTTGAGAAGGCAAAGGAAGACAAGGGTTTTCAAAGGTAAAATGGAGAAGGTTACATAAATTGTTTTTAAATAATCATCCTTGGCTAAAAGGATCAATAACAAGGCGGCATCACCCAGCACTGAGCAGGCAGTTGCTGGGCTGACGTCCTTGCAGAGGATTCTTTGTGCAAGGTTGTGGCTTTGGCATAGTCTCTTGTGATCGTTCTTATTATCAGGCAAATCATGTGTGAGGGATGTCCCTTCATAACCTCCTGGCTTTACTTTGGTAGGGTTGACACAAGTGGCTCCATTTTCATTCTGATAACCTTCACAATAATTCTCCCAGTGGCTGGGGATTTAGCTCAGTGGTTTAAGTGCTTGCCTTGCAAGCACAAGGGCCTGAGTTCAATCCCCAACACCAACAAAAAAAAAGAAAGAAAAAAAAAATAATTCTCCTAATGGAGTAACATAAGGACAGAAATGGTATTTGTTTTTATATCTTTGTCACCTAGCACAATACCTGGCATATAATAGATGAACAGATTATTAAATGAATTAATGAAAGACTATTATAGAAAACATAAAAGACCCAAAAGAAGCCTAAATAACAATGTTGAAATACAGCATTCTTTGATATATTCAATAGGAATATCGTTATTTTGATTCTACTTAAACCTTTCTGTCCATTCAATTATTAATTAAAAAGTTATAAACATTCACAGTGTATAGTAAGACTATTTTATATATTTATGGATACAAAAAGATTCGCTGATTATTTTTAATCCAATGTCACATTCTCTCTGAAGAGCCACCCTTATTTTGCAGGTAGCATTTTGCAGTGGACAATGTATGACCCCTACAATAAGATCATTTGGATTTAGTTTCAGATTCACTGCCATGTGACTGTGGGTAAGTTTTCTTTCAAGTATGGGCATCATAATGTGTGCTTGCCAAGTTCTTTGGAAGTTCTCACAAATGCAACATGGGTGAAGCTAACAGAAGAATGCCAGCTTGTGATGAATGTTCATTCCTATATTACTTTATTGTGGCTGCCATAACAAATTATGACAAACTGGGTTGTTTACAACAGATGCATTGTTTCTCAGTTCTGGAAACCAGAAATTTGAAATCAAGTTGTGTTGCCAGGGTTGTGGTCCCTCTGAAGACCCGAGGGAGACTTCTTCCTTGCCTTCCAGCTTCTGGGGGCTCTAGGCTTTTCTTGGCTTGTGGCAGAAGAACTCCAATCTCTGCTTCCATTTTCATAGGACCTTTGCCATTTCCCTTCTTCCTTCTGTCGTGTCTCTTGTAAAGATACTTGTCATTGTATTTAAGGTGTACTTGGATAGTCCAGAATATATTTTTAAATACTTAGGTTCAAAGAATCTTTTTCCAGACAAGGTCACATTTATAGTTTTCAGGGGCTAAGACCCAACTTACGATTTCTGGGGCCCCATTCAGTCATTACACTTTCTTCTCCTCCAGGTCTCCCCCACCACAAAATGTATACAGCACAAAACATGAGTATGTTAAAAAGGAGTTTTAGCAAAGTATACCTGATGAGTGAGGGCCAAAGTGACAGCTCAACAAAAAGGAAAAATAAAAGAATGAACAAGACAATCAAATGATTAACAACTTTTTATGACTGATGAAAATGTCATATGTATACAGGGGTATCAATTTGGGAAGCATAGTATGAAAAAGAAAGAAAACTGTGCATATTATGAATGAAACACTGTAGTTGCCTCACTTTTGTTTATTTTGTGGTACCAAGGATTAAACCCAGGGATTGCTGAGATACATCCCTATACCTTTTAAAATTTTCTTATTTTGTAAAATTTTGAGAAAGTGTCTTACTAAAATGGTGTCAAACTCATAATCTTCTGTCTCAGCCTCCCGAGTAGCCTCCCGGGATTACAGGCATGTACCACCACACCCAGCTTTTTTCACATGTATTTTTTAGTATAATAGTCCAATAATCCTGTTAGATAGGTAGTAAAGCAGGTTTGTTGATGTCTTTTAAATATTTACAAATATTCAAAAACTGTATCTTGCCTAAGGTCATAAAACTGTCAAGCGTAGTGTCAGAATTTTTTTCTTAAGAAAACTACACCCCAGTTGTACAGAATTTAATTAATTACAATCTTTGTTTTATGGACACAATGTTAGCACTAGGTTATGTATAATGTATTATTTATTTGTTCGATTTGGAGTGGCAATAGTACAGGAGATGGAACCCAAGACCTTTGCCCCAAGCTACATCTCCAGCCCTTTTTCTGTTTTGGAACAGGGTCTCAACTAGTCACTAAGTGACCCAGGCTAGGCAGGAACTTGCAACCCCCCTGTCTCAGCCACTCAAAGTGCTGGGATTATAGGCATGTGCCACTGTGCTCAACATTTGCTTAATAGTGTAAGTGTAACAACCACCCCAAAACATAACATCTAGCCAAAGAACTAAAACCTTAAAAACTTACATCTCTGTGTTGCTCTATTTCATTCCTGCGAATTTCAGAGGTTTGCTCTTTTTGTTATATTCCGATGTCTGATATTTTGAAATAAATGGTAAATTTTGAAATTTGACAAAACTGTCTTCACATCTCAAGTCAACCACACAGAAAGATTGACTCTGCCAGTAATTTTCTCTTTCAGCTTGTCAGCCTGCTTCAAGTACTGTATTAAAAACAAACCAGGGGTTGGGGATTTAGCTCAAGTGGAAGGCCCTGAGTTTGGTCCCCAGCACCAATAAACAAACAAACAAACAAACAAACAAACAAACAGCAAACCATCTGAAGTTCAGAGTGACAGCCGAGCTTGGCAGCATATCATGAGTACCCCACAGTTCATTCTAGGTGACCATAGTGATTTAAAGTACATAACTTGAAACATTTTCCTTTGTTTCATTTAAAAATGTAATTATATTACCTTCATGGAAGAAAGAATAATTTATATCCCTAAAGCATCTTTTTTTTAAAGATCTTTGAATACTAACATATTAGCAAGAGTAGTGTGTTGAGAAATGATCAGTTTGTTGGAAGAAGATAACTAATCTTAAGAATTAAATACTAAAACCAAAATGACCTTGTATACCAACAGACTAATTTTTTAGAATTGTGTTTTCTTTTGTTGCCATGCTATGGTTCAAACCCAGGGTCTTGGGCACTCGACCACTGAAGTATACCTCCGGTCCTCTAAAATTATTTATATAAATTGAATATATTGGATACAATCCTGAATGAACAGTTTAAAAAGATGGGAATGCCCTTCATTCTTTTCTTCGCCCAAGTACAAGATTTTATATAGGAAAACTACCATGAGGGTTTTATTGTCTTGGAGAAAAAATATTGAAATATAAGCTACGCAAAAGTTAGTAATTAAAGTTTAAACTTTGTTTAATGTTTAGATTTTTCACATTGTGTGCTACAGCTAGGATAATCATCCCAAATTGCTCAAACTGGGATAATTTTGAGGTGAAAGGGGGAATCATGAATAGTTATGCTGGGACAACAAGCACAGACTGGCACTGTGCCTGGAAAACTGGAACTTATGATCACTTAGTTATAGCATATTTAAACCACCATGGCAGTATTTTCTCATATAAAGTATGTATGAATTTTAACATGCTTAACTGCTTTGTTTCGGTTTATTAAATCTTCAGTTAATTTCTAACTTTAATATAGAGCACCAATATTTGAGACAAAATTCTCTTCATTTCACCAAGTTCCATTAAAGCTATGAACATACAGCTTTATGGCTGGTTGAAATCAGACTATAGTATGTATGTACCATCACATTATTTTTAGTCTGTTTTTATTTGATTTTTGAGACAGAGTCTTGCTATGTTGCCCAGGCTGTCCTCAAGCTCCTGGGTTTAAGTGATGTTTCTGCCTCTGTCTGCAGGGTAGCTGAGAATACAGGCACACACCACGATGCCCAGATTAAAACAAGTTCCTTAAACTACATCAGAAGATATAGTATACTCACTGTAGAAAATAGAGGTCACTTGCCAAATATGGCTATGGATTCTCAAATGTGATTAGTCTGATTTGAAGTTGTGCTTATGAAAATAAAATATACACTGGATTTCAAAGACTTAGTACAAAAAAGATAGCATTTTTAAAATATTGAATCAATTTTTATACATTAGATCAAATATATCATTAGAATCAATTTTAACTCATTTTGTTTTTATGTTTCATAGTTTGGCTATTGGCCAAACATTTAAAATTATGTATATGGCATACATTTTATCCACTGGATTGTGTTGATATAACCTGTTTCAAAAGATAGAAGTGAAGATGGGACATAAAGCAATTTGGGTAGAAATGATCACACGAGGCAAACCATTCCCTAGTCATCTTCGTGTGATCAGTATTTGGTTAAGTCTTGTTCTACCCACGTCTGTAGATTCTTGGATGCTGAGAACCTGCCCTATCCCCACAGTACTGTTTCTGTGTATCCTCAGGATTCTTATGAACAAATCTTCTCAGTTACCTGTGACTTTTCCCCTCCTACTCTTGCCCACTCCTGTAGGCATTACCTTGCCTGGCACCATGGCTGCTGCTTGCACTGGGCACCACTGCATCTACCTGATCCTGCCACCTCTGTACTTCAGAGGAACCCACTGAGGTTACACGTCACTGCAAATGTGGGAGAATCTGCTCTGTGTATAATTTTGTTTTCCTTTTAGAGAAAGGATGCCAAGTTATAGTGCCTGTGCCCAAGGATCAGAAAGTTTTAAGGGCAGCAACTCACTACAGTGCTAAAGCTCTTTGCCCTCCACAATATTTACATCAGTCCTTGGAGGATTCAGTTTAGAGAAAATTTCAAACAACCCTAAATTAGCCCACCTTTTGTTGTTTAGGTTTTGTTACCAGGCCAAGCCTGCCTGCTTGCCTTTTCCTTTGCACAGCAGTTGAAATTGATGGGGATGGAATTCAGCTGTAGTCATGTTTTTGTTGGACTTACACAATGTTATTGTTTGAATGCTCGAAGGCAGAGCATGCATGCCCCAGTTCACCTCAGTTCCTATTATTTCCCAGTGTGATGTATCCTCCTGGATTGCACATCTGCTACTGCCTTGAACCCCCCGAGTCTGCACCCCTGACTTGCAGCCTTGCTCTGGGAGCAGCAATGTTAGCATCATCTGGGAATTTCGTGGTCAGAAATTCTGGTCCTCAGGTTGCACCCCAGACCCACTAAGAAATGGCCTGTGTTTTTAATACATTCCACATTCCTATGCACTTTTGAAGTTTGAGAAACCCTGCCTTATAGGATTTGTTCCCTCCCTGAAGGTTCTGTAGCCTCCATCTAGTAAGATTTGGCCCAGGTGATTTGCAGACATGCCCAGACCAGTGTGTCTATAGAAGGGGTTGGTCACAGTTTAGACTATACTTCCTGCCACTCCAATAAAATATCCAATAGATAAAAACCTTGGAAATACAAGGCAGAAATTCTTTCCTTTGTTTTAGAAGGGGAAAAGAGTCATTAACTTTCCTTAATTACTTTCTTATTTTCTTGTAGGGCTTATTTTCAGGCGGAGTGTCTCCCCATCTCTTTTTCACTTAGTGGCACAACCTCTCCTCCTTATGATTACGTTTCTTGTGACAAATCGAGAGGAGTCCTGTTTTGTATTTTTTGTCCAATTAGAGTGGTTCTGCTTGCGGATTTGGGAGGAGAAAGAGGAAACCTAGAGAAAGAGGTCAGCTGGACTTTTTTTTGGGGGGGGTCTTTTCTTTTTTTCTTTGGTGCTGGGGATCGAACACAAGGCCTGTGCTCGCCAGGCAAGCACTCTAACCACTGAGATAAATCCCCAGCCCCCTGGACTTTGTTTTGATGAGTGTTTTATTGCAGGAAGCTAAGTTAGACAGAAACTAATAGAAGATCAGACAGGGAGGGGCCCTCTAGAGAGTCAGTGCAAAAGACTAGTGCACACCAAAACTGCGGCTGGAGGTGCGTCCATTGAAGGCCAGGCCTCAAGATAAAGATGCAATGATCAGGCCCACATGCCTCCTTTAGGGATAAGCAACAACTTGAGATTGTACTATGAACCCTGGTCCAGTAAAGTCCAGATAGACCTCAGTCACCCAGTCGGGTGACCAGAACATCTGACCCATCCCATCCCCAAAATGCCTTTGTTCTTTCCATGTACCTTTGTTACATAACTTGCTTCCTACTGGATCAATATTAGCTAAGTGGCTACACTTGTAATCCTATAGGTTGATTATAGTTTGACCCATGCTGTACCTACATTGTGACTTTGCTGTATAAATTACCCCAACAAAGGGCCTTGGTGGCAACCCACTTGGAATCCCTCCTGTCTCTCAGGAGCTGTCTCAAAATAATCTTTTCCTGTTCTTAACCTCCATTGTTCTCAGAATTCATTCTTCGATTTTGGGGGACACGAACTCAGCACACCTGACATCCAGCAGGTTGGGAGTTATATTTCTCCTGTATCAATTGGAGTCTGTGAGGGCTGCTAAGATGCTCTTTTAAAAAGCCATTCCTCATCTGTGCTGCTAGATGCCCAGCTCTCCTGCCTTTCTAAGACCTTCCATAGTCATAAATGACATCAGACATATTTGATAAACAACAGCATGGGGCAGGGGTGGGTCAGGAGGTATTTGCTAGCATGATTCAAGAGTCCCTCATTAGTTACTTCACAGGAGTACACTAAGAAAGGAAAATAAAAACTTTACACGGTGTTTTATGGAAAGCAATTTAACAGTAAGCATTGTATTGAATATTCTTCCATCTCCACCCTTTTCTCATCTTCTCCAGGCTTCCTGCCTGTCTAGATTTTGTGAGTTAGGTAAGGAGGAGAGAGAAGTTGGGGTTTTATTTCCTGAGCTCCTTTCCTGCCGGGTTGCAAGTTAGCTGAGTTGTGTTTCTCACCTGGGGCTATTGCTGCCCTAAATCTATGCTCTACCAGTGTTAACTCTTGTCAAGGTCAGAGAACAGCTCCACTTAACTCTTCAGGTTTGGAGAGCAGAAAAACTTCCCTGCCCCTCATTCTGTCCCTCTGACTGCTGTCAGCCCCTACAAGTTTTCTTGGCCCTCCATTCTTTGCATGCCTTTATAAATAGTCCTTCATTCAACTCTACTCAATTATCCTTGTAAGTCTGCTTTTTTTCTTTTCTCACTGGACATTGAACCCAAGTGATTTTGGTAACTTTTTCTTTGCACAATGATTCTGCTTCTAAGATTCTAACAAGAAAACAATCAGATGACAAAGATTTATGTCATCTCCAGTGGTGGGTCCTGGTTACTGTATTTTATTCTCCTGGCCATAGTGGTTGTCTGAGGAATGAATTTCAGGTCTGAGTTCTCCTGCTTGGAAAGTTCTCTGCCTTCCAGACCCTGGGAAGCACAGTAGAGAAAATGAAAGGATTTGCCCCTCTGATGATAGTCACAGGTTCAGAGGTATTTTCTCTCTCTCTCTCTCTTTCTCTGTTTCCCTGTGGTGTTCGAGATTGAACCCAAATTGAACCTAGGGCCTCTACATCCTCGAGAGAGGATGGGCTGTTAAGCTACATCTTCAACTCTCTTTCCCCATTTTTAATACAGTTTTACTGAGATAGAATATATAAACTGCACATATTAGAGTATATATTTTGATTATTTTTGACATGTGTATGCCATAAAAATCATCACCACAAACAAAATAGTAAACCTATCACATCACCTCCAGAAGTTTCCACCTACCTGTACTGATTATTCAGGCAATATCTCATCTGCTGTCTTTCATTATAGATTAGTTGCAATTTCTGAATTTTAAATGGAATTAGACAAATGTACTTTTTGGGAAAGTGGTCTGGCTCTCTCACTCCACATAATTATTTTGAAATGTATTCACATTGAGTGTATCAAAAATGTACTCCTTTTTATTGAGTAGCATTCCATTATAGATATACCACAGTTTATCCATTTACCTGCTGATGGACATTTGAGTTGTTTTTAGGTTTTGGCTCTTAAATATAAAACTGCTATGATCACTTATATGGAAGTAGGGACATATGTTTCCTTTTCTCTTGGGTAAATACTGGAAGTAGTCTATATTTAACTTCTAAAGAAACTACCAAACTATTCCAAAGTGGTTGTACCATTTTATATCCTACCAGCAATATATGAGAGTTCCTTTTCCTCCATATCTGCACCAACATGTGTTGTAGTCAGTCTCGTTTGTGTGAGGTATTCTAGTAGGTGATAATACTATCTCCTTGTATGCTTTTCTTTTGACAAAGGCTGCTGTTCGTGTTTTCGTGTGTTTGTGCACCAAATGTATATCTTCTTTTGTGAACCATTTATTCACCTTAAAATATTTGTTTGTTTTTGTCTTCTTATTGAGTTTTGAGTTTTTTTAAAAAAAATATATGTTGACTGGTAGCAGACACCTACAATCCTAGCGTTTCACAAGGCTGAACAGGAGGGTTTACAAGTTTGAGCTCCACCTGAGTAACTTAATGAAATCCTGTCTCAAAATAAAAAATAGAAAAAATAAAAATAAAAGAAGAGCTGGCCCCAGAGCAATCCTCTAGTACTGAAAACACACACACACACATACACACACACATACACACACACAGACACACACAATTTATCCAACTTTTGTCAGTATTTTATTTAGTTGCCCAGTTTGTGACTCATTTTTTCACTTTATTTCCAGTTTTTACTTTTTTGTTTTTGAAGTGTGGTTCTGGGGATTGAATGTAGGGCCTTATGCACGTTCATGCTTGACAAGCACTTCACCACGCTGTGTCTCCAATCCTCTTTTCATTTTGGTGACATAGGAGTTCTAAGGGTTAATAAATCCTCTTTATTGCTTAAGGAAGTTTAAATTCTTAGTTTACAGGTTTATTTGTAATAAGGAAAATTTGGACACAACCTACATGTTCCACAAAGAATAAGAGTTAAATAAAGAATAAAGCATCAAATGGGTGACTATACAAACCATATACAAAGCAAGGAAAAGAAAGCCATCCCTGACATCTGAGGGTGGGCCTGGTACTGCCAGCCAGGCCTTATGGTTCAGCTGTCGAACACACTCAATTTCACAAAACAGGAAAGTCAGGTGAGGCTTCTCTGTGACTGGGATGGATCAAGGCAAAAACAAGACCACTCTGTATTTATGTCACATCAAAACATGAACCTTTTCCAAATCGCAGAAGTGATCAAACATTTCCTAATCTTGGTAACATGAGTGACTCCTTACACTTCTTTACCAACCAAAGCTTTAGCTGTGATTCGTTCCTCTTTCCTATAGATAAGATTTATTAAGATACCAAATCATTTTATTATCCCTGCTTCCTAACAGCATCTAATCCAGAGAAAAGCCCTGCTTGCTCCAGCCCTCCCCTAAATCACCTAGTAGAGATCCAAATCTTGTAGTAAGTCCTTCTTAACACCTTGTCACTGAGACACCAATGGTGGACTTTTCCCCTGTTGCATTGAACAATAAACCCAGACTGCTTGCCGTTGGTTTGTCCCCAGAGGTCTTTGGCAGGAATTACTGGACAATAGAATGAGGAATGTCTTCACGTGGAAATGACACATGAAATCCTGATGTGGATTTCAAGATATTTTGTTTAATAATAAAAGCAAAGAGTAAGAGTGTGTGTAATAGGTTACATTTGTGTAAAAAATACAAATTCCTTTTCTTGTATATAACTAGACTATTACTAGAAGGACATGCAAGCAATTCATAACAGGATCGCTTTTGGAAAAAGAGAGCTGGGGGCACAAAACAGTTGGGAGGAAAATTTACCGTTTGTGTACAGTTTTGAATCTTGTACCATGTAATTGTATTTTCTATTCAAAAGAATAAGTGAAACTTGAACTAAATATTGTTTCTAATTTCAAATCACTTAAAACTCCATGTGTATATATACATTTTAATAACTAGAAGGAAAATATTACTGGCAATAATGGCTCTTTCTAGAAGATGGGATGATAGATTCATTTTTTTAAAACTCTTGTCTTTTCCCCCCAAGATTTACAATGAATGAGAATTATCCTTACATGAAAACCACACAAATGACTACACAGTTATTTTTGAAAACAATAATCATAGTGAACAGAAAAACCAGCAGTTACCTGCTTAGGGCAACGCTTTTCAAGGAGCACAGGTCGGGGACTTGTCAGGGCCACTGCACAGGCGGGAGGGGAGCAAGGTGTGGCTGTACCTGCTGGGGCTTGCTCCGCAGTAACCGCAACCCTTGGGATCACATAGATCATATTTAGTCCTGGGGACCCCTGAGGTCCGGCGCTCCAGAAAGGAATTCCCCTTTTTATCCCTAGTACCTAATGCCAGGAGTCTCTTGACAAATGCTGAGTGGAAGAGACAGAAGACAGAAAGCACTGGTCTTGTGGCATCAGAAAGGGACTTAATCTCCCATTCTATAATTTAATCATTGTTAAGGATCACACCCTAAATAAAATTTCCCAAAGCCTTGGGGTTTCAGCTTCTTCAACATTTAAAATGAGAAGTTTGGACTTGAGCAATGACAAGTAACTCAACATTTATAAAGGGAATGACTTGTTAATTACTATCTGTATATTCAACCACTATAGAGATCAGTATAGTTGTACCTCAAAAAACCAAACATAGAAATACCATTTGCTTGAGCTATATTACTTGGTGGAGTCCCAAAATAATTAGGACAGCATGCACCGTTATAGCTACATGCCCATGTTTATTAGGGTGTAATTCACAATAGCTAAGCTGTTGAAACATCCTAAATGCCCATCGACAGATGAATGGATAGAGAAAATGTGATGTAGATACACAACGGTGTATTATTCAGCCAAAAAGAATGAAATCACATCATTTGCAGAAAAATGGATGCAACTGGAGACCATCATATTAAGTAAAATAAGTTGGACCAAGAAGTTAAATATTGCATGAAAGAAGGGAGTTGGGGTTGGGGAGGGGGAAGGAGAAGGGAGGGAGGGATAGAGAGAGCAGGAAAGTAGAAGGTAGACAATTAGAGATGGGGAAAGGGATCAAGAGAAAGAGGGAAAAGGGAGGGGTAAATAGGAGTAAAAATAATAAAAATATGTGTGTGTGCCAGTATACCAAAACAGATCTCATTATTCTGATACTAATATGCACTAATAAAATAAAATTGAAAAAAAAAAGAATCTGAATATTCAGGAACCCCCCCCATCACTTTAGATGCACCTACTAAGGCATCTAAGTTCCAGAGGCCAAGTTTTGCCTATTGTCAAGATGTGCCTCTGTGTGTGGCTGCGCGTATAGTAACATCTGGTCACTGCTTATCATCTACACATGCTGGCATCCATTGAGAGGCAGAGCCTTCCACCCTGCTCTTGGCCAGCAGCCAACATTCTGTAAGTGTTCTTCTTTTCCTTCCACAAGGTCTCTGTAGGTCCAATATCAATTTGTTCCCATATCTATGCTACTTGCCTCTAAATTCTACTTGCTTCTAAAATTCTTTTTGCTTCCAACTTTCTCCCCTCACTCCCCAGTTCCAGGGTAACCTTCCTCCTTATTCATCCCTCTAAGTCTCTCACTATATGCAACAGAGTAATACAGTGTAGTGAAAAAGAACCTTGGCTCTGGAACCAGACTGAAACCTCTTATTTCCTTCTTCTATTACTTATTAGCTATATAACCTTAGGAAAGTTACATAATCACTTGTGCCTCTATTTTATTATACATAAAACAGGGTTAATGACAGTACTCACCTCTATTCATTTTCTATTGCTGAGATAACAAACTACCACAGATTTAGTGACTTAACACAAATTTATTATCCCACAGTTCTGAAATCCGAAGTCCTGAGTGTTCTTTCTGGAGGATCCCTGTTTTGTTGTCTTTTCCTGATTTTGGGGCCACATGCCTTCCTTGGCTCGTGATCCTTTCTTCATCTGCAAAATCAGTAGCACGACATCTTCAAATGGAGCGCTCGTGCACTCTGTCTGCTTCCATCATCGGTCATCACGTCTCTTTCTCTCATTCTGCCTTCTAAGGTCTTGTGTCATTACACTGGGCCTCTCACCTGGATAATCCAGGCTTATTTCCAACTTAAGCAAATGAGTCCCATCTGCAAGGTTTCTTTTGCTATATAAAGTATCGAAATACAGTCACAGGTGTTAGGGATTAGGACACGGCCATCATTCAGGGGGCACTACTCTATCATACCATCTAATGGGATTATTGTGAGGAATTAAATGAGAGAATATATGTAAAATGCTTAATTTTATACAATATTATTATTGAGCCAAGGTCTAGGCTTTTGAAATTTGTAAGCCAAGAAGTGTTACCTGCAGCATGTTATTTTTTTTCTTGGAAGCGATGCATGCCTTGTGCTCTCATCTACTACCTGAATAAAGAGGAGGATTGTGGACTCTGAAGAAATGTGGAGTAAAAAAAGTTCTGTCAAGTTGCAGAGATCTGTTCCTGCCACGTACATAAGCCTTTTCATTTTTCCTGACTTGGCCCACAGGGAAGGACATTTACTCACGCATAAACTGGATGGCCTCCAAAGTCCAGCCCTACCTCGGATGCATTTGTCTAACACTAGGATCTTGACATTTGGGCCCTCTTTTCTGAGTAGAAGCTCATCTGGGAGCCCATTCTGCTTTCCTCTCCCCTCTGCCTTCCTCTCTTCCTTTTCATTATCACCAGGATCCTTTAGGAGTCATTTAAGTGCCAGGAGGAGACTGTAGTCAGAGTTGGGAATGGTTGGGACTGACAGCTAGAAGGGGAGCCCCCCCCCCAGAGGGAAGCAAATATTTTCTCGTACTTGGTTAGCTTTAGGGAGCATGAACATTTCCAGGTGACAGTTGAGAGAGGCCGGAAGGCGAAATTGAGTTTCAGGGAGTCTCGCTTGGTTCCTTTGAATACAACCATCTGGCCTTTTCACAGTCCTTAATAGCTGTGCTCGTTTGACTGTACTCAGACAAGGCTGCAACTCATCAACTCGAAAAATGACAAGAAGCGGGCAGCTCTTAGTTTCTTAAGTCCAGGAAGGAAATTCTTTTAAAATGCTGGGAAAAATGTAAAATTCCCCAGAGTGGGGTCAGGAAGTCCCCAGAGAGGAGCAGTATCTCATTTTGTGAAATGATCTTTGGAAATTAGAAGTGTGGACCTTGTGGGAACCAAGGGATTGCACTAAGGATTAGAATGTGCTCTGAAGAAAGGAAGTACTGGTCTTAGGAAAGGAAGACACACCATTCATTTAGCATTATGAGCAGCTGCGGTGTGTCTGGCCTGGCCCAGGCCTGACGTCCAGTTGGGAGACACCAACAAACCCGGCAGTATTGTAAGGATCACCAGTTACTGAGTTACCCTGTGTTCAAGATTCGATGCTTTGGTGCTTATTTATTTTTAATTCTCAAAAAATTTTAGAAGATAAGTTATTATCATGTTCTGTTATTCTACATGCATACTCTCAGCTTTATTTTTCATTATCTTTAAAAGCGGAATGATCACATCTATCTTATAATATTTCTGAGAGAAGTGAAGTTAAAAGTATACATCAATGTGCTCAGCATTTAGCGGGTGCTTAACTGATACTCATGAAATTATTGTTGAATCAATCAGAAAAGACATGAATATGAAAAGATATTTTTACTGATTATCTAAATTGGCAATTGCATAGGGTGCCTGCTACATTCTAGGTGCAATACAAACAGAATTAAAATATAACCCCGACTTTAGGTTGCTCACAGTGCAAAGGGGAAGATAGATTTAAAAAACCACTCGTCAGACAAGAAGACAAGACAGTTATTCATCAGAATTTAATATTATATGTTTTAGGATAAGATACTTTAAAAGGTGCTTTTAAAACAAGGATGCACAAGGGCTGGGGATTTAGCTCAGTGGTCAGAGTGCTTGCCTTGCAAGCATAAGGCCCCAAGTTCGATCCCCAGCTCAAAAAAAAAAAAAAACCAACGAAGAAAACAAAACAAAAAAAAAACAAGGATGCACATTAATTTTACTTTTATTTCATTTTATTGGTGCTGGGGTAAGTGTCTTAAAAGAAATGGGGGAATACTGGTGGTGCATGGTAATTTCAGCATTTTGGAAGGCTGAGGCAGGAGGATTACAAGACTGAGCCCAGCCTGGGCAATTTAGTGAGACCCTATATTAAAAAACAAACAAAAACAAACAACAAAAAAGAGTGCCTGTGATGTACCAGTGTAAAGGGCCTGGGTTCAAGCCTTAGAACCACAAAAAAAAAAAAAAAAAAAAAAAGAGGAGGAGTGAGTGAGAGTGTGTGTGTGTGTGTGTGTGTGTGTGTGTGTGTGTGTGTGTGTGTTTTGTGCTGTCCATTTCTTTGGTATACGTTCTAGGAATGCCAGAGGGTGAGGGTTGGAGCTATGTGTTAGATCCTTGGTGTTGTCTGACTAAGCCAACAACCTGTGAGGCTACTATAATCTTCAGGTTCATTCCTAAAGCCCCTGCAGGTACAGGCTCCTTCTCTTGGGCACACAGCCACCAATTTCCTGCTGCTCAGTCAGGTGACCCCATGGCATGCTGAGCAATAGAAACTCAGTAAGGATGTTAGGGTATGTTTTAGTCTATTTTCTGCTCTGTAACAAAATACCTGAACCTGAGTATTTTATAAAGAGTTCGGAGGCTAAAAGTCCCACATTGGACCACCCCATCTGTTGAACCTCTGGGCAGGACCCTCTCAGCTGTATCACAAAATGATGGCAATGTGGGAAGAGAAAAGTATGCATGAAGAAGAGGCCATGTGTGGAGCAGCTTTGTTTTATAAATGACCTACTCTCCTGAAAGTAACTGCATTCTCTCAGGAGCTAACCAGGCCCCAGTGACCTCATTACCTGCCACTAGGCCCCACCTCTGAAATGATCCAGCCCATCTCCACACTGGGGACCACACTTCCAACACAGGAACCCTTGGAGGAAGATCATGTCAAACCACATCAAGGTCATTCCTTACTTCTTGCCCTCTGGGCAAGCAGAGGCCATTCCGTGGTTTCTGTGCCACAGTGTGACATGTGGGTATGTCTAAAGTGCCAGTTCTTCACCAAGGTCTTGCCACCAGTAGGACATTACCTCTTTTCTTGGATCTCCTAAACCCAGTCAGGGTTCTGCAGATTCCCCAGTTCTCAACTATCCCTAAGGGATGGGATGAGGATGTATGGATGCCCTTTTCTCAAAGACCCTGAGCATGTAAGTACTCATTATTTCCCCTTAACTCTCTCCCCCATCACCCTCCAGGCCTGAAGCCAGGTTCCTATGTTTCTCTATTTATTTCTTTCATTTTGTTTTTGTTTTTGTTTTTGAAACTGCCTTGAGTCTGTTCAGTTCCCCTCAGGGTCTAGGTTTTAAACTCAAAAGCTAGAAAGAGGCTCATTTTAAATCTGCTTTCTTTTGTAACACACCTTCCCTGAGGCAATAAAGGAGGGGCAGTGTTTAAAAAGGGAAAGTGTCAAGGAAAGATAATCCATTAATTCTTCATAGACATTATCCCACTACACTTTAAACAGACTCATCAGACAGAAACCTACAATTGCTTTTGTCTTTAGTGTTTGAGTCTTTGATCTTTTCCCTAGTTGATAAATATATATGTAATTTTGTGAGTCATTTGGCTTATTGATGCCAGCTGTGAGCAAGGCTGAATACTACTGATAAATCTCTGAAAGACAGGAAACAGACTCTGAATCAGGAGGAAAATTGGGTTAGAAATGAAATATGAGCTTCCCCTTCAATACTATCTTAGTGCCATGGGGGTGGGATCGATCTAAAATTGGGACATGCCTGTGGAAAGCTGAGGTGGGAGAAGGGACTCATTTCTAGCTGGGCTAGAAGCATCATACTGGTTTGCCTGAGACCACGTTAACTCCTGCCTCTCTTTTGCATGTGCCGTCTGGGTAATGCCCCCTTTCTCTCTCAAAACCATCATGGATTTAATAGTAAATTATCTGGCCATCCTATTCTAGTGTATATAAGTCTGTTCAAATGTTCCCATTTAGAACTAAGCTGGAGGCATAAAAAGTTTTAATTACCAAGATTTTACTTCATGTAATAAGATCAATAAAGTCACCCAAAGTTCTGATATCAAGGAGGATCTTTGTTTTTAACTCTAGGATTACATAAGTCAACAGACACAGTGTCAGTAAAAATCACAGCGTCAGTAAAAATAAGTGTCAATATAGATAAGGTATCCTATTCACATCTCTTGTTGTGGCTTCATAAACCTTCTTTGTTCATTCAATTTGTAATGGCAAGGAGAAATGTCAAATTATCTTCTGTCCTATATTCCATTCCATCGTTTTTGGAGTTCTTAATTATCCATGAATAAAATAAAAATATATGCTGGGAAGATAAAAATTCTTTTCAACTATCAATGTGGACTCCCACTAAAATAGTTTCTAGCAAAATGGTCAGATTTATATATTTTATCCATAGTTTGTGTGTGTGTGTGTGTGTGTGTGTGTGTGTGTGTATACAGTGTCCTGTGAAGCTACTTTGATTCTGAAGGCCAAAAATAAAAGACCAGAACCCACAATGATTTACACAGCAAACACAGTCCCTTATTGCAGTCCTTTACTCTGATCCTCAGAAGTGCCTCTTGCCTTCCTGGGAATTTGGAGATCGGGTTACAACAATCACCAAAGTCAACTGGGTCACAAAGACACCCTAGAAGCTGATGAATAAACTAGAGTCCAGACCACCTCTTGCCTTCTTTTATCCTTTCTTGTTACTAAAGTGTCTTTGTCCATTTGTGTTGTTTTAACAAAATACCACAGACCAAGTAATTTATAAAAACCAGAGATAGATCTCTCACAGTTCTGAAGGCTGGGAAGTCCAAGATCAAGGCGCTAGCAGGTTCGGTGTCTGGTAGCTTTCCCAGCCTCCCTGCTTCCAAGATGGCGCCTTGTTGCCGTATTCTCCAGAGGAGATGAACACTGTATGCTCACATGGTAGAAGGACCACAAAGGCAAAAATGCTGATTTCTGTGTAAAGTCTCTTTAAAAGGGGCCTTAATCTCTTTTATGAGGGAAGATCTCTCATGGGCTTATCACCAACTAATGGCCCCACTTCTTAATGCTATTGCATTGGAGAATAAATTTCAACATGGATTTTGTTGGGACACAAATATTTAAATAATAAGATAGAAGATTCCATTGGCTGTCCTCATGGGAAATTTAGTTTTGTGTAGGGAATTCTGTTTTTAGCTGTAGTAGGAAATGTGTCTTTGATTTTTTTGTTAATTTAGGTAAGTTTTCTTGTGTAGCTGACATTATAGTTCCTCCTTTAAATGATTTACTCTACCTCCACAGTATATTTGAAAGCCAATTTTGATGGAAAAAAAAAGAAACTGACTCTGATTCTGTCAAATTTATTCAGGCCTATTATTCAAAAAATTTTAAATGACCCTACAAACATAAAATAATTTACATTTCAAAAATAAAATTTACATATGTGTTGCTTTGAGGAATTTGTAGAACATGGAAGGGTTGGTAAACATTTTTAAATTGTTTACAATTTTTACAATGAAACACAAAAATATAACTTGTAATCAAAATGTTACCAAGAAAAACATATGATGCACACTCCTGTAACATGTTGCCTTTGGTTACTGAATAAGTTGTCAACGGGGAACATTTGAAACATGCAGGAGGAGACCAATTATTCCTCCAGGACATGTGTGGAGTAGATAAAATGCTTGAGTTTATAGTAAAGAGACTGAAAAACTGAAGTTCCTACTGGACCCTCATTAAATATCTGCTATCAGTACTTCAGATTTGGGGAGGTGTTCTCAGAAGATATTAGACTTTACCTGGAGGAAAAGGGGTAGGAAGTTGGAACAGATAGTATATTCTCCAGGACGAAGACAAGAAGTATGTTTTATTGGCTGAGTGAAGTGAAAAATTTCCACTGGTTCTCTCTGACACTTTGCAACATAAGAATCAAGTCAGCTTTTCTTTCTAAAGGTAGAAGAATGAATAAAGCAGGTAAATAGATGGTCAGGTGTATTAGCTTCTCATCACTGCAACAAAATACTTGACACAGGCTACTT
The DNA here is from genome assembly GCA_004026905.1 of Hystrix cristata. NCBI lineage: Eukaryota > Metazoa > Chordata > Mammalia > Rodentia > Hystricidae > Hystrix > Hystrix cristata. The sequence continues at coordinate 150,290 of PVJO010001187.1, forward strand.
ACAAAGAAAAAGAAGTTTATTTAGTTCAGTTTGGGAGATGCAAAGTCTCAGATCAGGCAGCTCATTTATCTGGCCTCTAATGAGGGTAGCAGAAGGTGGAACATCATGGTAGGAGCGTGTCATGTTCCAAACAGGAACAAAGAGAAAGAGTAGGCAGGGCCAGGCTTGCTCCTTTTATAATAACCCTCTCTGAGAATTACTAAACACTTAATATTCCCAGTGACCCAAAGATACCCTACTAGGCCCCACCCCTTAGAGGTGCTACCACCTCTGTATAGTGCCACCCTGGGGTCTGGGTCTAATTGCAGTGGACCCTCAAGGAACACAAACCATATTCAAACCATTGCTACAGGTATGAGAAACAAACCTGGCCTTTTGGCTTAGTGTTTAGAATAAGGTAAACACAAGCAAAGAAAAGGTAAAACATCGTGCTTGTAAAAAGCACGGAAATAGATTCTTTCACAAGGTACTTGTGATGACACTTCACTGGCTCATCTCATAATGAAAACAGCAATACAAACCACCTTTTCTGAGTCTGGACCAAGTGCCAGATGTTCTGCTAGGCGCTCTTCCATGTATTAACTGAATCTCACAACTGTCCATGGTAACATAATCTCAGTTTTGCTGGCTCTTGCTCTTCAGAGCTCTCTCCTTGCCCCACAAATTTTCTGGGCATCTTTGAAGGACACCTCACATGCATCTGAAGATATGTCCATAAGCACCTTTAATGGGTCTTACTACATCTGCCATGCACACAATGCTGCAGATACTGAGCACCGGAACTGCCTTCTCTAGGGTTTAGTGGATGTCACTACTGCCCTCTGCTGAGGCTGCTAAGAGATACCATCTGCTAGCTATTTAAAGCCTAAACTTTGTTAATCCACTGTGCTGCCCTTCCATCTTTGGTCTTTCGTGGGCATTTGATGGCTCTGATTAGCCCGTCTCTGGAACTTGAAACTCTCTTTTCCATTTGCCTTCAAGACCACATACACTCCAAATTGTCCTCCAAATTGATCTTTCTTTATTTCTTCCCCAGATTATTCTCCTCTGTTAACCTTATCTTTGTTGGTCCTTATCTTTTCCATCCTTCTTTACACATTTTTATACTCTCTGGTTTTGCCTTTTAAATACTTTCAGCTTTCGCTTAATAAATATTTATTCAGCTATTATTACATGCCAAACACTTTGTCAAACAATGGAAATGCAGGATTTATAGTCTAGTATAGAAAACACACTAATGATTAATTATGGCACACTGTAATAGGTACTGTGAAAGGGCAGGGATAGAGTGTGATGGGAGATAGAGTGTGATAGAATTATAAAAGTTGAAAACTACAAGACGGGGGGGAAACTTAAGAAGAAAGAGAAAGAGTTTTTGAGTTGAGTCTTGAAGGAAAAGTTGGTATTAGACAAGTTGGGGTAAAGGCAGAATGCTCTAAACAGAGGAAGCAAATTTGCAAAATCACATAGTCCTAAAGCTGTATTACCAGTTGCAGATACTGTAAGCAGTGAGTAAATCAGGGAGAAAGTAATAGGGATTGATATAAGGGTGTGCACAGGCCACAAACAAATAAACAAAAATATTTGTCAAGGCTTTGCAGATGAGGCCAGTGAGTGAAGCAATCTAAGTAAATTACAACGCGAAGAGTGCAGACTGTGACAAGCCAGAGAACACGTATGCTCTCCAAATGGGTAACTGTTCCTTGTTCCAGTGTGATGCTGCCACTGGGAATACAGGCCCAAATATTGCCAAATACTTTTTGTTATTTTTCAAGCGAAGCCTAAAACACAGATTTTTATGTGAATTTTCCCAATGATTAAAATATATGGCCAGACAAAATACATCTGGCTCTGCAACATCTGGGCCAAATTATGATGATCCTTGTATGCTGAGGTAAAGGGATTGAACCACCTCCTAAACACGTTCAGCAGAACATCATTGAGTATTGTAAAGTAGGGATTGACATGATTACACTTAGGTTTACAGAGATTACATTGCATTGATAAAAAAATGGAGGATGATTTGCAGCGAAATGGGTGACCTACTAAGCATTTATGGTAGGAACCTAAATGTAGTGATGAGGGAAGAGGCAGCGGCAGTGGAAAAAAGAGGGAAGATATGAGGTCAGGTTAGGGTTTGTAGGGCTTGATAGCTGAATAAATTGGAAAGATGAAAAGAGAGGGAAGATCCAGGATAATTTCCTTGCTCTGTACAGAAACAGTTTTCTAGAAATCCAGCAAGAGAATGGGCAGTGGAAATGAATAGACACGTCTCAGATGAAGAAGTACATATGGCAAATAAATATATGAAAAAGTGTTCAACGTCACCGGTCATTTGAGAGATGCAAATTAAGACAATGCTAAGATTCCATCTCACTCCAGAAAAAATAGCTATTATTAAGAAATCAACCAATAACAAATGCTGGTGGGGCTGCGGGGGAAAAAAAAACCCTTCTCCACTATTGGTGGGAGTGTAGTCTGGTCCAACCACTGTGGAAATCAGTGTGGAGAGTCCTCAAAAAACTACAATGGGAGATTCCATTTGACCCAGCTATTTCTCTTCTCAGTATCTTCCCAGAAGAATTAAAAACATCATACCACAGTGATATATGCACAACCATGTTTATAGCAACACAATTTGTAATAGCTAAGTCTTGGAAACAATTCCAATGCCCAACAACTAATGAATGGCTAAGAAGTTGTGGGGTTTTTTTATAGTGTAGAGTACTACTATGTCATATAAAAGGATAAACTTGAAACATTTATAGGTAAATGGATGCACCTTGAGAACATACTCTTAAGTGAAATAAATCAGACATGCATGAGCACATATCGAATTGTTTCTCTGATATGAGAAACTATAAGTGTAAATAAAGACAAAAAGGTATAACAGATATCATGGTAAAGAAAGATAATATCCAAATGAGAAGAGAACTAGGGAGGGAGGAGGGGAAAAAGAAGGAACAGAAAAAGAAAAGAAAAGAAAAGAAAAAGAGGAAAAAATGGAAAAATGGAAATAAAGCTAATGTAAACAGAAGAGGGGGAGTGGAAGGAGAGGGTAGGGGGAAACGAGATATACCATGTACAGGCACAAATTATCCACGATAAATGTGATCATTATGTATTTCTACAATGTACCAGTACATGTTCTTGGTAAATACATAAATTAAAAAAAAAAAAGAAGAAGAAATCCAGCAAGAGTTCTCCCTTTTCAAAAAGTTCTGCAAGTGAGATATGGAACATCAAAATATTCCAGAAAGATGAGCCAAGTCTCATGTGATGAAACAAAACCCACCGAGGATATTTATGAATGTGCTTTATGGACTCTACCCAGACACTCACCGTGCTGGACCCCACACTCTCTCTTTTGCATAATAGCTGGTTATAATTATGGACTGGGTTATTTTTCATGGCACCATTTTCTTTCCAGAATGTCTCTCTCTCACAGCAACCGATTCAGTTCACATCTTTAGGCCCAGGTTGTTACAATGGCTACTTTATCAGTTTTCCTTATTCTTGGTGTTTGTTCTTCAACTTGTCCTTAATGTGCTCCCTCTTTCCAACTGCACCAAGATTCTCTCACTGGGCATGGCAGCACATGACTGTAATTACAGCTCTCTGGCAGGCTGAGGCTGAAGGGTCACAAGATGGAGCTCGGCCTGTGTAATTTAGCAACTGAGTGAGGCCTTGTCTCAAAATGAATAAGAAAAAAAGAGCTGGAGATGAAGCTCAGTACAAAGGCTCTGGGTTCAATCTCCAGTAACATGCACACACACACACACACACACACACACACACACACACACACACCCTCCTTCTAGCTTCCAAGGCTCTCTAAAATCTGGAGCCAACTCTTCCTTTGGACTATTTTCCTAACTATGGCAGTCTATACCTTTTGTAGGCTGGTCTCTTCAGAGCTTGTTTTTTCTTTCTAGACTTGACTTTTTGGCCTGCCTTATTCTCTCTTTGCACTCAGAAAATGCTTCTTGCTTTTATTTATTTTGCTCCTATCTGTTCCTAAAGTAGTTCGTGTCCTCCGCTGGATGAGCCACAAGAAGAGTCTTTCAAGCCTTCAGTTGCCAGCTACATATGGGAGGTGGACAACTCTTTCTTGTGGACAGCTCTCTGTCCACAACTCTTGTGGACAGCTCTCTGTGGACAACTCTTCTTCCACGTGCAGCATGACTCTCTCAGGATGCTTTCAGTGAGCCCAGCTCGGCGTCATGGTCATAGCGGTCAGAACTGGACAGGCACCATACACGCCAAAGCCAACTGTATTTGGGCTAAGTCATTGTAGACATGACTCACAACAAAACTGAACCCATGTTTCATATAGTGGCTAGTCATCTTTTGGGGAAGAATAAAATACTAGATGAATAGCCATTTGCATTCAGGTTGTTATCATGAGAAATAGCACATTCTTGATTCTCTGTGTAGCCACTATGTCTACCAGGGCAGGAGGAACACCAGATCCAGCTTCTCTGAACAGCTGTTGAAGCAAATCCCTCCGCTACCAGATCCCAGCATATTTTCGCTAATAATCCCCATCACTGCAGGAAGTCTGCATGTCTTATATTAACTTAAACAGTTTTAAAAATAACTATTGTTTCACGGGCTTTCGGCATCTTCCCAAGACAATCTTGGGGATATTTCAAAAGGAGAGCATATGGGTAACCCCACGCAGGATCACTTGGCTTCCTTTCAAGAGGCTCCACAAGATGGATCATCTTGGTGAATTTACCTTAGACTATGCTTTGGCTCTCAGCCTGTAGATTTAGAAACTGGATTTTATCAGTGCATCACAGATCTATTTGTCATTACTGGTTCTCATTAATCTGCCCACAAAGACAGATAGAGAAAGCTGGAACATGTATGTATTAGTTAACTGTCCCAAGGATTAGAATTGCTAAAAACATGAAATCACACTAAGGAGAGTTCTGTGTGTTATAAAATCCATGAGAGGGAAATGCATAGCGTTAGTCTTAGTCCCAGACCTACACATAACTAAAAGCTGATATCATTGCTGAAGAAGCTGGAAGCAAAATACTATCACTGGTGGGTATTTGTTCCAGATGTGATGGGTTTTGTTCAGTATTCGGCAATGAATCATCTGTAATAGAGATATTTCCATCCCAGGGACCATGTGCTCACATCTGTGACCAAGGGCAGGCAATATCTCCACTGACTGATGACAAAGATAAATCACATCTAAGAAGTTAGCTGATTGACTGGATCTAGGGCATGAGGTAGAAGTAGAGGTGAAAGATGATTCCCTACCCCCTGCAGTTACTTTATGACTTAATAACTGGATGTATAATAAAGCCACATTATTAGTATCTAGAGCTAAGCAGCATTAGGTCATGAATTCAGCTTTGGACATACTGAGTGATTTAGGGATGACTTTGAGGTATTAAATTTGAAATGTCCTGAGGAAGTTTCATATTTACATCTTTTACTCACAAATATGATCTGTACCCAAGATATAAATTTGGTATTTGTCCATACAATATATACAGATAGCTGCACAGGAAGTGATAGTTTTCTCGGGAGACAGCATAGAGAACAAAGAGTAGAGAGCCTATGACAGAATTCTGAGATACATCAACATTTAATGGTTGGGTGGAGAATGAAAAGCTGACATAAGAGACCAGGAAAAAATAACTAAAAAAGTAGAAAGAGAAGCATGAGTGTGACAATATGGAAACCAAGACCAGAGAGTAAAGAAATGTGTATAGGTGCTTCCTAGATGGTAATGTAAAGTAAAAAGTGGCTGTGACACTGCATAGAGTTGAGTGTCTTGGATTTAACAAGAGCCTACCTGGACTAGACACTGGTCCAGGTCACTAACAGCAGCATGTCTTCTTAGTGACTTCAAAGAGACTTGGAAAAATCTATATCATGCTGCATCTACCCTCTGCAGTGGGGTCACTCCATCTGAGCTGATTTTATGTATTACTTAATATGTATATGAGGGGATAATGAATTTAATAAGATTAAGGTCGAGAGAATGACAATAACAAAAAGATCTTGGTATTTGGCAATATAAAGGAATTTGGTGACTTTGCAGAAGAAGTGCTGATATGGCAATGAGGGCAGAATGGGAGGGGTTTGAGCAGCAAAAGTCTTGCTCCTAGCAGAAGGGTGTGTGAGTCTGTACACAAGCAAAGATATCTTACTAAACATCACAGGAACAGTCAGATCAGAGTACTGCAAAATACCTTTTCAAGAGTCATTTTACACTCAGCCTTAAAACTTCCATTTCAGTATGCTAGTCTGTTTCATTTTTCCAAGAGTCATCAGTGATGGCTTTTAAAACTTAAGTGCAAAAATACTAGATCATTTCTAGGAGTATGGCTTGAAATGCTGGTGTCATTGCTTAAAAGCTAGTAGAAGAAATGCTGATGTCATTGCTTAGAAGCAAGTAGCTGCATCTGGCCCATCCAGATTAAACTAAGGTCAGACTTCAAAACTGAGAAATATTAAACATACACTTAGGATGACACTTGATGCTTGACAACCTGCAAGATGAAACTCTAATAAAATTAAGGGACTGTATGCTGCACTCAGGCACACACTCAACTCGCACTGGTACCTAGAGGGGCTCTTGGCTTAAACCAGCAAGCAGGGTTACAAAAGCATGCCATTCTTTGGCGTTCTCTTTGGGAACAAATTAACTTTGAAAAATTCCCAGAAACGTCTGATTCATACAGGACCACTTAAAGAGGAAAATCTAGCTGCTTCCACTCGTGGTAAGGTGGTAGCGACTTTTTCCTCCTGGGGTGGAGGGGGTTGATGAGAACAGAGATTCATGCCCATATCTACACACTCGTCACATTTTAAAATAACCTTCAGACTTCACATTCTCTTTCATTTAAACCTCAGAATTAAGCACAGCTGTTTTTAATCCACTTTCCGAAGGAACAGAGTCCAGGCAGGATGTAGTAGTGACTACAGTGCAATAATCCTGGAATTGCAGTAGCCACTAGCTTGTTCTCTTGTTACACAACTTTCATTTGCCTCTGGCAAGCAGGCAAACGCTAATCTCTACTGAAGCCCTGCAAGGTGTGACTAGGGAGTCAAAATGCCTCAGAATCTTGCCTTTCTAAAAGGCCCTCAAATAGAATGGTGTCACTAGGTGCCCTCTCCATAATTCAGCGATTGGAAGGCCAGCGGCCCAGGTGTCAGACCGGTCTGGTTTTAAATCCTGGCCCTACTACTTATCAGCTAAACTGGGTGAGTACTTTTGCTTTGCTTTGATTTTTGTTTTATCACTTATGTAATGGGCACAAATAGGATTATTGTGAGAATTGAGATAATTCATGTAAAAGCACCAACACGGCATTTGACATAAAGGATCTCTAATAAATGTTAACTATCAGATATAGTAAAAGAGCTTGAAAATATCATCATAAATGTATCATAATTGACTGTAATATTTCAAATGAACAGTTATTGTAATTGTTCATAAGTTTCATCAGTGAACCACATACATAATAGAAATTGTCTAAAATTTAAAGGATGTGTAACGAGACTTTAATTATCATTTCTAAAACGTCAAAGGTTGAGATTTTTATTTTTTTCCATACTAGGGATTGAACTCTGGGCCTTCGCACTGAGCTACATCACCAGCCCTTTTTTTGTTTTTTGAGACAGCATCTTGCTAAATCACTAAATTGTCCATGCTGGGCTCCAGTTTATGATCCTCCTGCTGTGGGCTCCCGGAGTGCTGGAACTACAGGGCTTGGCCATCACGCCTGGCTTTGTTTTGGTTTTTGTTTGAGAGGTTATTGTTCTATAGTCCAGCCTGACCTCTTGCACTCAGGATTCTCTCTCCTCAGCCTCCCAAGTACCCAGCTGAGAGCCTCTCTGATAAGACAATTCTTCACTACTACAAAAATAGCCTGGGACAGTTTCAACCAAAAGTTGTCAGAGAATCAGTTTTAGAAACTCAATACTCATTTCCTCCCCCCGGGCCTCGTGCTCCAACCCTACTTTGCATATATGATGCTTATAAAATTGAATAAAGTAATTTAAATAGCAACATGCTGCAATATGAGACGTGTTACTTTTTGGTGCCAGGGATTGAACTCAGGGCCTTGCTCTTGCTAGGCAAGCACTCTAACCACTGAGCTAAATCCCCAGCCATATAAGACATTTTATTTTATTTATTTATTTATTTATTTATTTATTTATTTATTTATTTATTAAATTTTTTACCAAGAACATGTATTGGTACATTGTATACATAATGATCACATTTATCATGTTTATTTTGTACCTGTACATGATGTATCTTTGTCCCCTGCACCTTCCCCAACCCTCCCTTCCATTCCCCCCTTTCCTTATTTCATATAAGACATTTTAAACCCAGCATAGAAGTAAATAAGCTTAAACATTTTTATGGTAACGTAAATGCTGGAAATTCTTAGACTTTCCAAAATTTCTAAAATATAATTATTTTAGAGGAAAAAGAGAAACACAGTTATGAAATGAATAAAATACATTTAGCTAACTCTACCAGATATTTTATTTTTGTTAATTACTTACAAAATTAATTGATCCATCTATAATTTAGGTGTCACTAACTAGAAATATGTGATTCTCTTATTTTCTAATTTCATTTATTCATTAAACAAATAGTTACTAACATTACACTACATTTCAGATTTGGTGGTGAGCTAAAAATCTGTTTAACAATAAAACATTTCTTTGACAATACAGTATCTCCATATACTAACAAAAATTATTTATAGTTGGTTTTTTTAGTATTTGTAATTCATTATGAACTTTCAAGAGGCAGACCTTAGAGAATGAAGGTCAAAGTATTTGTGATACAAAATAATGTGAGACTAGACTCTTAAAGAATTTAACTTGAGGTGAATACTCTTATAGCATACAAAACAAATTTGGTCTTGTTTTATTTGGCTAAGAGTGACAAAGAGAAAAAGAAACAGTATTGTCCAAAGAACAAAGGATCCTGGAGCCAAAAAAATTACAGATGGCTTCACAACACAGCCCAAGTTACTGGCATTTAGTAAAGGATAAATTTAGGAATACAGTAAACTTTTGTTTTTCTTGGAATTCAAGCCAACATATGAAAACGACTAGAATGTTTTTCCTTCTTATTCTACACTCTATTTTTAGAAGCAGAGACAAATAAGAAATGTACTGTTGGCAGAATTTTGGTTTAAAAACCAAGACCAGGGTATACCATAGGGTCAGAAACTTTCAGTATAATTGTTCACATCTTCTATATAGCTATACAATAAAAACTGTTCAAGACATAAATTAAATCTGGCCAGTTCCACATATACTATAGTAGAACTATAGTACTATTACTGTTTAGTCATTAAAGCAACGAATATACGTTGAGCCACCGGGTGACAAGTATACAGTAAGCCCATAATACAATTCTGTACAAAGTATTGTCTTATTTACTTTTCTCATTGCTGGCACAAAATATCTGATACAACTCCAAGGTGGAAAGATTTATTTTGGCTTAAAGTCTGTAGAGGTTTCAGTTCCAAAAGCAGGGCAGCTTGGCAGAAGGCATGGCAGAGGAAAAACAGTTCATGGCATGGCAACAGGAAGCAGAGAGAGAGAGATCAAGGGAGGAGGGAGATGTGCCCTTCCAGGCCACGCCCCCAGTGACCCACGCCCTTCCACTGGACTTCACTTTCCAACATCCCATTTATCTGTAAACTCACCAGTGGACTAATCCCTGGCTGAGAATCAGTCCACTGATAAGTATTGCACTGCCGAGATCCAAGCACCTCTCCCAAGCCCCACCTATGAACGCATGAGACCTTGGGGGGACATCTAGATATAAAACATTTAGAGAATGTGCATAGATTAGAATCTTAATGTATGATAATAGTGAAAACAAAGGATGGAAAAGTGGTGTGGTGCTTGACTCTGACCTTGAACATCAGGCTAAATAATCATACCAAGAGTGTTTGAGATGCTCAAAAATGGTAAGAATAAAAGAGTACTTTATTGTACTTGTTTGGAACCAGTTTTCAGGCTGGTGTTCTTCCTTTCCCTTCTCATTGGAACCACTGCTAAAACACACAAAGGAGGAAAGTGGGTTTCTGAGGGGTTAATGGCTTTAACAGGACCCTTTATCTGAGGTGGTCGATGGGATTTGATGGTCCAAGACAACCAAACTGAGTCACAAATCATAGAGGAGAGCTGAAGTCTAATGTGTCAATTGAGTGGTCAAAGGGCACCAATTCAGGAAGAGATCAGGGGCAGAAAGAAGCTGGGATATGAACCAAGAATTTAAAACCCAGTAGGTAGCCAGGCGTGGTGGTGCACACCTGTAATCCCAGCACTCAGGAGGCTGAGGCATGAGAATTGCCATGAGTTCAAGGCCATCCCAGGCTCCATAGAGAGTTCAAGACCACCCTGGACTATACAGCAAGACCCTGACTCAAAATAATAAATAAATAAATAAATAAATAAATAACCAAACAACCAACCAACCAACCAACCAACCAACCCAGTAGGTGAAAGTGCAGAAAAGAAGTCAGAAGCAGAAGAGAAAAGAAGAGGAAGGGAGCGGGGAGAAGTGAAAGGACAGGTCCGTTTGGCTCAAAGAGCCAGGAATTGGTAGTGATGCAAAGGAAAAGAAGAGAAGAATGAGAGCAAGACCTTGTAGATGGCACCATTTGGTGAGTCTGACCACATTACCTCTTTCTCTGAGACTAAAAGTTGACCCTGGTTTGACATCTTTGCATTACCTGAGTCCATCCCTTGTCGACGGTCATTTGGACCAGGGTGGTCACCGGATTGAAATGGGGTCAATCATATCCCCTCTTGTGAATCTGGAATTTGAATTGAGACATTTAGTAAGTGTGAACTCTTTCCATGCATGAAGACTGTGCTATTTTGGAGGGTAGCATTGTCTCTGTAGGAAAACAAAGGGCAGCCTTGGAACAGAGAAAGGTAGGTGGGGGTAAATGTGGGAAGGGTGATACCCTCATTTCTTGATGGCTCTCTGGTTGCTGATCTCAAGTCTTCCTTGGGGCCGTGTTTTAGTTCTTGCTCTCAAAGTGTGTAAACTATCACAATTCCCAAAAATTCCTTTTGTTGAAGCTAGTATGGAATGTGTCTATGACTTGCCTCAGAATCAGAAGAGTCCAACAGCTGAAACTTCCTTTGCCATCAGACAAGGCTCAGGCAAGGGTGTAGACGATGGTATGGATACTTGTTATCTTTACTGACATTCTAGAAATTATGTCCAAAATTTGGGGAAATTGACCAAAATCAGGGTTAATAATCCATGGGTTAAGAGGGAGGTGTGGAATTGAGGTATGGAAGAAAAATAAAAATATATGGAAGGCAGAAAGTGGGCAGATTGAATTTGGTGAAAATTTTAAAGGTGTTTATTTGTGCTATCTCATTTAGGACAAGGAGGAGCACTCGAGATGGATAATGGCTTCCGATTGGATATAGAGGGACAAGAACCCTGAGATACTGCCAGGTTTGGGGTATCTGAATTATTATATAAGTTTATTAGTATTGTATGCAATTAAATAATTAAGTCTATTATATATAACTCTGAAAGGCGATTGCTGTTATGTCCATCATCACAAATACATTGTTTGTGACAGATTAGTTGTAAATACTTCAGTATGTGTAAACTTCATTTTGTAAATGCAATTAGAGTAGCTTTAATTTTCTATCTTCTTTTTATGAAGTAATATAAGCACAAAAATATATAATAAAATGGAGATTTTATAAAATCATATACATGTGTACATGTGGTACCGCCTTTCTGAGTTCCCTAAAGGGAATGAGCATGGAAAACACCGAAGGTTGGGCGGTTCTAATCGTGCTCACAAATAGGAATGAAGCCCCAAGAACCTAGACAGAAGATCTTACATATCTGCTTTTTAAAAGCAGGACTTGTCTCAGCCCTTCTATGCCTGTGGGCTTGGTACAGAAAGCTGTGTCTGACATATCTCATCTTTAATTCTATTTCCTCTTCAAATAAAACACACAAGTCACTGGGGCACAAGGCATTTAAATTCCAGGAGTATATCTAAAAAAGAACAGAGTTTGTGTTTTCCTTGTCCATCCCAAGGTAGAGGTACTAATGAATAGGGTGATAACCTAAAGGCAAATCAGCATTTAGAGCAGAATAGGGAGTTCAGGTCTCAGAATTAGGCACCGAATTAGTGTTCAGACCTGGAATAATAGCAAGTTCTATGAATGGAAATGGAAAGAAAATTATATCTAAAGTATTTATTAAAGAATTTTAATGCTTTATGAACTCCAAAGGATTTTTATGATTTTTTTCGTTTTTACCATGAAAAAAGAGTATCTCATCTTTTTCTCTAATGGAACTTGAAAGACAACGAATATCTTTCTTATATGAAACATGTGTTTTGGAAAGATATATGATAATGGGAAGTAGGCAATTTATTCTTAATCACTAATGTAGCAAGATATTCTGAAAAATTTTAAAGGTAATAGTCATGCATAGCATATACTATGGGGGAAAAACAAAATGAAGAACTATTAATTAAACATATTGGTAGGAAAAATCAATTGAAGTTTGTTTGTTACAATGAAAATATTTCAGTTCTACACACTTTACTTGAACTACTATTTATTTTAGGACAATTAATGCCAGAATCACTGTCTCTTATTCATTTTTTAATGTATCAGGCCATCTAGTGGTAAAGAAACCTATTTATCACATCGGGCAGTATGAATTCCCTGTGGATTACATATAATGCTAAATGAAAGTGGGCATATTTTGCTTGGATCATTTATCTTCTTACAACAGACAGTTATCACATAGTGATATAACTTTAGTCCATACAATATTTTGTAAAAATGTTACTTTTCTTAACGCAGGAGAACTTCATCACAAATACTCAAACAAAACAAACACCCCGTACAGAAAAACAAGCTGTACACACACATACATACACACACAAAGTGACTGACTAGAGAGAAAAAAAGTTAAGTAATTATATTCAAGAGTCTGTGTCATATGGTTGAGTTCCTTTCATCATACTAAATGTTGGAGCATCCAGGCTGTTTCTTAATAACTGTTTTAGTCTCAACATATTTTTATTTGAGTTGCTTACTCATATAAGCTGAGAATTATAATTCCAAAAGTCAAGGTTTATTACTTTACTCATTGAGCAAATGGGTGCTGTATACTGGGAATTTGTGCTGGGGACATAAATGTAACTCACTTGTCCAAGAGTCCGGACTTACTGGGGAATAAACATAAGGTGGTTTTATTTCCCTTCAGTCATTGCTCTCAGCAAACTCTAAGGCAGTCCTGGTTTAATTGTGGCTCAAGAGACAAGAAGAGGTGAACAAGAATTGCTTTTTTACCGCTTTCCCTGGTGGGAGAGCCTGACTTCTTACTAGAATGCACATCTAGCTGGAGCACCAACAAGATAGCTAAAGCTTTTTACTCTCCTGACATTTGACCCATGGGAAATATGCTTTCTTACTGTGTCTATTCCCAGCAACTCTTCTTCTGCCCCTTCTGTTCAGCTGCCCTTTTTTGCTTATGTAGTTTCAGGACAGGCCAAAAAGACCACTGCCTAGGAAGATGTCCACCTGAAAGATGAGATTGTAATCTACCTGTATTGTGAGCACCTCAGTCTCTATAAGTTATCTTGATGTTCCATTGATGGCTTGGGTGTAGGGTGTGCCGATGAGAGTTTCCAAGTCACAGAACAGGAAGAGAGAACCCAAATGGATCCTGGAAGATAGAGCTGGAGGAATTCATAAGTTGGGATCTGTGTCGAATGACATCAAGGCAGCTAAGGTGTGTGTGGGAGCTGACTGCAGACATCTGCAGAGGGTCTTCCCAAGTATTCAGCTGAATAATGAAACATACAGTCATGTAGGGGAAGAATTCTTACACCTATCCAAGAAGTACGTATATTTCGCCAGGAAAAAAGTATCTGAATGAATTAGAAACAGCAGGGCCAGAACTACTTGTTCTTCATGGTCCCTGGAAAACTAAAAGGTTTCTGAAACACTGGGTAGAGTGTACAGTAGCTTTTTGCCTTCGTGGGGAATAGCGAGTCTGAGCACTGCTCCCTTCTACATAAAAATCTGACAAGCGAGACACAAAAGAATCAAAGTTTTTCTGAATAATTTAATAACTTAATTGTACTCCAGAACCAAGCCCTATATTTTGTTTATAAAGTACAAAAATATCTAGCACCCACAGGCTCAAGTTTATGATATGTGGTGCCCAATAAAAAATTATCAAGAAAGCAGGAAAATACAACCTATAGTGGGAAGAAAATTAATCAACTGACTAACGCTGGGCTGACAAAGTGGTAGAATTAGCACACAAGGACTGTAAAATAATTGTTGTAAGTCTATTCTGTATCACCAAAAAGTGAAATAGAGACATTGAAGATATAAAAGGGATCCAAATCTAATGTTTAGAAATAAAACAACAGTATACAAGGTAAAATATACTGGATAGAATTAATAGCACATTAGATGCTGCAGAAGTGGGGTTGGGGATTAGGTCAGTGGTTAGAGTGCTTGCCTTCCAAGCACAAGGCCCTGAGTTTGATCCCCAGCACCCCCGAAAAAAAAAAATGTTGCAGAAGAAAAAGTGAACTCGAAGATAGTAGTAGAAATAATCTAAGATACGGCAATGGGAGAATCAAAAAATGGACAAACAGTCTAATATATATATATAAGTAAAGTCTCTGAAGAAGAGGAGAGAGAAGGAAAAAAAGAAAAGATATTTGAAGAAATAATAGCTAAGAAGATTTCAAATGTGCTGAAAAATATAGATCTACAGAGCCAAGAAGCTCAATAAACCCAAAGCATACGAAGAATTACACAAATTATCATTATATTCAAACTTCTTAACTTGTGATAAAGAGAAGAATCATAAAAACAGACAGAAGAAAAAGTCCTCTTCTCTACAGAGGTAGTGGATCCTCGGGGGCCAGGAGGGATCTGAAGGGAAAGTTGGAGCCTACCAAGAAATTGAACCATAAGACCACAGCGCAGAGAAAGGAAGGGGCAATATTCACTTTCTCCCTGGCTCCTGGCTCGTGGTGAGAGAAACGAAGATTGAATCTACAGAGTCATAGTGAAAGCAGGTGACTCCAGAGGACTTCAAGGAGGAACACACCAGTGGACTGGAGTGGTGGATGCCATGCACTACAACAGCTGGTGAGTGATTCTACTCCACTTGTTTGCCACATCCCTGGGGAGGGTGCCTAGTCAGACTCCGTTTTAGGGAGGGGCTAACTGCATATGGGACTTCTAGCAGACTGGCTTTGTCTTGGGGCTCTTGGTGTTAAACTCCCATGGCACCTGAGTGAGGACAGCCGCGGGAGACATCCATGGTCAGGGACCCATGGTCGGTCTGGCAAGAGACACCCAGAGTGTAATAAACTAAACAACTGAGGCCCTAGCCCCATGACCAGAGGCCAGATTCAGCCTGAATTTCTGTGGATTTTAAAGTCCCAAACCGAGACACCACCCTAATTTCTCTCTCTCCCTCTCTCTCTCTCTCCCCTTCTCTCTTTGCCATGGGTCTTTTTAAAAAATTTTGGTTATTTGGTTTTTTATTGCTTTTTTTGTGAATATGAATATTGTAGTTGGGTTTTGTTTTGTTTTGTTCTTATTTCTGTTTTTTCCTTCTTCCCTTCCCTCCTGTCTTCACTAGCTTCCTGATGCTTGGGTAATCTTCCTTTGTCCTTCAGCCTTGCTTCTAATCTGTTTTTCTCCTTTCATTTCTCTATTTGTTCCTCTTCTACCTTTTCATTTTCTCCCCTTAGAGTACAATTGCTCTACTGAGTGAATACTTCCTGTATATAATTTTCTGATTTGTCATAGATCTTGCTATATAACTGTAAATCTTGCACCTAGGGTTAAAGGTAACAAATTATTGGTCATCACAGTTTGTCATTTTCCAGTCTGTGTTTGATGCTATTGTTATTACTGATTGTACTACTTTAGCTAAGGTGACACAGTTGTTGTAATCAATTGATCTTGTATGTCAATACCTAGCTTGTCTGGGGGTCATAAACAATACTACAGCCCCGTACCAAAGAGCTGGGTGCTAGGCCAATCAGGATGCAACCTTTCATCCCTAATAAATAGAAGAGGCAGGATCCTGGGAGACTCAAAAGCCAGAAGACAGCTATGCCTAGAAGACATCTCTGAAAAGTATTCATTTCCTCAAGAGGTCTCGATACTGGTAATAAAGCCACCTACGATAAGCAATTTACAACCTCAATGCAGAAAACAAACAACAACAAAAAAGAAAATGAGAAAACATGGAAGCAAGATGCAACCTAATACCCCCAACTCATCCAAGGCGAATCCAAGGGTCACTGAGATGGAAGAAATCAAAAGCCACCCAGCTGAACTTTCTGAAGTGGTAGTAGTGAAAGTAACAAAACAGATGAATAACTCTCTTGGTAAAACTAAAACAGAAATAATTACACAGATAATTAAAGAGATGATGATCATAATGAAGGAAATGGTTAGTGAAAATAGAGTAGGTATGGATAAAAAAAAAATAGAAGCACTTAAGAAAGACAGAGAAACCATGAGTGCTCAACATAGGAAAGAACTGGATGCCATAAAACAGATTCAAAATCCAGGAGGTTAAAATTTCTATTGAAAGTATGCACAGCAGAATCTACTAATGTGAAGATAGAATATCAGATCTAGAAGACAGGGTTGCAATTGGGGATCATCAAAATGAAAGACATCTTGAAAATAGTGAGATATCACAAAAAAATCAATCCAACTGCTGCTAGATGATGCAAAGAATAGTAATATAAGATTAATTAGAATCAATGAAAAATCAGAAGATACCACAAAGGGCATAAAAAACTTGTTCACAGAAGTAATAGCAGAAATTTTCCAGGTGTGAAAAAAGAATTTGACATACAGATATGTGAGGCATATAAAAGCCAAATAGCCATAGTAGAAAAAAAAAAAAACCTACACCAAGGCATATGATAGTCAAGATTTCAATGGCCAGATGTGGTGGCACATGCCAGTAATCCTAGCACTCAGGAGGCTGAGGCAGGAGGATTGCTGTGAGTTAGCGGCTAGCCCTGGCTACACAGTGAGTTCAAGGTCAGTCTGAACCACAAAGTGAGACCTTGTCTCAAAACAAAACAAAACAAAACAAACAAGATTCCAGAAATTCAAAACAAGAACAGACTATTAAAAGCTGTTAGAGAAAAGAAACAAATCACCTATAAAGGAAAACTCATCAGAATCACAGCAGACTTCTCAACACAAACCCTTAAGTCAAGGAGAGCTCAGAGTAAAGTACTTTGAGCCTTAAAAGAAAACAACCTCCAACCCAGACTGAGGAACCCTGCAAAGTTCTTGTTATGGCTTTGTGTCTTGATGTCCTCTCAAAGCTCATGCAGTCATAGGTGGGGTGTTTCCAGAGGTGGCTGGATCTAGAGTGTGTGATTATTATATCAGTCCACCGATTGGTTTGACAGAGTTCTGCTGGGGTCAAGGATGTGGTACTAGGAATAAGGGCACTAGGATTAAGGGTGGGAGTGCTACTCACCCTAAGGGCAGGTAGCCTGGATATGATATAAGGGACAGAAAGAGGCTTGTCGACCCCTTGTTGTTTGCCTGGCTGCCTTCTGCCTGCTGTGAACTATTTCTCCTCTGCAATACCTGTCTGCCATACCATCCTGCCTTGGAGCCAGACGATTATGAAATGAAATCTCTACAAACTGTGAGCTAAATAAACCTGTCCTCCTTTTACTTGGGTGTTGAGTATTTTGTCTCAGCAATGAGAAAAGTAACTAAAGCAGTTATCTTTCAAAATTGATGGAGAAATAAGATATTTCCATGATAGAGAACACCTGAAGAAATTCATGACCAACAAACCAGCACTCCAAAACGTTCTGAAGGAACTTCAAAGAACCACAAAAACTACATAAACACATAGGAAAATAGCAAAACAAACAAATAAAACAAAAAAACCCCTACAAAAACTACATAAACACATGGAAATTAAATAATACTGTCCTAAGCAACCATGGGTCAGAAGTTAAAGAAGAAATTAGACAGTTTCTACAATTAAACTATAATGCTGAGACAACATACTGGAACTTATGGGACACAATGAAAGCAGTCCTATGAGGGAAACTTATAGCAGTGAATTCCCATATCAGAAAAACAGAGTGAGCGCTAGGAAATAATCTAATGTTGAAACTCAAGGTTCTAGAAAAAGAAGATCAAGTTAAACCCAAAGCTCATACAAAAAAGGAAATGATAAAGATCAGAGCAGAAATTAATACAATTGAGACTAAGAAAACAATACAAAGAACCAGTGAATGAGAAGAGTTAGCTCTTTGAAAGATTAAACGAAACAGACAAACTCTTAGCCAACCTCATCAAAGAAAAGGAGAGGAAATACCCAAATCCACCCAACTAGGAATGAAAAGGGCAAAATGACAATGGATCCTATATTTCTGCAGAAATACAGAAGATCATCAGTACCTACTTGGAGAACCTGTATTCTAATAAGATGGAAAACATAGAATAAATGGACAGATTTTGAGGTACAGATGAATTAAGAGGTACAAAGCTGAATCAAGAGGTACAAAGAATTAAGAGGTACAAAGCTGAATCAAGAGATATAAAAATTCTAAATAATCCAATATCAATCAAGTAATTACTTATTACTTGAAGAAGTAATAAAAAAGAAAAAACTACCAACAAAGAAAAATGCAGGTCCTAATGGATGAATGCTGAATTCTACAGGAACTTTAAAGAAGATCTTATGCCACTGTTCCCCAAACTCTTTAACAAAATTGAAAGGGAAGCAGTACTCCCAAACTCATTCCTGGAAGCAACCATTACCCTGATACCAAAACCAGAGAAGGATCCAACCGAAAAAGAGAACTCCAGCCCAATCTCTTTAATGAACATAGATGTAAAAATCCTCAATAAGATACTAACAAACAGAATGCAACAAATCATCAAAAAGATAATACACCATGACCAAATAGAGTTCATCCCAGGGATGCAGGGATGGTTCAGCACATCCAAATCAATAAATGTGATACATCACATTAACAGAACCAAGGACCAAAGCCACATGATCATCTCAACAGATGTAGAAAAAAACATTTGTTAAAGTCCGACACCCATTCAGGATGAAAAACCTACAGAAAATTGGAATAGAAGGTCCTTATCTCAATCTGATAAAAGTCATCTATGGCAAACCTACAGGTAACATCATACTAAATGTTCAAAAGCTGAAAACTTTCACTCTAAAATCAGGAACAAAACAAAGATACCCACTCTTACCACTCCTGTTCAATACAGTTCTGGAGCCATTAGCCAGAACAATTAGACAAGAGAAAGAAATAAAAGGAATATGAATTGGGAAGGAAGAAGTTAAATTACCATTATTTGCTGATGACATGGTACTCTACATAGAAGGCCTGAAAAACTCCACCCAAAGACTCGTAGAATTAACCGGGTTTCATAGTGTGACTGTCTTAGTTACTTTTCTCTCATTGCTGGGACAAAATACCAGACACCCAAAGTTAGGGAAAGAAAGGTTTATTTAGCTCACACTTTGCAGAGGTTTTGGTCCACAGTCAGCGGGCTCTGAGGCAGGGCGCCATAGCAGACAGGCAGAAAGCAGCCAGGTAAGCAAGGAATGTAAGCAAAGGGGTGCTAACCAGCTTCTTCCTGTATTTTATATCTTATCCAGGCTACCTGGCTTTAGGGTGGGCAATACTTCCACCCTTAATCCTAATACCCTTAATCCTAGTGTCACATCCTTGATCGCAGCAGAACAATGCTATACTAATCGGTGGAATTTAGGAATCACACACTCTAGATCCAGCTACCTCTTACCACATGAGGCTTTGGGGGGACATCTAGACACAAACTGTAAGAGCGACACTCAAAAATCAATAGCATTCCCACACACAAATAACAAACTCCCTGGGAGAGAAATTAAGGAAACAACACCTTTCACAATAGCATCAAGAAAAATGAAATGCTTGGGTATCAATACAAGAAAGAAATGAAAGAGCTATACATTGAAAACTACAGTATTCTGAAAAAGATCAAAGTGGATATCAGAAAATGGAAAGATGTCCCCTGTTCTTGGATAGAACCAATAAAGTGAAAATGTCCACATTTCCTAAACTGTTATGCAGATTTAATATAATCCCAATCAAAATACCAATAGCATACCTCACAGAACTAGAGAAAACAATCCTGAAATTCATATGGAACCAGAAGAGACCTAGAATAGCAAAAGCAATTCTGGGCAGGAAGAGCAAGGCAAGGGGCATCACAATCCCTGATTTGAAGTTATACCGCAAAGCTACAGTGATAAAAAACAAAACAAAACAAAACAAAACAAAAAAACCAGCATGGTACTGGCAAAGAAACAGACCCAGGGATCAGTGGAACAGAATAGAAGATGCAGAAACAATTCCAAGCATATTCGGCTAATGTCCTTATCTTTGACAAAGGGGCCAAACATCTTCACTGGAAGAAATAAAACCACTTTAATAAATGATGCTGGGAAAACTGGCTTTCTACATGCCAAAGACAGAAGTTAGACCCACGTCTCTCACCATGCACTAAGCTGAAATAAAAATGGATCAAATACCTAATATAAAAACAGAAACAATGAATCTACTGGAAGATAGAATAGGTAAAACTCTTGAAGACATAGGTGTAGGCAAAGACTTTATGAACAAAACCCTGATCACAGGATATACTGCAAAGAATCAACAACCGGGATCACATCAAATTAAAGAGCTTTTGCATAGAGAAAGAAACCACGAACAGAGTGAAGAGACAACGCACAAAGTGGGGAAAAAAAATTTACCAGCTACTCCTCAGACAAAGGACTAACATCAAGAATGTATAAAGAACTTAAAAAAAATGAAACCCCCCCAAATTTGAAGACCCAATCCAAAAATGGGCATATGAAATGAATAGACACTTCTCAGATAAAGAAGTAAAAACAGCAAATGAATACATAAAAAAAGTTCAACATCACAGATCGTTTGAGAAATGCAAATCAAAACAACACTGAAATTTCATCTCACTTCAGAATGAATGGCTAGCATCAAGAAATCAACCAATAACAAATGCTGGTGAGGCTGTAGGAAAAGAAACCCTTCTGCATTGTGGGTAAGAGTGTTAGTTGATACAACTACTATAGAAATCAGTATGGAGATTCCTCAAAAAATTAAAACTAGGGGTTCTATTTGACCCAACTGTGCCACTTCTAGGTATCTTTCCAAAAGAGTTACAAGCATCATATGACAGTGATATATGCATACCCATGTTTATAGGCGCACAATTTATAATAGCTAAATCTTGCAAATAGCCCATATGTCCATCAATAAATGAATGGATAAAGAAAATGTAGTATTTACATACCATGGACTACTACTCTGCCTTAATGAAAGATAAATTCGTATCATTTTTAGGCTAGTGGATGCATTTTGAGACCACAAATTTAAATAAAATAAATCAGACGTACAAGTTTAAATATCACATTGTTTCTCTTGTATGAGAAAGGAGAGCCTTCTAGTGGCCTAAAAGAAAGTAATTAACATGAATTTGAGCCTGGAGTGGTGGTGCACACCTGTAATCCCAGCACTTGGGAGGCTGAGGCAGGAGGATTGCTGCAAGTTCAAGGGCAGCCTGGGCAACATTATAAGTTCAAGGTCAACCTGAACTACATAGCAAGACCTTGTTTCAAAACAAACAAAAAAAACAAAATAAGACAAAACAAAACATAAAATTGATAAGCATCTACTATGGTTTGTGCAGATTTTAGAAAACACTATTTCAGGTTATAATTTTTTCATAATATAATGATCTACTTTACTTTGTAAGGTATAAAAATCTGATGATTATAGACTCAAAAGATCTTATATTATACTGTTTAGGTCAAAGTAAACGATAATAAAATTTCTACTTGTTTTCATTCCATTCCCATAAGAAAAAAAGATAGAGGATTTATAAGAAAATTATTTTAAACCCTAAGATAGAACAAAGAAGCATACCGAGAGAATATCTAAATCCAAGAGCTTATCAGAAATGTGCAGAAATCTCAGCAGGCAAATATGAAATGTTTTTGCCATACCCAGCAGACCATGTACCGAAACCCTGAAACATAAAACAACTCATCAAAGCAGGAATCATCTAGAAAGAAGAAAATAACCAGGCTATCACTTAAGGCATCAGGTTTAAAATATTAAAGATGAGGCAATGCTTTATAAAGGACTATGTGGCTATTGTTAAAAGAGAATTTGCGCAGAGACGGTGGGTTAGTTCACCAAAGTAGAGAGTTCCCTGAAGCTGTTTGAGTCTACCCCACTTTTCTCCTGTTCTAGGATCACTATAATTAAACGGCTACAGAATCATAGAAAACTTGGACCCTGTTTATCCCTCTTTGCTTTGAAATACTATTTCCAGTAGTATTGTGGTATACTATGGATAGGCCAAAAGGAAAAGAGGAAAGAAAGAAAAAGAAAAAAAAAAAGAATAAAGAACAAAAGAAAAGAAAGAAAAATAGCTGCTTTAGCATTATGATGCAAATTTGGTGGTTTTGAATTTCAAATTGAATCAACTGAATAAGTGATATCATAGAATTCTTTATTTTACTAAATAATGATAGTAATTTACCAACATATCCTTATAAAATATGTAGTTGATAGGTGCTATTTATATTTTTTCTATTGTTTGAAAAGAAATTGTGTTTACTATTTTTCCCTAATGATGATAAGATTTCATATTAATCTTAGGTTGCAAAAATTGTAAAAAAGGTATGAATACGTTTCATATTAAATTAATTGTCATATACCAGGAATTAGTGAACACACTTTCAGAAAGGTACTGTATTTTTCACTCTTAGTAACAGCATCTCTTGCATCTCAATACTCACTGTGACTCTGGGTCTCCCTGGAAGTAGCACACTGTTCATATCAATGTTTAGTTTCACTTTCAAAACAGTCCTCAGGAAAAAAAGCCCAAGACATCAGTGATAACTCAGCCTGAGTGGTAGAATGTATAGTATGACTCAGATATTAGCCTCTTGTAGATTGTCAATCACTTTTTCAAAGTCAGTGAGAAAGAGACATCTTTGTAACCTATAACTGATAAGAAGCTGTTCAGAATTTTTTCATCCTCTCTTTAACAACTAGTTAAAAAGAACTTTTTACTCCAATTCTAATCAATTTTTTAAACTACTGGATAATTCTTTTCTTATGGACAGGGAAGGAGGTTTCTCTATCTGTATTTAGGAAACCGAAATAAATTTTGCACAACTGTTCAGCTCCATATCGTGGGAAAAACATCACCTAATTTAAATTGGTATGTACCAAAATGAAGAGTATTAAATAAAAGTTAAACACTATTCTACTAGGAAATAGATACTTGTTATCTAGGCAATAGATATGAATGGTATCACTGATTAGAGCCCCAAGTAATCTAAATGTGACATATAGATAGATGACTCTTTGTGAAAACTAAGATTCCCAGGAATCCCTACCTCTGAATACTCCTCCAGAGCATAGAAAGGGAGACACACAAAAGCCAAGGATCTGAGGGGACAAAGTCCTGGTCCCTGGGAACTGCTTCTATCTTTGCTTTAGCCAGCACCACTCTTTTTATTGCTTGCTTTGTGCTTTGTGCTTTTATACAAGACTTTTTCTTCTAGCGTTGGGGTATTTTTGTTATTCTTCCATCTAACTCATTGATTTATGGACCTATGTTAGATTATAGCACAGAGTTTAGATACAGACTCAAATTAACAACAATTTAAATAAGATAGCATGAACTTCTTTAATTTCATCTTGTGTAACATTTTGGTGGTTGGTGTTTCAGGGCTAAAGGGGCAGCTTCACTCCATAAGGCTGTCCAGGAACCTAGGTTTCTTCTCTCTTGTTGCCACAAAGTATTTCCCATGCATATATTGCCCGAAATTCTTTAGCATCATTTCTGCATTCCAGTTAACACCAAGAGGGAATAAAAACAGTGGAGGGTAAACCCCTTATCTCTACAGGGAGCCTAAGAGGTACGTGCATATATTATTACTGTTCAAATACCACGGGCCAGAAGTCATTCATGTGACTGTATCTAGCTGCAAAGGAGACTGGGAAATGGAACTTTTATCTGAGCAATTAAAATTCAGAAGTTTCATTATCAAAAGAGTAAGGGGAGCATGGACCCTAGATAATAATAATTATATCCTCGGCCACATAGTCTTAATTTTATGTTTCTAGAAATTAATCACCATAATATTTCTCTTTCACATTGATGAAGTTCTCTGGATACTTTCTAAAATTTTCATATTTGTGTGAATGTGCAGCAGATTTGAAGCTTTCAATTCTGTTTAGGGGGAAAGAGGAAAACATTTGGCTATTGTTTATGTCTCAGCGAGAGTCAAGTGGCATGAAATCATTGGAGCATATTCAGAAATTCTACTGTCAGCATCTGCTCAAATCTCAACAAGACTGGGAAAAATTTTTCATAAGAAAAGTCATTATTTGCAAGGTTCCCTTAAGAATCTTCTCTCTCTCTCTCTCTCTTTCTCTCTCTATTTCTCTCTCTCACTCTCTCATTTTTTTTTTTTTTTTTTTTTTTATTTTAAACCAAGAACATGTATCGGTCTCTCATTTTGAGACAAGTTCTCACTGTGTAATTCAGATTGGCCTTGAACTCACTATGTAGCCCAGGCTGGCCTTGAATCACAGCGATCCTCCTGCCTCAACCTCCACAGTGCTGGGATTACAGGCATGCATCACCGCACCTGGGTTCACACTTGTCTTCTCTGTCTCTGTCTCTGTCTCTCTCTCTCTCCTGTATGAATAAATTACTACTTCCCCTCTAAGCTCCAGAGATGATGGGGGCAGGTGGAACCTTACCCACAGAGGAGTTCAGACTGTAGGTAACTATTCAGTTGATGACAATAATATTTTTTCTTTGTAGAAAGATAGGTCTCTGGCCAGGCACGGTGGCACATGGCTGCAATCCCAACACTCAGGGGCTGAGGCAGGAGGATCACTGAGAGTTTCAGGCGGGCCTGGCCTACATGGTGAGTCCAAGGCCGACCTGGACTATATAGCAAGACCCTGTCTCAAAACAAAACAAAAACAGATCTCCCTCAAAGACAAAGGACAAATCTTCAACTTAAAAATAAAGCAAGGTCAGAGGTCAGAATTCCTTAATAAAAAAAAAAAGAATTCCTTAATAGTGAAAGATTATTCAAAACAAAAGTGTTCCAATAATCTTGTCCATATTTGTTGATGTTGAGAGGAAGTATGTATTCCCAGAAAGAATGTTTGAAAGCTGTTACATAATATTACTTTAAAAATATTCCTGTATACGTATACCAATATCCAAACTGTAAAATAGAGTATGTTCAACAGAATTAGATTTGGCCTTCTAAGAATGTAAATGTCAAAACTGGAATTATTACTCAAGATAACAAGTAAAGATAAACAAGAATATTGAAAACATAGGAATAAATGACAAACTATTAGTGATTTGATCAACTCTGAGTTCAACTAAGTTCATTGATCAACTCTGAGTTCTCATGGTTTGGGAATAAGCTATAATTTTCTGATACTCACTGAGAAGTTAAGATTTCTAAAGCTCTCCCTCACAGAGAATTAGGCATCATTTTAAAAGTAGAGATGACCTAAAGAATTTGAAAAATAACAGCATTCATTCAACCTTAGATACAGGTTTTTTATTTTACACTGTGCTACATTATTCAAGGAAACAGGACCAAGCAAACCATCCAGACCCACAGGAAACCCTCTTGAAAGGAATCTATAAAAAGTTGAACATGGAATACTTGTTGGAAATTGCTCTTGACTTTAGAAATTACAGTGTGTATTTTAAATTAAAATATGATCAATTCGTGAATATCTTTCTACTAGGGAAATACATATCCCACGTATCAGGCACATATTTCTATTTCTGAGAAGGAAAACACCTTCATAATCACATTGATTAAATTTATAAAACTTCATCAAACTGATTAAATACGCTACATGACCGTAGTCTAAGAATACAGTGTTCTAAAAGAAAATAAACTGAAAGACACACACACAGACACATTTAGTAACATCCATGTAAACTGCCAGCTAACTAATTTAGAACTTTAGTTCTTTGATTTGCATGAGTTATCCTTAACTTTAAAATGGAGACCATGGTTTTTCTTTGAAAATAAGAAAAGGATAGGATTTTAAAATGAAAAAGGAAACTTTACAAATAATATGGGTTTACTTCGGATGTTTTTCAATACAGAACTATAGGAAACATATTGTGCAATAAGACTTGTTTAGTCACAAGTTTTAAAAAGGAATGTGCTTGCAAAAGAGTAGCAGTTATAATTACACTGTTCAACATAGTTATATTTCAGATTTACTGGTGATTGTTTTGATAATAGCTTTCTTATACAGCTGGGGATTTAGCTCAGCGGTTAGAGTGCTTGCCTTGCAAGCATAAGGCCCTGAGTTCAATCCCCAGCTCCAAAAAAAAAAAAAAAGTATGTCTTATACATAAATTTATGAGTAACACTGCTTTTAATGCTCCATGACTTGTAGGAAAGAAGTGATCAATTAATCAGTCATTTACTCTTCTTCATGCCTAAGACTATACCGTGAAATGACACATGACTTTGAGGAACAGATATACAAGCCAATGACAACAGTACAACACTATGGCTGCTGTTGTTGACAACATTGCTGACTCCTAATGGCAGCATGAAGGAAGAACTGGAAGCTAGCAAATAGAGGCGGTTAAACAAGTTAGGAGGGAATTATAATGGTCACCCTTAAGGAAGAGGAAGATTTGAATGAGACAATTGCAGTAGAGAGGAGGAAGAATGAAGAGCAAGGGAATAAAATCAACAGGATTGGGTGATAGACTACAGAGGAGGGATAGGTAATTAAAGTTCATTAGAGAGGTAGGAATCATTATGTCATGTAATAGGTCAATACTCTGGCTTTTTGAAAGACCAACTTGCGACTTTTCTATTTTCATAACTTGAAAAATACTGCTTTTATTGAGGCAAGTTACCAGACAGATGAAGATTAAGGAAAAAAAAGGCTCAAAAGCATTAAGATATTTTACTGTGCAGCCAGAGCTACAGTGTATGGGACCTTTGTAAGTGAGAGAAGAAAATAGTTGGTATATTTCTTGGAAGAAAAAGATAGTGCTAGGAAGGTTGTCTTTTCTTATTAAAAACCGCAGTATATAAATAGTCTCTCTTATCACTCAAAGATTTGAATGGTAGAGATAATTTATAACTAATATTTATTCATTTAATGGTTTACCAAATTCTAGCATGATACATCATGTCATTTGATCCTCATACCATCTCTCGGGTAGGAGAGCAATATTATTATTGTACCTAAGTTGAAGAAAAGTAACAGTGTCAAAGTCATATGGATAGCAAACAACTGTTTATAGATGTGCATTCTGGTTTCCTGATTCCAAATCTTTGGCTATTTCTTTTCCACTGTCTCAAAAGTTAGATCTGAGTCATTCTGATGTGTGGCCCCCATCGTCAGGGTGGTCAGGATGAGCAGGAAGATAAAGATGAGATTAATGAGCTACTTAACTAGGCAGCCAGGGTGGCCTTCCAGCTGTCCTCAGAGGGCAGGTGGCCAAAGAGAAAATGCAGCCTTGAAAGCAAAAGTAGAACACAACATGGGCAGGGGTGATGAGAAAAATTGGAACCAGAGCAGTGTGACAAAAATTATGGAGTGCAGAGATAAAGCAGCAATGTCTTGAATGTAATCCAAAGGGGCGGTGCCAAACTCGCCAGTGTAATAGTTACTTGCAGAGCTTGCTAGCAATGTAGCTTCTTCAGTTCCAGTTTAGGAACTCAGATTTAAATTTAAAACTTAGTTTTCTGATTCAACCAATCTGGCTTGGGGTCCATGAAGGACACCCCTCCTCAGCCAAGGAAATTTGAGAAAGAATATTCATCAAATAACTTAGCGAATAAAAGCAGCAGAAAGCCATCTAGACAGACTTTTTTGAAGCAAAGTGTTAGCAATGTAACAACTTCTGTTTTTAAGAAATAGTATCAGGCGTCTAGAAAATGGTTTTTTAGGACATATTTTTTTGATACCTACCTTGTACAAGGTACCAGGCCAGGTACTGGGAATGTAAAAGTGTAGAAGTGAACAGTAAATTAAGACAGACTTGGTTCTTGTCCTAATAAAACTTACATTCTAGATGGAAGACTGATAGTAACAATCATGTGGTATTCTGTAGTAACTATTAGTATTATATAATAGTAAGAATATAAGCATAAAAGGGAGCACTAAAAATGAGGTGTTAAAACAGGATAGGAGCTGGGATAGGTCAGTGGTAGAGCCTGTGCTTAGTGCGTGTAAGGTCCTGGGTTCCGTCCACAGAGGAGGGAGAGATAGAGAGAGAGAGAGAGAAATCCAGACAGTGGAAAAATAACTAATAGTGGAGCTTATGCCCATCTGGGAGATCAAGCAAAGATCTCCTGAAGAAATAAGATATAATTTCAGATCTGAAGGGTGAATTTGAGTGGCCAAGAGAAAGGAGGGAGGACAACAACAGAAAGAAAGAAAGAGAGAGAGAGAAAGAAAAAGAAGGAAGGAAAGAAAGAAAGAGAAAGAAAAGGAAGGAAGGAAAGAAAGAAAGAGAGAAAAGGAAGGAAAGAAAGAAAGAATGAATGAACGAAAGAGAAAGAAAGAAAGAGAGAGAAGGGGGAATTCCAGTAGAACACTAATTACAGTACCTACTTTGGAAATATTTATTGAGAACATACAATATGCCAAATATTCTTCTAGATTCTGGAGTGCAGGTGAAAACAAAATGGATAAAGTTCTGCTATCATCATGTGTATATCCCAGTTCATGAGACAAAGAAAATTTTAATAAAATAAACAGGAAATAATCTGAAAGTAGCAATATTGAAAGATTTCAGTTCTCTCTAACCCAATCTAGTGATTCAATGCA
Organism: Hystrix cristata; assembly: GCA_004026905.1. Taxonomy (NCBI): domain Eukaryota; kingdom Metazoa; phylum Chordata; class Mammalia; order Rodentia; family Hystricidae; genus Hystrix; species Hystrix cristata. The sequence goes on from PVJO010001187.1 coordinate 179,299, forward strand.
ATCAACATCCTAGGAAGATTTTTTTTGTAGGATTTGAGAAACCGATTTAAAAATTTTTGCAGAAACACATATAAGAAGAAAATCTTTAAAAAGTACCTTCAGACCATAATGTTAAGTGAAATAAATCAGACATGCCAGCTTAAATATCACATGGTTTCTCTTATATGAGAAACCCAAATTATAAAGAAAGAGCAAAGTAAAAGATAGATAATAGGAAGTAGGATGACAGCTATTTCTCAGATAGGAAAGGGATCAAGAGATGGGGAGGTGGCGGGAAAGGCCATCCCTCCCTTAATTCCTTAAGAAGGAATTAAAATATGTTATGTATATGTACCAATTTCACACAAAGAATGTAAACATTACGTACTGTGAACATGTACACTGACTAAAAAGAATGAAGCTAGAAAAATTTCACTTCTGTATTAGTCAGCTTTTCATCCCTGGGACAAAATATCTGACTCATAAGACTTAAAGGAAAAAAGTATGTTTTGACACAGTATCAGAGTTTCAGTCAGTGGTCAGCTGGCTCTAAGGCAGAATCACCATGACAGAAGGGCATGGTGGAGGAAATCTGCTCAATTTATGGCATTAGGGGAAGAGCCAGAGCAAAGACACACCCTTCTCTGTCACACCCCCAGGCAGTTAAACAAGGAAGCCTACTTCCTCCAATTTGGCCTACCTCCTAATAGCTCATTCAGCTATGAACTCATTAGTGAATTAATCCATTGATGAGGTTACTGCCCCATGATTTTATAGCCTCCCCAAAGCCCCATCTCTGAACACATGGGACTTTGGGGGTACATTTTTGATCCAAACCATAACAACTACCAAACATTAAGACTTACTATAACACAAAAATTTAGACAACATAATATTGGCATGAAGGTAGATAGAATGCAATGAAATGGAATAGGACAGTCTTCAGAAATTAATTTGTGGGGGCTGGGGATTTAGCTCAGTGGTTAGAGTGCTTGCTTAGCAAGTTCAAGGCCCTGAGTTTGATCCCCAGCACCCCCCCAAAAAAAAGAAAAAAAAAGAAATTAATTTATGTTTGGTATAGGACAAAGGTGCCATTGCTGGTTGATGGGGAAAAGGGTGGTCTTTTCAATAAATACTATCAGATCAGTTGAATAGATATATAGAAAATCAATACACAAAAAACAGTCGTTATGCAAATAAAAGCAATAAAACTTGTAGAGGATGATGTAGGAGAATTTCCTTATGAACTTGATCAAGGTCAAGGTTTCTTAACCTGAGAGCTAACCAAAAAAGGAAAATATAATTGTCCCTTGGTATCCATGGGAATTAGTTCCAGGACTCTGTGAACAGTGAAATTCTCAGATGGTCAAGTCTCAAGTCATAGATGTAGATGTAGACGTAGATGTAGATATAGATATAGATATAGATAGATACAGTATTGTATATGACCTATGGTACAACCTCCTGTATATTGTAAATCATCTTTAAATTATAATAACATATAAATACTGTGCACATAGTATAGTTATTGTATTGTCTAGAGAATGATGACAAGATAAACAGTCTGCATATGTTCAGTACAGACACAATTTTAAAAAATATTTTCTATCTGTGATTGGTTGAATCCACAGATGTGGAACATTCAGATACAGAGGGCAAAATATATTGATAAATGAAACCACTAAAATCAAAAACATCTGTTTATCATGAGACACCACTAAGTGAATGGAAAAGCAAATTACAAAGTAGAAGTATTTGCAATACATGTAGCTCACAAAATACTTAGTTTGAAAAATACAATGTGTACAAAACAATAAGGGGTATATAAACTGGGACAGCCATTTCATATACACTCTAGACTCCTTGCAATAAGAGAAATACAAATTAAAACCACAATGGGATACTACTTCATACCTGGCATTTTAAAAATTAGCAACACAGTACCAAGCATTATCTAGGATGTGGAGCATATAGCAGGAGTGTAAATTGATACAACCACTTTGAAAAGTAGCTTGGTAATATTTGCCAAAATGGGACATGTACATAGTGTATTGAGATTCTGCTCTTAGTTATAGTACACCAAATGCAGATACATTCATAAGTGCACTAAGAGATCTGTATAGGAATGTTCATAGCAACACTATTTATAACAGTTCCTGAATAGAAATGACCAAAATGTCCGTCAAGGAAATGATTAAACAAATTTGGTATTTTCTTGAAATGGAATACTAGGTAACAATTAAAGTCAATAAATCTAGTACATGAAACAATCCTAAACATAATGTTAAGCAAAGGAAGTCAGTTATATAAGAGTACATGTTGCATGATTCAATTTATATAGTGTTCAAGTACAGGTAATATTAATAGATGGAAGTTACATTTGGAAGGCAATCATTATTGTATTTCTTGTTTGGGGGATGGGAAGTACGTTCGCATTATAAAAATCATGAAGTTGTATCCTTAGGATTTTTGTATTTTTCTGTATGTTTGTATGTTATAGTTCAGTTAAAACATTTCCTTCAGAATTGAGATCATCCAAATCTCTCTCTTTAGTGAGAAGATATTAGTGGTTACAAACTGGATAGTAACTGTAAGAAAAAGCAAACAAACAAACTAGTAACAGAAATGACTACAGTTAAGTATTTCATTGAAGTATTTGAAATTTATATTCTACGTGATTTAGTTTTTTTTTTCACATAATACAACATTTTGAGCCCAAAGTTGAACTAAAGTATATATAGGTATAATTGGGGAAATCTCACTTGACATATTAATTAAGGTAGGCAGAGCTACAATGTAGTAACAGCGTTTACCCCTCCTGTGTATACCCCTAGCCTCGCCCCCAAATTTTAATGGCTTAAAACAAAAACACTTATTTCTGGAACTTATTATGATCTATTTAAACGTTGGGCAGGAGCCTTCTACATACAGTTCAGTCTTCTTTTGTCTAATGGCTCTGCTTTCCTCGCGGTCCTGGAGATCTCTCTGGATTCTACAAAGAGAATGGAGATGTACTTTCTTTTAACTACCAGGGCTCCAGAATGACACATCCCTTCCGTAAGAGAATTAGTTGCTTGGTCTTATGAAATACAGTGGAGCCAGGAAATGTTGCAAGCTCTGTGACGAAAAACAGCACACACACTTAGATATCTTTGACACATCTGGAACCCGAGACAGCCCACAGAACCACTATGGAAGTGATTAGCAAGGAACTCCCAGGAAGTGGGAATTCTAGCATAAACAGTAATGCAGTGGCATCTTAATCAAGGATCCTACCACATACAAAGATACAAAAAAAGACATTGGAAAGAGAAACATCCCTTTCTTTCTTGATTCAAGAGAAAGAGGGTTTTGTGAGGAAGATATCAATTAGAGGAAAATTGAGATGGAGACTCCATTGTAATGGAAAGAAATATATCAAGGTTAAATATTTGGAGCAGACTGTGGGAAGTTAGTGAATTCAGGAGATACTGTACAGGTCAAGGAGACTTTAAGGAGAGACAAACCAGGGAGACAAAGCACGGAGGACTATGAAATATTTTGCATTCTTTGCCCTCCAAGAGTAGAGTAAGCCAAGAACATAGCACATATTTCACCAAAAAGAGTTATATTCTCGCAAGAAATGCTGAAACTTACAGTTACTTCCCAACGTCCCCGGCAATACTGTACTTAATGGTAATAGTATTACAACGTGGCAATCTCTACTTAATGGTAATAATATTATAACCTAGAAAAACATGTTAGGAAACAATAGTTGTCTAAAGTAAGGGCACCTCCTGACATTGTTCAAAATACCGTTCCTCAGCCTCTTTGCTTCACTTTGGGAGAAACTGGGAAGGTGGGAGGGGTTTGTGCCAGAGACAAAGAATGAGGTCAGGAGGTGAAGAATGTGTGTTATTTTAAGATGTTTACTTTTAGTCCTGTCATTTAAGAGAGCTTCTGGGAGTGAAGCATATATGTATCTGTTATTTCTTATGTTGGCCTTGGTCAAAATGATTGTAGACAATAACTTATATTTACTTTGTCCTGCTGCCTGATCACTGATGTGGCTGCCTAGAAGGAAACTTACAGGAATGGCAGGTGCTCATTCTTCTGGTGCCCTGAGAGAAAGAGTAGGGGGCAGAGCAACGGAACCGGCTGCTTAGACTGTTCTCCAATCCCTTGGTGCCACCTGAAAGAGCTGAGACCAAACCCAAGGTGTGTTAGGATAAGGCTAGCCTGCTGAAACAAAGACATCTAATATTCACTCTGTTTTAACAGAAGATAAAGTCGTATTTCTCTTTCATGGAATAAGCTACTGACTTACAGGTTGGCAGACAGCTCTTCTGAGTGCATCATTTTGGGACCGGTGTTCCACCCTCCTGTTACCTCTCTCTCTCTCAACGGGGGATTGAACCTAGGGACTTTGCACAGAGCTAAATCCTTAGCACTTTTTATTTGTTATTTTGAGACAGAGTCCCACTGAGTCACTAAATTGGCCAGTTTGGCTTGGATTTGTGATCCTCCTGCCTCAGCCTCCCAGAGTGCTCTGATTTATAGGCATGAATCAACACTCCTGCTAAGAAAGTGTATTTTAATGTCTGAGTCAAAACTGACACACTACTTTCTTTTTTTTTTTTTTTACACTTTATTTTTTATTTTTTTACCAAGAGCATGTATCGGTACATTACATACATAATGAGCTTTACCTGTACATGATATATCTTGGCTTCCCCCATTCCCCTCCCCTCCCTTCCATTCACCCACCCCTCCCTATTTGCAACAAGTGTAGCTACACTTTACCATTTTTTCCCCTTTCATCTTACTTTTCTTTTAACCTTCTTCTTTATCCCCCTTTTCCCTATCTAGTTCTCTCTTTTGAATACTATCTCTCTTTTTTCTTTTTTAAACAAAATATCTATTCTACCCCTTTGTCC
>PVJO010001188.1:0-137108 GCA_004026905.1 Hystrix cristata
TACATAATCACTTCACTTAAATCCAAAAAGCAGAGATAGGACTCTCACTGGGTTTATTTTGAAAAATAATTGCACAGATGCATGTAATCCACCAGTCTGGCAGGTTTTCTTGGGAAGAATCTCTGTTATTTAGAAGAGGACCAACCTGACACTAATTCAGGTGACCTTGATGTCAATTTTGTTTTGTTTTTGTGGTGCTGGGGTTCAAACCCGAGGCCTCACTGCATGCTAAGTGAACACTCTGCACTGAGCTACAGCCCCTGACCATGTGGGAGGGCAACTTGGAGAGAGCCATTTTCTTCCCCCACAGCCTCCTGATCCAGACCAAAATTTCAGGAGCATTTGTGTGTGTGTGTGTGTGTGTGTGTGTGTGTGCACATAATTTGCATGACAATCTCACCTAAATAGATCCCAATTGCACCATTTCCAGAAGGAGACTGTGGACCTTTACACAGACAAATCAAATTCTTGGACATTTTCAAGAGTCTATCGAATTTCCCATATATGTTTACATACAATCTAAACCCCTAAGAACAGTTTAACCCCTTATTGCAGTTTAAGAAGCTGCAATAAGTAAATAAATAAATAAATAAATAAATAAAGTAAAGGATTATGGCCTGTGACCTAAACCACCTGCCCGGAGAGAAGGGTGAACTTGGGTTGCCGGGCTTTTCTGGGCCCCTGGAACCCGAGGGTCACTTTCCTAAAAGAAAACAAAGCTTTAACTAGTTTCCAGCTGAGCACTCCCTCCCAAATGGATCTTAATACTACAAATGACCAACCCTTGAATTTTCTCCTATGGAGTGAACACCTCTTGCCTTTTCTCAAATCAAGGAAATCAATGTGAAAAGCAGAATTATCTTTGTTAATATTATTTTGTTCTCAGATAGATAACAGGGTTCAGAGCACAAAAAACCATAAAAGACATTCAGTGAGATTTCTAACTCCCAGCTCCCTGCCCCCCTCTTCCTTATTCCTCTCACCCCAGATAATGACTTTTATTCATTTCTGATATATCTTTACAAAGCTCCATTATGCAACTATAAGCAATATAAGTATGTATTCTTATGTCTTCCTTAGACAAAACTAACACATTATATACACTGTTCTGCACAGTTTTGTTTTTGTTTTTGTTTTTGTTTTTCACTTATTAATTAGCTTGTCTTGGAGGAATTTAAAAATCGATATACAGACATGGAGAGTTTTTTCAACCATTTTTGCAAATGAACAGTATTTCGATGTATAGCTACATCAAAATTTACTCAAGTAGATGATTAATACGTGGTTTGTTTCCAACCTGCATATAATGCTGCAGTGAGGGCCTGGATATTTGCACTGTGCAAGTTTATCTGTAGGAGAAATTCCCAACAATGCAATTGTGAATGAAAGGGTAAATGTATTCATCATTTTGACAGTTATTATCAAATTGTTTTTCATGACATTTACACAAGCATCTGTGATACATGAGCATGTATAGTCCTCCCAACACAGTATATTTTTGCAGTTAATAGGTGAAAATGGTAGTTCTTATTTTTTTATTACTCTTACTGTGAATGAGAATGAGCATATTTTTGTATGTTGAAGTGGTCTTTTTTTTTTTTTTTGGTTTTGGTTTTTTGAGACAGGGTCTCACTACGTAGCCCAGGCTGGCCTTGAACTTGGACTGATCCTCCTCCCTCAGCCTCCCAGGTGTGTAGATTCCAGGTGTGCGCCACCATGCCTGACTGTGTTTACTTTCCTATAAACTTTTTTTCCTATAAACTTTTTATAATCATAACTTCTCATCTTTTTCATAATCTTTGTATATTTATCTATTAGATTTTATGTGGCTTTAGTTTTTTTATTGGTGTATGTTTATAGTACATGATGATTACATTCATTGCAGGGAGTTGGTATATGTATATGACATTTCTTAATTCTTTCTTTAATCCCCTTCCCGTTCCCTCCCTCCCTCTCCTTGCATCTCTTGGACCCCTTTTTTACATATATATGTATATATAGTCTAAACATAATCCCCCTCCCCCATTTTTATCTCTTTTGTCTCCCCTTTCTCCACCTCATCTCTTTGTCCCCTTCCCATATGTGTGGCTTTGATTGTTAATTTATTGATTTCTAATCTATAATGAGCTATAAACATTTTTACATTTATCTCTTATTTTTGCCTTATATTTTTAAATTTGTAGTAAATTTCATTATATTGTATTTTAAGAGCTATGAGTTTTGAGGGTTTGTTTGTTTTGTTTTGTTTTGTTTTGTTTTGTTTTGTTTTGTTGGGGTTTTTTGAGACAGAATCTTGCTATGTAGTTCAGCCTGGCCTTGAACTCACTATGTAGCCCAGGCTGGTTTGAACTCATAGCAATCCTCCTGCCTCAGCCTCCTGAGTGCTGTGAGTACAGGCATGTGCCACCATGTCCAGCAAGAGCTGTGAATTTTGAGTTTTACTCAGAAGGTCCACCCGACCTAATGTTATAAAGGAACTCACCCATACTTTCTTCTAACTCTCTTGTGAGTTTTACTTTTTGTGCTTAAATCTTCAACACACTTGAAGTTTATCTTGAAAAATAATGCAAATATTATTTTTTACAGCTATTTACCCAGTTGTTGAACCAACACTTGGTTTAAAAAGCCCAATTTTTCCCACTGATCTGAGAGGCCATTTTTATGAGTGATAAATTCCTGCATATATTTAGGTCCATTTTTGTGTTTTCTCTTCTGTTTTACAGGTTCATTTGTGTGCCATCATCACATTGTTTTAATTATTGAGGTTTAGATATATTTTATATTCTGTCAAATACTGACATACAGTCAATTACCTCATGACCTAGTCACTGAAAGCAACAATTATTTTATTACGTCCTAGTTTCTTTGAGTCAGCAATTTTGAAAGTCTCAAGTGGGAGTGTCTGGCTCGTTTAGAACCAGTATTATCTGACCATTATTGTCCCTGAATAATTGGAAATGGAGCAGTGTTGGAAAAGGCAAGAGAGAATCTGGACCCAGCTGGAGTTGGCGGATCATCTCTTCTCTCCTTGGGGTCGCGAGGCTTCTTTATGTGGTGTCTCTCTGCATGGACTAGTTGGGCTTCCTCACAGTATGGTGGCTACAGAGAATTCAGACTATTTATGTATCGGCTTCATAAACCAAGTAGAAGCTGCCTGTTTTTCTGACCTAGCATCCTTGGAAGACAGGCAGCACTGTGAGTGTCTGCATTCCTTTGCTTACAAGGGAGTTATGATCTCATGCAAACCCAAGAAAAAGAAATGTGACTCCCCCTCAACAGGACAAATGTCAAAGTCATATTGTAAGAGCATGTGGAATGGGAGATACTGTTGTGGCCAATTCAGAAAACTACAATCTGCCATATCTCACTTTTTGACAGGGATGGCGTACCCTTCGCTAATCTTTCAGAGCTTTCCTGGCTATTCTTACCAGGAGACAACTCTTCTTTCAAATAGCCCATTAGGAAATCTGATGTTTAAGGTGAGTTCACTGATAATCACGTGCTAACCTTTTATCATTTTGTAAAATACATTTAGTTCTAATTATTAATATTTTGTGTATATGTGTGTTGATTGCTGAATCCAGGGAGCCTTGCGTGGTAAGTACACATTCTACCACTGAGCTGCACCCCTAGGTTCTAGTACTCATTTCTGAAAATATATTTTATGAACCAATAGGCATTACTATTATGTGTGTCTGCTGGGGGAGGAGGATAGGATTTCAGTGAAAAAAAAAAGACTCCTTCTGAGCCATGTAGTAATGGATTAGTATTGGATACATCCTTATGATCTTGTATTTAGCTTAATATAAATACAAATAATTACACAGGGAAACATTTATGGGTATGTATGTAATTATGAGTTTAATACACACACACACACACACACACATATTTCCTGCTCTGTTAGCTGAGAAAAATCCAGAAGCAATGACACCCCAGTAGCAATGAGCACATCTGGAGCCCAGATTTTGGTTTTTAATGCCATTTTCATAAACCCTAGGGCTCCCTGGAGAGATGGCCAATTATAGGTCTAGGGTGGGAAATATTTAAAATGACTCCGTATCATCTTGCTAGTGCCAATAAGCAAGGAGGAGCTAAAGAATAAACAAAAAAGAAAAGCAAACTACATTTGTGGGTATGGGTCAAAGGGGCTCAGGAGCCAAGCGAAGAGCTCCCAATAGCTGCCAACAATTTGAGCAACAAATTAAAGTGTCGTTGGATTATAAGCCAAAGTAGTCAATGAGTGTCCATGAGTCTATAGTGGTATACATATACAAGTGGGTGAAGAGAGATAAATCTGTCTTTAAGAAGAATTCTGAGTAATTTATATAGATACTCCATCTTCCAGGGAAAGGGGTATAAATTCCCATTCCTTAAGTGAGTTCTGTACCGTGACTCTTCACAAAACTACAGTATGGAAAGGGTGCTATAATAACTTTATAGTAGAGAAACCTGACCAATACAACCTCAGCCAGGGGCTCGAGGTCAAAATCAGTGACGGTGACATGCTGTGTTGATATGACAGGACTTTGATAGATTGTAACGAAAATGTAACATCGATTCCCTGGTCTTCCTCCCGAAAACTCACAGCTCGGGTGCAATCATTGCAAAAACATTAGGAAATTTCCAGTAGAGAAACATCCTACCAAATACTTGACCAAGCCGACGTGGAGGCGCATGCCTATCATCCCAACACTCTGGGAGACTGAGGCACGTACAAGGCCTGCGTGGACACCTGAGAAACTTGTGAGACCTTGTCTTGAAAATAAAATAAAACCAAGTTAAAAGGTTTTGGACTGTAGCTCAGGGCAAAGGATGTGGGTTCAATCTCTAATATCAGGGGATCACAGCTGGGTCAATCTAAGTTGTGCTCCCGCCTCTTCCGGCTTTAGCCTGGAAGCAGGTGTTTCTTGCTCTTCCCACAGTGAAGTTCTAGAGAAGAAACCCTTCTCCAAGAGAAGTACTTGGAAGTCCAGGCCTGCACATCTCCCTTCTAGTTTCATGTCCTTCCCAGTTGGATCACCAGTAAAACCTCCGTGAGCACTCAAATGCCTCAAAGCTGCAGGTCTTCACGTTTCTGCCATGAAACAACCTCTTCTTATTAGGCAGTGTGCTCCAATACAGGACATCTGCCTCTCTCCCAATTGTATCTCCAGCCTGTATCACGAGATCTGGCACGCACATCTGAACAGACTCCCACGAAGCTGTAGGCCTTTCCCCACCTTGTTTCCCCTAGTCTGCTCCTGACTCAGCAGTCCCAGATCTACAGGGTGGCTATGCAAACACGCGACAAATTTCACCATCACTCAGAACGGTCAGTGCCATCATGCGAACACCAGTCTCCTTAGATTCATGGGCCATCGCAGAGCACGGGGACGTCCTGACGAGTCTTACACAGCTCCAAAAACACACGTCCTCTTCTCTGCTGGTATGGTCAAATGATACGTAATTTCACCGAGTTTTCTTTTTAGGTCCCACTATGGGCTAATTAACTATTGTACAACTTGTAAATGAGGTTCACTAAAAATTTAGCACTTGGAAACCAAAACTGATTCTAGACTCTTCTAAAAGTTCAGCTGTCGTGTTCAAGGCCGAAGCCCGGCTGCCCTGGACTCTTGGCACCTGGGCAGAACCCCTGCATTGTGCCCACATACCCTCTGTTTTGAGGAAGGTATCTTTGTCAGCAGTGAATTATCAGCCTTATGAGGAGTTGGTCGAGCAGCTTTTTGCATTTTATTATTTTTTATATAAATTACCTTTCGTTTAGCTCTATCATTATCGACTTCATTTGTTTGGCTCACGGGGCTAGCATTCCTAGATATAGAACTATATGTTTACATTAAGATTTTTTTGGCCTGTAATTTTCCAGTGACTAAGATTTCAAGACTTGCATTGTGGTGTAAGCGTTCCTATTGTAACAGCAGATGTATACACAACCTACTCAACATTTGTTTGGGCACTGACATTTCATTTGGCATATGCTGTTTGTAAACTGATGCTATTTAGATTACTTGTAACATAAACTCAACACATGCAAAAAGTACTTTTATGTTTATAGAACGTTGTTTTATAATAAGGATTCTTGTGTACAAACTCTGCAACATTTGCCTTTTCCTTATCTATAGATCTTTACTGATCAGGTTTGTTTCCCATTTGAAAGTGAGGTGGGCAGATGGGCCCAGAGTTTTTGCACGTGCCACCGTCAGTGTCTCAAACTTCTCCATTCAGAGAAAATACCTGTGTCAACATCTGCATCATTTTCAAGAATAACAAGTTCTCCCCATGTGCTCTCCATACCTTAGCAAAATGGCATTGAGCCGTCAGGTTTGCCGAGACCCAGGGGCACGTTTCACACAGGTGTACTCTGCCTACCATCCTACCATACAAATGGCCTCTGCATTTTCCAGCTTCTTTCTCCTCCCAGATTCAGAGATCCTAGACCAAGATGAGCTAAGTCTAAGGCAGCAATCGCCCTCCCGCTCCCACGCTTACCCAGAACCTGTCCAGAGAAAGCTCTTCCCGGCCGCAGTTGTAGGAAGAGAAATATGCGTCAGGTGAGGAGGGCTTTCCTAGTGTTTTCATGCTACTCCAGAAGCCGCAGCCTGTCCTGGGACTTCTCAGGGACCTTCAAAAGGGAGACCTAACCAGGTGGACCAACCTGTGGGGACCCAGCTTCCCCGGGAAAGTGACGTCGGGCCCGGTAGATCCAGAGGAGAATCTAGCTTTTACCAGAACAGACTCCGGGAAGATATCCCAGCCTCAGAGAGATTTAGACTTCAAGTCACCTAAACTGGTACCAAATCTCAGCCCCATCCCAAGCGGTCCATTCCAGGCAGAATCGGGTGAGGGCAGGTGTGTAACATCAACCCTCCTGCTACCGGAGAGGACTTCTCTGCGGCATTCTACACCTGCAGGTCATGATATGTTCTGGGAACTGGCAATGGTGGCTAGAGGTGAGCGTGGGTGCCCACGTGCTGAGCGATGGGTGCGGGGAACACAGCAGAGGCTCGGAGGCTTGGCTGGGACTGCTCCCCGGTGCACTCAGCCTTCAGGGTGGGTGCATCTCCCTGGGCAGACTCCTGCGGCCCCAGTAGCCTCAGATAGACATGGGTTCGCTGCAGAACGCATTCGAGCAGGCGGACAGCGAGCTGATGCTCAGGGCCATCTATGCCACAACCCGCTGCCTACGTGTCCCCTGGGTCTGCTTAATGTGTGCCCTTGTGGGGAAACTAGCACCAAGAAACTAAGGACCAACTCTATGTTCAAGTCCCTGCTTTGCCACAATCTTGGAGTGCCCTTCAGGACCATACAGCTCAGTTTTCCTATGTGTAAAGCGAGAGAGATCTGAAAGATGGACTCAAGGGCCTATTCATTTATTTATTTTAATTGATTTTATTGGTACATTTTTGATATACGTAATGATCACATTCATCATAGGGAATTTGTACCTGTACATCATATATCTTGATTCTTTTTGTCCCACTCCTCTTCCATCCCTTTGATCCCTCTCCCCTTCCTTACTTACAAAAGCTCTGTTTCCATTTTTTCCTTCCATTCTCTTTTTTCCTTTTCCCTTCTTTTGTTTCCCCCTCCCCCTTCCCTAGTTCCCCTTCCCATTTGGACATATTCTTCTGTTTCACAATATCTATTATACATTTTGGTCCTTATTTACACTTTCAGGTTCTCACACCAGAGAAACCATGCAATATTTGAACATGTGTGTCTGATTTATTTCACTTAAGAGTATGGTCTCAAGGTGCATCCATTTACCTAGAAATGTCTCAAGTTTATTCTTCTTTATGGCAGAGTAGTACCCCGTTGTATAAAAAAATTTTTCCTTATTCATTCAATGGTTGATGGGCATTTGGGCTATTTCCAAAATTTAGCTATTACAAACCGGGCTGCTATAAACATGGGTGTGCATAATCACTGTGGTATGATGCTTTTAATTCTTTTGGAAAGATATCAAGAAGGGGAATAACTGGACCAAATGGAACCTCTACTTTTAGTTTTTTGAGGAATCTCCATACTGATTTCTGCAATGGTTGCACCAGTCTACATTCCCATCAACAGTGGAGAAGGGTTTGTTTCCCTGACAGCCCTGCCAGCACTTGTTATTAGTTGGTTTCTCGATAACAGCCATTCTTTCTGGAGAGAGATAGAATCTCAGCATTGTTTTAATTTGTATCTCTCGAATGATCAGGGATGCTGAACATTTTTTCATATATTTATTTGCCATTTCTACTTCTTCATCTGAGGAGTGTTTATTCATTTTAGATGCCCATTTTTAGATTAGGTCTTTAAATTGGGGGGGTCTGATTTTTTTGAGTTCTTTATATATTCAAGATATCAGTCCTTTGTCTAAAAAGGCAAAAAAAAATTTCCCACTCTGTGGGTTGTCTCTTCACTCTGTTGGTGGTTTCTTTTGCTGTACAAAAGTTTTTTTAACAAGATGAGATCCCAGTTGTTGATTCTTTGTGAAATTTTCTGTGCAATCAGGGTTTTGTTCATAAAGCCTTTGCCTACACCTATGTCTCCAAGAGTTCCACCTATTCTATCTTCCAGCATATTTAGAGATTCTGTTTTAATATTTAGACCTTTGATACATTTCAATGTTATTATTTATTTATTGGTTCAGATAGTGTCTAGCTATGTAGTTCTGGCTGGCCTTGAACTCACTAATTAGCCCAGGCTGGCCTCAAACTCATAGTGATTCCCCTACGTCAGCCTCTCGAGTGCTGGGGATTACAGGCGTGCACCACCACAACCAGCTTGAAGGCTCTTTGTGACCCCCAATTTATATTCTGTTGAGGGCACACATTCCCAGATCCAAGATCTTGTGTTATATGTGAACTGCACTCTAGGATTCCATGTAACTGTGTCCTGTTGCACATACGTGAAGAGTCACAGGGGCCACATTGTGTGTATGTGCTGGGAGGAGGGGAGACCCTAAACAATGTCCTCTCTCCAAACCTCCTCAATAGGCGGAAGCCACTGGCTTCCTCCCTTTCCTGCCTCCTGCATGCCAGCAAGACTAAGGACTGAAGGGAGGGAGGAGATGGGAAAATCAGCCCAAGTGTCCCCTGTTACGTTCTTATCATACACCCCCTTCAAGTGGCCCCCTACCAGGACCTTCCAGCCACACCACCCCCGGCCGCGTGGGCCCTTGCTGGGGGGCCTAGGGGCTGGGAAGCAGGATAATTTCTCCCCACTCCTCTCCCCTGTTACCCCTCCCACCCAAGCCACCTCATTTCCTCTTCCTCCCCAGCACCAAGGTGCACTGATCAGCACAGGCAGAGCGCTCAGACCCACAGCAAACCCCAGGCCCAGCTGGTGCTGGCTGGCCCGCCTCAGCCTCCGGAGTATGCTCAGGCCGGGCCTCCCTTTCCTGCTCCCCATTCTCTTTCTGGCTTCTGATGTTGGTAAGTCTTCCCTAAGCCCCACCTCCCATTTCCAGGCCCCAGGACCCCGAGTCCACTCCCCTGCCCAAGGAACACATCCTATCATAAAGACAGACATGGCCGGGGAATTACTGTTTAACGGGTGTAGAGTTTCGGTTTTACAAGATGAAGAGGATTATAGAGATGGAAGGTGAGATGTTTGCACACTGTTATGGATGTAGTTTACAACATTGAACTGTATGCTGACAAATGGTTCAGAGGGTAAATTCTAGGCCGTATATATTTTATCACAATAAAAAAAATTGGGAATAAAGAGTCATCACTGTCATGACTTTGGTCCACCAAAAGGTGAGATCACAGTTATGAAAACTCAGTCAAGTGCTAGAAATCACTGCAGCCTCAGACTAGAGGAGGGGAGGGAAGCAGCCACTGAAGGATCACTGGGAGCAGCCGGGCCTACGGGCCCTGGGACATCTTCAGTGGGTGCTCACAGGGTCAGTGCGTGAGGTTCAACTAGTCACTGGAAAAAATGTTCATGAGCACTAACAGCAGCCCATTAGTTGAGAGGGTGGCAACCTCTAGGCCTGTACAATTGGTTTTAACAATACCGACTGCCAATGCTGATGTGGGGTTTAAATGAGATAATATAGGCAGAGTGCTTGGCACAGCACGTGGCATGTGGCAGGGGTTTCTGAATAAGTAGCAGCTGATTCCTTCAGTCCTTTGGTCAGAGGATAGAGCACAGAGGCTGCCTTTGAGTGGTTCGTGGTCTAGTGGGAAACACAAGACATAAGCTGAAGGCTAAACAGAGATAGACACAAGACGCACTGAGGGGTCTGCTTACTTTCACTTGGGTAATAGACAAAAATAGAGTCAGGAAAGATTTCACTAAGAGATTGGTAGCTAGAACAATAAATGCAAGTCTCAGGGGCATGGAGGAAAAGCTGCTGTAGGGAAAGCGGATAGATGGGCAGCGTGAACAGCAAGGGGCTCCAGAGCATGCGCGTTATCCTGAGGGCAGGGGGGAGCCGGGGAGGTTGTAAGCAAGACAGCCACAAGGTGGTTTCGCGTCTTAGATGGACCACTTTGGAGGGTGGGTTGGGGAAGGGGGTTGCGGCTGCTCCAGGTGAGTAGGGCTGAGGGCCGAACAAATGAGGGCTTGGGAGATGGGGATGACCCAAGATGCTTTTAGGAAATAACCTGCCAAATTCTGTGACTGGTCGGGGTAGCCAACACAAATCTCAGCAGTATGGATTTTAGGATTAGACAACCTGGCTTTGCTAGTTACTAATTGTATGACCTTGGGCAAGTTACTTAACTGCTCTGAGCCTTTGTTCCCTGGCTATAAAATAGGGATAATAAACGCCCATTGCCCATGACAGGCAGGACAATAACATGAGGGACTGCCTGGCAAGTGCTCTGTACATAACTGACATCCCATAAATATGAATTACGACGGTGGGAGTACGAGATGACTCCGTGGTGTCTCGGTTGGCAGGTGCTGTGTGCTGAGTCAGGGAGTGTGGGAGAGAAACAGGTTTGGGAGAAGCTGGTGGAAATGCAGTTCCGAGCTGAAACCCATCCCAGAGCTACTGACTCAGATGTGATCATTAAAGCCAAGAAAGTGGATGAGCTTACTCAAGGAAGCCTGTAGAATAATTATTACCTCCTCTATAAAATAAAAGGATATCAGCTTCACTGGAGGGCGTGAGGATGCAGCTAAAAAAGAAAACAAAAAACAAAAAGTGGTGCTGGTAGGCAGTCCAGAAATGCCAGCTTCATTTATGCATGGTAGACTTTTGAGTAATATTAACCAATGGGCTAAGTGGCCTTTGAATTAATTAGTTACTTGACAGTAGTTAACACGCAGGGACAGAACAGGGAGGATGTGGAGAGCGTGGAGTCATGGAGCTGAGGCAAGCTAGCTGGGCTGTACCCTGTCTGGCCTGGATCTGGCTCCGCCTCACCTCTGCCCACTCTGGGGCACTCATTTTGTGCTCCAGTCACATCAACTTGACAACCCCTCCCCATAACATAACAGTTTTCATTCCAAGCCTTTACCCAGGCTGCTCCTCCTGCCTAAACTGCCCTTTCCCTGCCCGTGACCTCTGTCCCTCGCTCATTGCTCACCCAGTGTGTCCTGCCTGAGCTGCAGAAACTTTCACACTTACTCTGCTAGGAAGCAGCTCTCCGCCGCGCCTTCCCCAGGCTGCCTTGATGCCCCTCTCTTCTCCCGTGTGCAGCACCCTGCACCTGGCAGCTCTGGCCATGACTCCCTCCAACTAGGCAGTGGACGCTCGGAAGGCAAAGGCCAAGACCCACCTGTGTCTGCCCATCTGGGCCCCAGGCCTGCCCGCTCTCCCGGCCAGACAGGGCCAGCTTCATTTTTGCTCCAGGCCCACTTTAAATCACAACACCAGAAACACTTCTCAGATTTCTGCAGGAACAGGAGGGGGCCCCACAAGGTGCTTCAGATCTGGATGGTGATTCTATCCTGCAACTCAGGGTGGGGGCAGGGAGAAGTCTCTCCAGGCTACCTTGGCAGAGCACTTTTAGAGAGGAGTCAGGAAAGGCGCCTGCCAGGGAATAAAGTGAGGAAACAGACTGGGAGCATAGATCATTCCTTCTGAAGGTGGGCTGAAAGGAAAGCCATATGGTAGGAGAAGAGAGAGGATGCACAGCCAGAGAAGGATCTGCGTCTTGTTTTTATTCTTTCAGAATCAAGAGGCTTGAGGGTAAAGGGCGGTGCACAGGGAAAGGGACAGGAGGGGATGAAAATACCTGATAAACCGAAGTGCCTGTGGGGTCTGTGGGATACGACAGGGAAAGGAAGAAGGGTAAAAGCTGGGAACCTTCTGCAACAAAATCAGAGCACTAGAATTAGGGGCTCTGGAGTCAGAGGGTTGGTTGGGTCTACCATGAAGTCTCTGATGTCCCGGCTCCAGGTGCCGCGGTGGACCTGACGCTGCTGGCCAACCTGCGCCTCACCGACCCCCAACGTTTCTTTCTGACCTGTGTGTCGGGAGAGGCCGGGGTGGGGAGGGGCTCTGACGCCTGGGCCCCACCCCTGCTGCTGGAAAAGGACAACAGCATAGTGCGCACTCGCTCATCCGGACAGCCCCTGCGTGTGGCACACAACGGCTCGCACCAGGTCACGCTGCGCGGCTTCTCGAAGCCCTCAGACCTAGTGGGCGTGTTCTCCTGCGTGGGCGGCGCTGGGGGGAGGCGCACTCGAGTGGTCTACGTTCACAACAGCCCCGGAGGTGAGTCCGGCCGAAGGGAGGGGCCCGCTGGAGGCCGGTGCCCCGGCCACTGACCGCCCCTCCGCCCACAGCCCACCTGCTCCCAGACAAGGTCACACACACCGTGAATAAAGGCGATACCGCTGTGCTTTCTGCACGTGTGCATAAGGAAAAGCAGACAGATGTGCTCTGGAAGAACAATGGTGAGCGGGGCATTTGGTCGGGCGAGTGGACCCGGCACTTCCATCACCTGAGGGTCTTCCGCTTTGACCTGTTACCCTCATTCACACCTGTAACTCTCCTGGCCAACCTCCAGGACCCGCCTCTGTCTTGGACTAGGTCTATGGGATGCACCTGGATCCATTTCAGCTCTAGCTCTGAGCCACCCTCCTACTGTACTCAGAGAACCAGGAGCCTGTGGTCAGCCGCCTCCTTAAGCACTATGTTAAGAGTCATCTTTGAGGGGCTGGGGATTTAGCTCGGTGGTTAGAGTGCTTGCCTCGCAAGCACAAGGCCCTGAGTTCGATCCCCAGCACCAAAAAAAAACCTAAAAAAAAAAAAGTCATCTTTGACCCTTCCCTGGGAGCTAGCAGATACTATGACATAAACCACCTGGGAAGAGAACCACAGCCCCCTAGGGGAAGAAGAGAACTGGTAACAACATGCCCAACATAGGCCCAGGAGGCCTTTCTGAAAGTCCCGTCCAGCCCAGATCTTCAATGCCAGAGACAGGTGTGCTGAAGCCTGCCTGGGGCAGATCCGTGGATGCCCATCCTGTGCCTCCCTTCACCCTGACCATGTCTAGGCCTGCCTGTAAGGCTCCACAGATTCCTGCCTCAGCCCTCAGACCCACAACCGTTCGGTTGACTTGCTTCCCTGGGCTCCTGAGGGAGGACCCTTCCCTGAAAGCCAGAAATTTTCCCCCCAATTCCAGGCTACCTGAACTGACAAAAGTGAAGGAGGCAGCAAGGGCATTGTCTCTAGAGTTTCTGTGCAGCCTGAACAGCAGAAAAGAGCAAGACCTCAGAGGAGATGCTGCCCGCATTGTGCCCACAGGAGAACTGGGAAGAGATAGGAGCCAGGCAAAGAAGGGAAGGCATTCCAGGAGGAGGAATTGATAAGAGAAAAGCCAGGAGGCTCTGAAATACCAGATGTGTGCAGAGGAGAAACAAGCAGTTCAGGAATTCAGGAATGCTAGGGGCCAGAGAGGGTGTGGAGAGGTATAGGCCCACCCCCCCCAAGCTCAGCGGGGGTCAAACTGGTGAAAACAGCACTCTAAGGAGTTGGCTTTTGTCCTGAGCACAGTGGAGAGCTGTAAGGGGTTAAGCAGGGGAGATACCAGGGCATCTCTGTGTAAGAATCTTCCTTGCGGCAAAATGTAAGGCCAAGGTGGAAACAGAGTGCCCAGGAAAGAGGCTGTTGGGGGCTGGGGCCAGGGTGGTGGCACTGGACGCGGGGAAAAGTGGGCTGCTTTGAGATGAGGATGGGGTGGACCAAATAGGACTTAGTGACTTACTGGGTGGTTTGTGGAGCATAAAGAGTATGCTTCTCAGCTTTCTGGTTGGGTACTAGCATCTCGTAGGTGTCTTTCCCAGGTCTGATCACTGTGCACAGGGCAAATCAGTGTGACTTGAGCCAAGGGAGGTGATACCAGTTCTCACATGGTGCTGAGGTCCCTGACCTGTTTGCGCCCCTGCTCCAGGATCCTACTTGCATATCCAGGACTGGCAAGAGGCCAAGGATGGGCAGTTCCTGCTTCAGTTCTCAGATGCACAGCCATCATCCAGCGGCATCTACAGTGCCACCTACCTGGAAGCCAGCCCCCTGGGCAGCGCCTTCTTTCGGCTCATCGTGCGGGGTCAGGGGCAAAATCAGAGGCTGTGGGTGGTGTAGGAGGCTGAGAGTCCTATGGGTACTTCCTGTGGGCCCCGGAATTCCCAAGGTCCCCAGAGCTACCCCAGTCTTCAGCACCCATGGGCAGGTCGGGGAAGCTCAGCTGCTGAAGACACTTTCCTCCAGGTTGTGGGGCTGGGCGCTGGGGGCCAGGCTGCGTCAAGGAATGCCCAGGTTGCCTGCATGGCGGTGTCTGCCATGATTCCAATGGCGAGTGTGTGTGCCCCCCTGGATTCACTGGTACCCGCTGTGAACAGGGTAAGGAAGATGGAAACTAGGACCCAGGCAGGAAAGATCCCTGTCTGGGGAAAGATCCTAAAACCACTGGGATGGAATTTGGAGGGTGAGGGGTGTGGGCTGTGTCCTGGACCCTGGCGCCTGACAGGCTCATCCACATGCCTTCCTTCTAGCCTGCAGAGAGGGCCGTTTTGGACGGAGCTGCCAGGAACAGTGTCCAGGTACATCAGGATGTCGGGGCCTCACCTTCTGCCTCCCAGACCCCTATGGCTGTTCTTGTGGGTCTGGCTGGAGAGGAAGCCAGTGCCAGGAAGGTATGAACTAACCCACCCTCCGTGGCCACGAGGTTAGCCCAGAACCTTCACTCTGGCCCTGACTTACACACAAAGCCTGCAGTCACTGTGACTAGTGCCCCCTACACTCAGCCTTTTGTACAACCCATGCCCCACCTGTGCCCTCATGGCCCCTTGACCATCTCTTCTAATTATACCGCCTCTCTTCCCAGCCTGTGCCCCTGGCCATTTTGGAGCTGACTGCCGCCTCCAGTGCCAGTGTCAGAATGGTGGCACTTGTGATCGATTTAGCGGCTGTGTCTGCCCCTCTGGGTGGCATGGTGTGCACTGCGAGAAGTCAGGTATGAGGACCTGGGAAGTCAGCCTCCACCAGATGACTCCCTGGCTTGGAGGACCTTTCCATGTTCATGGCCTACATCCTGCCCTCAAGGAATACGCAGCAAGAGCTCTCAACATAGCTTGAAGGGTGACGCCCAGGATCGAAGAGAGTCCCGTGGGGGCTGCTGACCCGTGTGAGAGAGAGTCAGGGAAGGCTTCTGGGAAGAAGTGAGATCTGAGACCGGATGTGGAAGACAGAAGAGAATAGGCTGACAAAGAGTGTAGGGAAAGCCCAGGAGTTGAGACTCTGGCTTTGGCAGTGAAGTAGGGCGCTGGGGGAGTGATCAGAAGAAGTTAAATCATGAGAAGCCAGAGAGTTTACACTTAGTAAGATAGAAGCAAGAAGGAATTGTTAAAGAAGTACAAGGCGGGCAGATCTGTGTTTGAGGAAAGACTTCTCACTGCTGGGCAGAGTGCAAAACCAGGCGTCTGTGACGGCACCAGAAACAAATGAAGTCTGACCAGTGTTCTGGCTGCGAGAAGAGCAAGGGGCCTGCTTTCCGGTATTAGAGGAAATTCGGAAGTGTGTTGTAGGGAGGTGTAGCAGGTAGACTGGCTGATCAAGGGTGCTGGAGGAGTCATGCAGGACTTGGCCGACTCTCAGGCGTGAGTGACTAGAAATACGGTGGTGCCTCCGCCAAGATGCAGAGCATGGGACAAGGGGCACGTTGGTGGTCATGGTCATGTGTGTGCCCTACGGGAGCTCCAGCATGAGTGTCTTCTCTCTGCCTAGATCGGATCCCTCAGATCCTTAATGTGGCCTCAGAACTGGAGTTCAACTTAGAGACAATGCCCCGGATCAACTGCGCCGCTGCAGGGAACCCCTTTCCTGTACGGGGCAGCATGGAGCTGCGCAAGCCAGATGGTACCGTGCTTCAGGTCAGCCGCGATGACCGCTATACCCCTGCCGCTGTTCCACCAGCTTTGTGCTTCCTTCCTCAGACCTTTAGCCCCTCAGAACTTTATGCAGGCTCTACCCACTGGCCTGGGCATGGCTCTAGTGGGGTCAGGCTGATTGATGACTGGCTCTGTCCCACCAGCAGTCCATATGGATGCCTATATCTGTGTCATGGATGCACGTTTTCTGTTTTCTGCCCCCTCTCCTTGTCTCCCTCAGTCCACCAAGGCCATTGTGGAGCCAGACAAAACTACAGCTGAGTTTGAAGTACCTCGCTTGGCTCTTGGGGACAGCGGGTTCTGGGAGTGCCGAGTGTCCACCTCTGGAGGTCAAGACAGCCGGCGCTTCAAGGTCAATGTCAAAGGTCAGTGATACCCTAAGGCCATGGAGGATGGATAACAAGCAGAGAAGGCACTATCTGATGCTGCTCAGACTGGGGGTCCAAGCAGAAAGGGCAAGGGCATCTCAGGTCACACCCCAGTTCCTGCCTGCCATGTATCTCCACCCCACATGCAGTATACCTTTAACTCTGCCTCTGGTATGCTGCTTCCTGCTTCTGAGTTAACCAGTGTGGGCACCGAGAGCAAGAACAGGCGTACACAAGGGGTTGTGAGGTTCAAGGGTGACCTGCTCACCTGGCATAGGAGTCTGCCAGGTGAATAAGGAGGGAAGGGCTTAGCACAGACACCTCCTCCCTAGACCAGGTATCGCTTTACCTCCTCAGTGCCTGAGCAGTTCACACCCCTGCCACCCTGGGATCCCATTTCCCTCTGCTTCCGGGCTCCTCCATACAAATATTTCCTCTCACCTTCCTATTTTTCCCTGTTATACTCTGCTTTCCACTTCCTCACCATCTCCACACCAGTAGCCCCTCCACCCCCAGGATCCACCTTCAGCCTCTCCTCACTCTCCCATCCCAGGCTTTGAATCCAGACAACTGGAGAGGAAATCCTATCTCTGAAATTTGTAGCTCCATCCCCTTCAGCAAGTTACTGAAGCTCTTTTAGTTCTCTTGTCTATGAGGTGGAGATATTAGCACTTGCTAGGTAGGGCTGTTGTGAAGACTAAGCTAGAGGATGCACTAAGCTGTCAGCACAGTGTCTGGCACAGCCTGTGTGCTCAATCTATACTGGCAGGTTATTATTATTTAACATGGCATCTAGTCCCAAGATGTCAACCCTTCTCTGGTAGCTCCTGCATGTGATCTACAGCCAGGTCCCTCTCCTTACCCCAGTTCCACCTGATGGGACGTCTGTGAAGTGGCGCGTTTCTGTGGAGGTCCGATTCTGAAGCCGGTGTGGAAGTTAGCTTTGTATGATTCAGAGGTGCATTTTATATCAGGCTACCTCCTGAAAGGCAGATCCTCTACGTGAACCAAAGACATGAAGGGCTCCAAACTGCACCTTCACCTCCCTTAAAATCTGCACCTCCTCCTGACGTGCTCATTGCTGCCTGCTGCTCCTTCAGTTCACAACTCTGCATCTGCCGTAGCCGGCCAGCCTTCCTTCTTTCCTTCTTCCCTTCCTAGTCTGATAAGTATTTGGAAGAGGCAAGGGACCCAGTTAAGACATTCATGCAGTAATCTGGAGAGAAAAGCTGCAGCCAGAATAGGGGTAGTGACCATGGGATTAAGAACCCAGGCAGGAACACAAAAACTGGGGTAGAATCAACTAACTTGGTGACCTGACCAGACAGACAAAGTTCAAACCCTCCTAGTTGTGTGTCCTTAGGGAAGTTATTCAAAGTCTCTGAGCTTCAGTTTCTTCATTCATGACCTGGGGATCAGTCCAATCTGAAAGGTAGTTGTGAGAATTAGAGGTCATACATATGAAGCATCAGGGGCAGAGTGGGGACAGAAAGTGGTGGTGGGGGGTACGGAGAGAAGGTGACATCCAGATTGTCTCCCTGCCTTGGATTCCAGTCCTTCCATCTGCCCCACACTTCATGGATGGAGTGCTCCCCCAAACCGTGGTCAGCTTTGTGTACCTGGGTCCACTTAATGCTGAATCCTGGGCCCCAGGCTGCCCAGGGGCCAGAATCCCGTCCTCCCCAAACCCTGACCATTCCATTCATCACACCTTTGTCCAGAAGGTCCCCAGATCCAAATAAAGATGCCCAAAGCACAGTGTTCCTCTTTTCCTGAGGACAGGCTAGGCCTATGGGCCGAGCCTTACCCTGAGCCTTCTGGCAGTGCCCCCAGTGCCCCTGGCTGCACCTCGGCTCCTGGCCAAGCAGAGCCGCCAGCTTGTGGTCTCCCCGCTGGTCTCATTCTCTGGAGATGGACCCATCTCCTCTGTCCGCCTGCACTACCGGCCTCAGGACAGCACCATGGGCTGGTCTGCCATTGTGGGTAAGTGAGGAGAGTGCAGGGGATGACAAGGGTGTAGGTAATAGTGGGGGATAAAGTGGGAATGGACAAGAGAGCTGGGGGAGGACAGAGGTGAGGGTAATAGTGAAGGGATAAGGTGAGAACCAGAGTGGAGGGAGGGGCTGAAGGGAGAATGGTGGTGTCGGAAAGCTACTGGGACTGAGTGATGTGTGCAGCACTCCCCACCCGCAGTGGACCCCAGTGATAATGTGACCTTAATGAACCTGAGGCCGAAGACAGGTTACAGCGTCCGTGTGCAGCTGAGCCGGCCAGGGGAAGGGGGAGAGGGCGCCTGGGGGCCTCCCACCCTCATGACCACAGACTGTCCTGGTGAGAAGCCAAGAGTCATCATCCCTCCTACCCCCCTGGGGATTACTGTCCTGTCCACTCAGATTCTCATGTCTTGTCCACCCCAGGGCCCCTGCCTCTCCCACTGGAGGTTGTCCCGCCCTGACCACTGGGGATCACTATCCCACCCAGCCCCAATGACCCACTGAACTGCTCTAACCCCTGACCTCTGGCCCCAGAGCCCTTGTTGCAGCCATGGCTGGAGGGCTGGCATGTGGAGGGCCCTGATCGGCTGCGAGTGAGCTGGTCCTTGCCCTCGGTGCCTGGGCCGCTGGTGGGTGACGGTTTCCTGCTGCGCCTATGGGATGGGGCACGGGGGCAGGAGCGGCGGGAGAATGTCTCATCCCCCCAGGCCCGCACCACTCTCCTAACCGGACTCACGCCTGGCACCCACTACCAGCTGGATGTGCGGCTCTATCACTGCACTCTCCTGGGCCCTGCCTCACCCCCTGCACGCGTGCTTCTGCCCCCCAGCGGTACGCACAGGACAGATGACAGGCTGGGGAGGAGGGGGACAGAGGACACAGAGATACACGAGACCTAGGAGACACGGGACGTTGCAGGAAACTGGGTGGACATGGACAGAACATAGGACACAGTGTGGGCATCAGGAAACAGGGGATACCAGGAAGACACAGGTCACTAGGAGCATGTGGGATGAGGGACACATCAATAGGTCATGGTTCATGTGAAGGACAAGGGTCATGGTGGGGACATCGGGCTTGGGGAACCCAGGGTATGGGGAACATGGGGAAGACTTAGGATACAAGGGGAATAAAGGGATACGGAAGCTTGGGGTGAGGTTGGCCTGGGGACAGAGAGGAATCCAGTGGCAGGGCATGGGGAGAGAGGAAGGTGGCGTGCTGCCTGTCATGCTGGGGCCCACAGAGCAGAGGTATGTGACCCCACAGCTACATGGCCTGGTCTAATCTGAACCTGCCTTTCCATTCCCCGCTCCCCAGGGCCTCCAGCCCCCCGACACCTCCAGGCCCAGGCCCTCTCAGACTCTGAGATCCAGCTGACATGGCAGTGCCCAGAAACTCCGTCTGGGCCTATATCCAAGTACATTGTAGAGGTGCAGGTGGCCGGGGGCTCAGGAGACCCACTGTGGATGGATGTGGACAGGCCTGAAGAGACAAACACCATTGTTGATGGCCTCAATGCCAGCACACGCTACCTCTTCCGTGTGCGGGCCAGTGTTCAGGGACTGGGCGACTGGAGCAACACAGTAGAAGAGGCCACTCTAGGCAACGGTAAGAGGCAGGGCCGCTGGGTTCCTGGGCTTAGGGGCTGGCCTCAGTATGCGCTTTGTCCTCCTCAACCCCTACCTTGGAGCTAAGGCATCTCGGGCTCCTGCCAACAAGTGACATAGCTCTGACCTTTCCCGTCTCAGGATCCAGTCCTGGGATTGTCATATTGCTTCCTGTGACACCCCCAACCCCTTACTTCATGCAGCCAAATTGACCTTCCTATATCCTAGAACTGGCATCGCCATCCTTTCCCTCGATGGGATCCCACGGTGGCCTCTGGGTTCCCTGACCCAGGTGTCCCCACCTTTTTGTCTCCAGGCTTGCAGAGTGAGGGCCCAGTTCAAGAGAGCCGGGCAGCAGAAGAGGGCCTGGATCAGCAGCTGGTCCTGGCTGTGGTGGGCTCCATCTCTGCCACCTGCCTCACCATCCTGGCTGCCCTCTTGGTCCTGGTGTGCATCCGCAGGAGCTGTCTGCATCGGAGACGCACCTTCACCTACCAGTCGGGATCGGTCAGTGATGCAGGCCCCCAGGATGCACATGCATGGCCCCTTGTGCCTGCGTGCGTGCGTGCGTGCGTGCGTGCGTGTGGTGTGTGTATACACCACGCGCATGTGTTCCTGCTTATATACACACAAGTACTTGTATACCGTGTGCGTGCACACGTGTTTGTACCACAAGTTTAAGACTACACTCAGCACTCAAGGGTACAAAACGTAATTTTTTCTCTAGAACTGAACTCAGCTCATAAGCCCATTTAATATTACTGGTGAAATAGTTAATATTTCCAGTTGAACAGAACTAGTTCTCTCTGCATTTCACCAGGGCCAGTTTCAGGCTTGGATGCAGTCAGTCTGGGATTCTGTTGCCCCTCTTCACCTTCTCCTTGGGGGTGTCTCAGCAGAGGGGTATGGTGCTATGGAGAAGGGGCACATGGCTCAGGCTGTGAGTGCCTCATCCTGCCCTCTACCCTCAAAAGTCCCAGGGCTTCCTCTGGGGGACTCTGAGCCCCGTGCTTGCCTGTACCCTACAGAGGGCAGCCCCAGGCACAGCTGGCTGCACCCCTCTAGAATTGTGCTGGGCCAGTGCCCCCACAGCAGCACCTGCCTCCACTCTCCCAGGCTTCCTTGCCAACCTCTCTGGGTTTTCTGTCCCTCTGTGGTCCACACCCCTCTGGAGTGAGAGAGAGGTGATGGCACCTCTTCAGGGTGCCATGACCCCATCTTGTTACATCTCCCTGTTCCATCAGTCCTGTTTTATCGGAAATCTCCCCACTGTTGTCACTTAGGATCTGAACTCTACCCCGGGCCTCCAAGCCTGGGCTCTTGATATTTAAAGTGAAGCTTTGACCTTTAAAAAGAAAAAAAAGAAAGAAAGAAAAGAAAGAGAAGAAAACCCTCTTTTCTCTCAAGGACTGACCCTTGTCATAGAAAGCCCAGTGTCCAAGGCTGTGCCTTTAAAAAAAAAATCTATCCAGAGATTCAATTGGCTTCTTTGTCTGGCTGTATTGTCCTTCCCTCTGAGGTCAGTGCACACAGAAAGCCATCACTGCCATGGTGGGGGAGGGCGATGGGGACAAATGCTGAGGGAAGGCCATAAGAAAGCAACCTTTAATGTACACGTTGTCATAACACATATCAAGATATGTCCCCAGGGCCCAGGGGTATAACTTAGTGGTAGGGCGCTTCCCTAGCATGCGTGAAGCCCTGGGTTCCATCCCCAGCAGTGCAAAAGAAGAAAGAAAAAAAGACGTATCCCTGCTACCTGTGCCTGTGACAGATATGTGTCCACACAAAGGTATGGGCGTGAGTGTACATGTGCATACCATTGTGGGCATCCCGTATATATATATGCATGTCCCTGATGCATATATGTTCCTGTGCCTGGACATCTCCAGACCACCATGTGCACGTGTACCTCAGTATGAATCCACCTACATATGGCACAGCCACAGAACACACGTGTGCATTCTGGTGTATGCCTTTACCTATCCATGCTTCATGTGAATCCACGTGACCCGTGTCCTCTGTCCTTGCCCATAAACTGAGCACCAGTTCCACTAAGAAGGCCCAGCACAGAGTCCATCTTCAGTTCGCATCCTGGCAGCCCCCTTGGTCCTGCTCAGCTCTTTCCTTTTCCTGCCATCAACCCTTCATAGGTAGCCCACGTCTGACTCAGTACAGGGAACTGGACATTCCCCTTTGTTAGGATCGTGCTGTCTTTGAACTCAGCCTGGTTTGAGAGTGATGGCTAGACACCAAGTGGGTGGACAGGGGTGATCCCTGCTCCTGCTACTGTGGGGAAGAAAACTCCTCCACTGGCTGCCAGCAGCTCAGGGCTTAGCATGTAGGGCAATAAAAGAACCTGAGGTAGGAATCCTCTCTAGAGCATCCTTTGTAACAAAACAAGCCTAGTGTGAGATTAGTACGATAATGGGAAGCTCACTCCTTCCTATCACAAGTCATTCCCATTCCTTTCCATTTTCAATATTAGAGTACCATCCTTCCATTAAGCCATATTGTGACATTTAGCAACTTACCCACAAGGCTTGTTCTACCTTGCAGAACCCTGCACACGAGACTCTCACACTGTAGCTTCTGCACTTCTTTTCTTGGACAACTGTCCAACCAGTGACCCGCCTGTGGCTCCATTGCCTATGATTCTTCCTCAGTATAAGTCCTTGTCTATGAGTGTCCCCAGCTCACCACCAGGGTGCCCTAGGTCCATTCGTTAGCTGTTGAACCCTCCCTTTGTATGCCTGTCTGTGCCTCCTTCTATCCCCATCTCTTGTGTGGACTGTCTGCCCACTTGTCCCCTCCTTCAAAGGGTGAGGAGACCATCCTGCAGTTCAGCTCAGGGACCTTGACGCTGACCCGGCGGCCCAAACCACAGCCTGAGCCCCTGAATTACCCAGTGCTGGAGTGGGAAGACATCACCTTTGAAGATCTCATTGGGGAGGGGAACTTTGGCCAAGTCATCCGGGCCATGATCAAGAAGGATGGGCTCAAGATGAACGCAGCCATCAAGATGCTGAAAGGTCTCTGGGAGTGACCTCTGACCCTCTCCTTTGTCCCATAGACCCCAGACCCCACTCGGCTCCTACCAGCAACCCAGCCCACCCCTCACCAGCCATACCTTCTCTCCAGAGTTATTTTTGACAAAAGTGCCATTGGATTCTTTACGCAGAGTATGCCTCTGAAAATGATCACCGTGACTTTGCTGGAGAACTGGAAGTTTTGTGTAAACTGGGACATCACCCCAACATCATCAACCTCTTGGGGGCCTGTGAGAACCGCGGTGAGCACCCACCTTGTCACCTCCCTCTTCTTCTAGATCCCTATCATCGACCATCACCACCACATCAGTGACTTTTGGGGAACCACAGGTCTCTTGCATGCTTCAGGCTCCCCATCCCCTACCACTAGGTATCTGTTCCCGCCCCTGCTAGCCAGTGTCTAAATCATAACCCCGTACCACCCTCACCTCCCAGGTTACTTGTATATTGCTATTGAATATGCCCCCTATGGGAACCTGCTCGATTTTCTGCGCAAGAGCCGGGTCTTGGAGACTGACCCAGCCTTCGCCCGAGAGCATGGAACAGCCTCCACCCTCAGCTCCCGGCAGCTGCTGCGCTTTGCCAGTGATGCGGCCAACGGCATGCAGTACCTGAGTGAGAAACAGGTGTGTGTGAGTGTGGCAGGTGACTGGGCCGATACCGTGAGATAAGCCAGCAGGCTCTAACTAGGCGTAGATGTTGAGGACTGGTGAGAAGGAAGGGCATGACCTCCAGGTCTCAGCCAAGGTGAGGGGTGTGCAGGTGCAGCCAGCAAGGAGCAGAGGATGAGAGGGGCAGGTCCGGAGAAGATGCTGTATGTGAAGTATCTGAGGGACCTCCTGGCGGAGGTGTTGAGTGGACAGCTGCGCTCAGGAAAGAGGCCTGGGCCCGAGACAACAGTCTGGGAGCTGTCACCCCAGGGTGGTGACTGATGGTAAGGGAGTGGGCAGGATCCACAGGAGAGGGGAAGGTGTCTAGGAACACCTCGCTTCGAGGAGAGGAAGGAAGGGGCAGCTACCAGAGGGGAAGGCACAAGACTGAGGGAAGGCATTTTACACGTAATCAGGTGTAAGACCTTTTGAAGGCCACAGGGCAGGGGCCAATGCAAGGGGAGGGATTGATGGAGAGCAGCCTCTGATAAGGGGCAGGGGAGGGGGAAGAAGCGGAACGCAGGGGAGTGGGTCTCTCAGGGGACTTCCGCAATCAGAGGAGGAGAGGGAGGGAGAAAGCAGGTAAAGAGCATGGAAAGGAAGGTACGATGTGGCTCTTGTCCCGGGAAGAGGGATACAGCCTGGACTTGGCCATAGCCCAGTCCACAGGAAGAGGGCATGCGAGCCAGCACCAATTTTTCTCATATGGGCAGCAGCTGATCCAAGACTCAGGCCTAAGTTGGTGGGAAGAGGAAGGGGCTCCTGCAGGCATCTAGGGTGCCCATGTAGACTGGCACTGGGGCCAGACCCATTATTGGGCACCTCATCCTCCTCTTCCCTGACTTCTGACCTTGCCTGCAGTTCATTCACAGGGACCTGGCTGCCCGAAATGTGCTGGTTGGAGAGAACCTGGCCTCCAAGATCGCGGACTTTGGCCTTTCTAGAGGGGAAGAGGTGTACGTGAAGAAGACAATGGCAAGTCTCACTTAACCTTCCTGGGCAGGGCCCACGCTTGACCCTGCACCCCAACCCCAAACAGGCCCTTTCTTCACCCCCATCCTTCAGACCCATTCTCTCCCAGGGGCGGCTCCCTGTGCGCTGGATGGCCATCGAGTCTCTGAACTACAGCGTCTACACCACCAAGAGTGACGTGTGAGTGTGGGGGTGGGAAGGGGCAGGAGTTTGGTCCACAGAGATCATGCGAGGCATAAGTTGGACACATCTCAGAAACATCTTGGGTTGTCTGAGGCCTGACTCAAGCAGCAGCGGGTGTGATCCAGCACGACTCGGGTGTGTCTTGGGTACACCTTGGCAGCGTCCAGCGTCTTAGAGGAAGGATGGTGTGGGCTGGGGGAGCCAAAAGGAAGTGTTCTCTTAGGAGGTGTTTCAGGGTAGGATCAGGTAGGGGCAGTTTGGGATTCTGCTTGTGTAGGAGACAGAGGGGCGCCTTGGAGAGTTCGGGAAGGCCGCAGGTGATCCCTGGGTAGCAGGAGCGTGCACTCAAGGTGTACACTTGCCTTCTCTGAAGCGCAGGGTCAGGGCCGCCTGAGAGCTTAACAGCACACGGTCTCTAGACTCTTTCTCTGCACTCACCACCCCAAGATGGTCACCCTGTCACCCTTGTTCCTCTCTCCGCAGTGCTGTCCACCTCACTCTGCACTTGACTGCTCAACCCCTCAGCCTTGTCTCCCATCTGTTCTGCCCCAGCCCTCAGCCCTCAGCCTGGCCTTCCCTGCTCACTGTCCACCACACTGACCGCTCCTCTGGCCACCACAAACCTACCTCCCACTTCTGCTCCAAGACTCCGTAAATGCTCTCCCCAACTCAAACTCCCTACCCTGGTTCTAGGCCCGATGTGCACCTGTACAGAGCTTGTTACAGCATGAGGTGCAGCTGAGAACAAGGGCCCTGAAAGCAGACTGCCTGGGTTTGAATCCCTGCTCCATTGCTCATTTCTGTGTGACTTCAGTCGATCTAGCTAACTCCTCAGGGCCTCGGTGTCTTCGTCTGTAAAATGAGAGTATGATAAAACCTACAGCATAGGGCTGGTGTGATAGTTAAATGAACTAACATATATATTAAATAATCAGTGCCTAGACCATAGGAAGTGCTCAATAAAAATGTTAGGTCAGGGCCTACAATGGAACTTCAGTGGAGCATAGACAGTAGCTAGCCAGACACCTGCAGAGCAGACACATGCAGGGCCCAGGAGGGGCCGCACATCCTGGATAGGTGGGGGCTAAACCCCTGGGCTCTGGGGACCAGAAGGTCACTAAGTGCATCCTTCTCGTTTCAGCTGGTCTTTTGGGGTCCTCCTCTGGGAGATAGTGAGCCTTGGTGAGTCCCCATCCCCCGCCCCAGAGCCACCACCACCACCCCACCCCCCGTACCTGTGGGGCCCCGGACTGAGGCAGCCTTGTGCCCTCCCACAGGAGGCACGCCCTACTGTGGCATGACCTGCGCTGAGCTCTATGAGAAGCTGCCTCAGGGCTACCGCATGGAGCAGCCTCGAAACTGCGATGATGAAGTGTAAGTCAGCTCACCTTGAGCCCCGCAGCCTCTTCTCTGTGATGAGCGACCTCAGCTTCGAGTCCTGTGACCCTGTCACCCTAGCTGGCCCTGACCCTCCGTCTTGCAGGTATGAGTTGATGCGTCAATGCTGGCGGGACCGTCCCTATGAGCGGCCCCCTTTTGCCCAGATCGCACTGCAGCTGGGCCGCATGCTGGAAGCCAGGAAGGTGAGGAGGCGGGGACTGTAAGATAGCAGATGGCACGGCTTCTGTGTCTGCCGTCCGGCCACACTGCCCGCCCATTCTCCCTCACCTGGGACGGTCACCACAACCCATCCGGAGGCCCGGCCCAACTTTAGACACTGGCCCTGCTGCACTGTTCCAGGGTTGCTGTTGCTTTGTCCCAGCAGCAAATCCCCTCCCCAGCCAGCCTCCAGTCCCGGACTGCTTGCCCATCCCGTTCTCACCTGGAACACTTTGCCTCCCTTGGCACAGAACCAGGGCAGAATGTGTGATCAGTCACTAGCCAAGGCTGGATGGTGAAGGAATGACTCAGGAAAAGTCTGAGTGAATGAGCAGAATTGGCAAGTGGGTGATAACGAGGATCTTAAAAGTAAATGCATAATTCAATAACTGAAGCTAATAACCATGTAAAAGAGTGAATTATCAAATAAATACCAATGAAGAAATATAGCAAAATCAGTAAATATGAAAACAGCTTTTCATATGACTTAATGATTAACTATCTTAAAGAAAGAATGATCAAATAAACATATGAGTGAGTCATCGACAATAGCCTTATGAATGGATGAATAAGTGAATGAATGAATGAGCAAGGAATTTATTGGATGAATGCATGAAAAAGGCCCCACATCCAACGGTGTCTAGGGCCTCTCACCTCAGAGCTACGGTCTGATACCCTCACGCTGGTAAGAACCTCCCTTCCCCCCACTAAAGATCACTCTGTCCTCAGGCCTATGTAAACATGTCGCTGTTTGAGAACTTCACCTACGCAGGCATCGATGCCACAGCTGAGGAGGCCTGAGCTGACCTCGCACAAGAACCTGGCTCTGCTGGCCAGAGCAAACTCTGGTCTCCAATCATGACCTCTGATCTAGCTTCTGATCCACACTGTCTCATGGATTTTTTTTTTTAATTTAAGGGAGAAAATAGGGAACCGAGGAAAGGGGTGGGTGCAGGGGGACTGGGACCCACATGCAAGCCCCTACTTTAGCCCTTCCACACGTACACCACTAACATGCCCTGTTCATTTGCTCCCCATCCCCTGCCTTGAGAACAAATGAATAAATAAAAATAAGTAAATGCTCTGAGACGCTCCTTCCAATGTCTGTTTTTTACCGGTGATCAATTTGGGAAGAAAGTTAAATGCAAGAGAGAGAAACTGGACTTCCCAGATAAAGATGCACTGCCCAAGGCCCGGGCGCTCTGTGGAGGTTGCCTCTCCCATGGTGAGGTGTTCTGGAGACCCTATCAGACCTGTACACCACCAGCCCTCACCTCTGGGCCAATCACGTGTCCAGTTTTCCCCTGGCCCCCTCCCTGCTCTCTAGCATCCTCACCAACATCTGTCCTTGTATGTCTAGGTGGCCTCCAGCCCAGGGTTCTTTACTCTGCCCAAACACTCTCCATGCCAGGATTGGCTGGAGCCCAGCCCTTGCTCAAATGACAAACCAGACAGATTCTGGCCTGTCTTGAGTTCCTTGTGCCTCTATCATTTTCCTTATGCCTCTAAGCAATTTTTGCTGGCTTGGAAGCCACTCTGCTGCCCAGATGGTGGGCCCAACAAAAAGCAGGCAGAGGCTTCTCCCAACTTCAGCCGGCCATAGCCTTTGCTTCCTCTGGGTCTCAGTATTCTGGGAGGTGACCCTCTCCGGATCTCTTGCTCTCCATCCTGAAAGTCAGTCTCACACAACCCCACCCTGTGTGGCCTCTGGCCTTGCTAACTCTGGACTGCTCGAGACTGGCCTCGGATTTCTCTCTCACTGGTCTTTAGGAAACACGATTGTACTGTTTCACATATTTTTTCAGTGAATCAGATGAAATCAAAGAAGGCATAACAGTATGGCATTGCCATTAAAAGCACAGATCCTAGAATCATACCGACCTGTGCAGAAGTCCCTTCTAAACCACTTACTTTCTGTGTGGCCTAGGTCAAATTGCTTAACCTCTGTGAGCTTCCATTTTCTCCTCTGAAAAATGAGGTTAAACATAGCTACCTCAGTGTTGTTTGTGTTAAATGAGATCTCTTGGGCACATTTTCCACAGCACTGGGTCTGGTTCCTCATAAGTGCTTGCTAAGTGTCATCTGACACCATTATGTACAAATGCAGGACATTTGACAAGTACTGGATCTCTTGAATGACTGGAGCTTGGAGATGAAGTCAAGAGGAAGAAATGAACTGGAATAAATAGGAGGTTAAGTACAATAGAGAACGTGGAATTTGCTAGAATGAAACTTCAGAAGCACATTCACTGCAGGGATGTGAAATCACTGTGTGGAATGGAAGACATATAAACAACAAAATATGACAGCGTGTGCTATAAGAAAGGAGGGGACCTGGGGAACACTTGTACAGGCGCTGGAGTCAGAACTGCTTTTCCAAAGAAAGTGGTATTTTCACCTAGGCCATAGAAAGAAAGCAGAAGTTCACCAGTGGAAGAGAGTCTGGCACAGGAAACGGCACCCGTAACGTGGTTGTTCAGGAGCTGCAAATGATTGCACGTGGCTGTAACAAAGGAGAATATAGCTCCATGAGGGTCATGAAACCAGATACGCCAGGTCGTGCTAGGCCTTCGAGGCATCATTAAGGACAGATATACAGAGAAATAAGTAGACAAAGATAAATGACAGACAGACAGACAGACAAATATTTTTTTTTTTCAGTACTGGGGCTTGAAACCAGGGTCTTCACACTGAGCTATATTCCATCTTGATCCGTTTTATTTTTTATTTTGAAAAGTGTCTTGCTAAGTGCCCAGGCTGGCCTCGTACTCAGCTTCCCAGAGAGCTGGGGTTACAGGCGTGAGCCTGCCTCACGGGTTTTCATCCAGGAGCAGAGAACAGCCACAGGAGAGCTGTAAGCAGGATGTGCTGGGATCAGATGTACATTTTTTAAAAAACATCACTCTGGCTACCCAGTGGAGAATGGATTATATGGGAAAGAGTAAAGGTAAGGCACATATTTATAAATTAGATAACTTTGATGAGATGGGTGAATTCCTAGAAAGACCCAAACTACCAGAACTTAAGAAAGACAGGCAATCTAAATAGACTTACAACAGGCTGGGGATTTAGCTCAGTGGTTAGAGTGCTTGCCTTGCAACCACAAGGCCCTGAGTTCAATTCCAAGCACCAGAAAAAAAAGACTTAAACAAGTAAAAAAAATTAAATTAGCAACTAGCAATCAAGAAGTTGCCTTCGTTAAAAAAAAAAAAGAAGAAGTTACCTACGTGGCATAGCTCAGTGGCAGACCACCTGCCTAGCATGATTAGGCCCTAAAGTCAATCCTGAGTACTACGACAGAAAGAGAAAGGGGGAGAGAAAGAAATGGAAAATTATCTCATGTTCACGAAGTGGACGACTTAAGTGTAGATAATACCTCCTAAATTGATCTATACATTCAATACAGTCCCTATCAGAATACCAGCTAGTTTCTTTGTGGACACTGACAAACTGATTCTAAAATCCATATGAGGGGTTGGGGATTTAGATCAAGTGGTAGAGCACTTGCCTAGCAAGCACAAGGCCCTGAGTTCGATCCCCTGCACCGCCCCCCCAAATCCACATGAGGCCAGGCGTGGTAGCACACATCTGTAATCCCAGCACTTGAAAGGTTGAGGCAGGAGTTTCACCACGAGTTCAAGACTAGCCTGGACTACGCACTGAGACTCTGTCTCAAAAAAACACCAAAAGCAGAAATAAGGAAATAAAATAAGATCCACATGAAATAAAATAAAATCCATATGAAATCACAAGGAACCCAGGATAGCCAAAACAATCTTGGAAAAGAGGAACAAAAAAGGCTCACATTTTCAGATTTCAAAACTTTTTCCAAAACAATGAAAATCAAGACAGTGTGGTACTGGCATAAGAAGATAAACTGAGTAGACCTGAAAGTCCAGACTTCAACCTACATGTCATTTGGTCATTCAATAAAGAAAGACAATTTCTTCAACAAATGCTACCAAGGCAAGTGGATAGCCACATGCAAAAGGATCAAATGATTACCAACATAAAAATTAACTCAAAAAGGAACCAAGATAAAAAATACAACAGCCGAAACTATAAGCCTCTTAGAAGAAAGCACAGGGGTGTATCATTCTTACCTCGGATTTGGCAGTGGACTCTTACATATGACTGTAAATGTACAAGTAACAAAGTTTAAAATAGGTAAATTAAACCATCAAAATTGAAAACTTTTGTGCATCAAAGGGCACTATCAAGAAGGTAATGGGCTGGGGATTTAGCTCAGTGGTTAGAGTGCTTACCTAGTAAGCACAAGGCCCTGAGTTCGGTCCCCAGCACCAAAAAAAAAAAAAAAAAAAAGAAAAGAAGAAGAAGATTAAAAAAACAAGCATCAAATGGGAGAAAATACAAATCACATATCTCACAAGAGATCTGTATCTGGAATATATAAGGAAATATTATCACTCAATAATAAAAAGGCAGATAACATGATTATTAAAAATGGGAAAAGATCTAAATAGACATTTCTCCAGAGAAGATACACATCAGGAAATACAAATCAAAACTACAGTGAGATACTACTTCACAACCACCATGAAAGATAGCTATAATAAAAAAATAATGTTTTACCTTTTTTAGTGTTGGCAGGGAGAACTCCCACCCGTCAGCCCCGAGTCATCCCCTCCCCTCTCACCCCTGAGTGCTGGCAAGGAGAGTTTGGAAGTCTCACACACTGGTGGTGTAAGAATAGCAATTTCACTCCTAGGTGTATACCCCAGAGAAGTGAAAACATGACCACACAAACACTTGTACACAGACGTTTATAGCAGCATTGTTCCTAATAGCCCAAAAGTGGAAACAACCCAACTATCAGAGATGAATAGATAAATTAAATACAGTATCGCCATACAATGGAATATTTTTCAGCCATATATCCATTCTGATACGTTATACCGTGGATGAACGGTGAAAGTGCCAAACCTGGTGAAAGAAGCCAGTCATGAAAAGCTACATATCGTATTGGCACTTCATTTACAAGAAGGTTCAGTCGTAGGGGAACATGTAGGATAGCAGATTAGCGGTTGCTTCAGGCTGGGAGGACGTTGAGGGGACAACAGGCTGAACGCTAAAAAGTGTAGGATTTCTTTGTGAGGTTAATTTTTTTAAACAAAGGTCTAAAATTGACTCTGGTTACACATATCTGTGAATAGATTCAAACTCACTGAATCGTGTATCTTAAATGGGCAAACTGTATGGTACGTGAATCATATCTCAGTAAAGCTGTTTTTAAAAGACAAGTGGAGGTAAAAGAAATCCGTGTGAGAATGCTCCAAAGTGCCAGTGACATGAGGACAAGGTGAAGTGATCTGGAAGAAAAACTCAGGAAAAAGAGTAGGCAGGAGTTGGACCTGAGCGTGGCAGGAGAGGGAAGAGCCTAGGAATGCTGCCGAGTGTCTGTTTATATGACTGGATCGGTGCCAGTCACTAAAAGAATAAAAAAACAGCTTGTATGTGCACGATGCTTAAATGTCAGGCACTTTCCCAAGCACTTTGCATATATTAATTCACTCTTTGACGACTCTGTTAAGTAGGTATTATTTTTGTTTTACAAAAGAGAAAGGCTCAGAGGGGTTAAGTAATTTAGCTAAAGTCTGACAGCTGCTAAGTGGTGGGGCTGGTATTCAAACCTACATATTCTGCCTGGTGTGGTAGAGCATGCCTGTAATCCCAGCACTCTGGAGGCTGAGGCAGGAAAGTTGCCGTGAGTTCAAGACCATTCTGTACTGCATAGTGAGGCCCGTCTCAAAAAACCAAACACAAAACAAATCAAACTTGCATATTCTGGCTCCAGAGTCCCTCTCTTAGGCATAGTAGTACGCTGCTTCTCCATCACAGTGGGAAAGGGCTAGATTTGCACAGTACACTTCCAAATTCAATATAAATACCATTGACCACATACTATATATGTGCTACACACACAGTACCAAAGCTCCAGACTCCCACTGTGGCACCCTGAGGACCCAGGGCTGTACCCACAGGCTCACGTCACAGTCATAAATCATCAGCCTCGCCTGCCCCACCCCACTCTAGCTTCAATTCTCACTGCTTCGGTCTCTTCTCACAGGAGAAGGCCTGGGTTGGGCAGAGCTGGAACAAGACACCAGCCCAGCAGCACAAACTTGTTCCCAGAGAAATGATGGGAACGGCCACAGGAAAAGCCTCATGCGGCAGGCAGCTGAGAAAGGCAAACTTGGTGGGCTCTTCGTCCAAGAGGTCTCACCTCAGCCCACATTGGCACCGAAAAGGGAACTCCCACCCATCAGCACTGAGTCATTCCCTCCCCTCCCGCCCTGAGGAAGGGGTGATTTCCTGCAGGGCCCTCTGGGCAGCTCAGGCTCCTCCCAGGGGTTGTCCATCCTCTTATCTCACCCCAGGCCCTCCCTGGGGTAAACCAGAAGTTGGCAGTAGTGGAGCTGGCCCTCCTCTTTCATCAGCAGGCCTTGGATTCAGGGCTGCAA
This sequence comes from Hystrix cristata, assembly GCA_004026905.1. NCBI lineage: Eukaryota > Metazoa > Chordata > Mammalia > Rodentia > Hystricidae > Hystrix > Hystrix cristata. The sequence goes on from PVJO010001188.1 coordinate 33,247, forward strand.
GAAAGGCCAGCAGCCTGAGTTTGGGCAGCTCAGGGGCCAGGATGTCTCATGGAGGGTAGAGGCCAGGGGCCAGATGGCTGACTGGACTGGGCGCCTGCAACTCTTGCTCTTGGGATTGCTGCTGGCAACTACTGGTCTTTTTCCCACTGGCTTGTATTACACCCCCTCCTGATGCTTGTTTTGGACTCAGCCTCACACTTGGAGAGACTCATACCAGGTGCTGTGCCAGATACAGAATGTTAAATGAGTGAACAAAACAGACAAAATAGCTACAAGGTGGTCCTAATCAGAGGTATCCAAGTAGAGATTTTAAAAAGAGGCTTTAACTGGGCATTGTGGTGCACATTTATAATCCTAGCTACTTAGGAGACTGAGGCAGGAGGATCACTCAAGCCCAGGAGTTTGAGACCAGGTTGGGCAACAAAGAAAGACCCCATTTCAAAAGCAAACAACAAAACAAAACAAAATAGGCTTTGGCATCAAATACACCTGAATTCAAATCTCAGCTCTAACCTTTAGCAATGGCTTTGGACAACTCATTTGCTCCTTCTAAGCCTCAGTCTTCTCTTCCAAAAAGTGAGGACAAGGGTACCACAGAAGTTATTGTGTGATGAAATAAGAGAGACACCAGGAGAGAGAAACCAGTTAGGAAGCTATTGCACTAACCAGTTGTGGACTAAGATGGCAGGAGTGGGTAAAAGGTACTCAGATTCACGGTACATTTTGAGGCAAGATCTAACAGGGTTTGCTAATTAATTGGACATAGGATGAGAAATGGGAATCAAGGAATACTGAGGTTTAGGGTTTGATCAGCTGAGTAGCCAGAAGTGCCATTTAGGCGATGCTAGGAAAACAAAACACAGGTTTAAGTGTGGGAACCAGAATCGAGAGTTTTCTTTTGGCAGGACATAGTGGTGCACAACCATAATCCCAGCTACACAGGAGGCTGAGGTAGGGAAATCAAAATTTGAGACCATGGGGATTTAGCTCAGTGGCTAGAGAGCTTGCCTTGCAAGCACAAGGCCCTAAATTCAATCCCCGGCACCAAAAAACCCCAAAAAACAGAAACCAAAAAGTTTGAGACCAGCCTGGGCAACATAATGAGACTATGTCTCCAAAAAAAAAAATTCCTTTTGTCCCTCCCTCCTTCTTTTCCTTCCATTTTTCCTTTATTTTTCTGGAGGCAGGGTCTCACCATTATTTATTGCTCAGACTCTGGTCTTGAACTCATAGCCTCAAATGATCCTCCCTCCTCATTCTCCCAAGTAGCCAGGTCTAGTTTTATGCTGTCTCACCTAGTTTGGGCTGGGCGTGGTGGTGCACATCTATAATCCCAGCACCGGGGAGCCTGAGGCAGGAGGATCTCTGTGAGTTTGAGGCTAGACTGAATTGCATACCAAAACCCTGTCTCAAAAAAAAAAAAAAAACTCACCCAGTTTGAGCATTTCTTTTTCTTTTTTGTTTTTTGAGCATTTTAAATAGGCAATTGGCGCTCCAAATCTGGAGACCAGGGGAGAAGTCACAGCTGGAGATATTAAAGTCATCACTCACACAGCATCCAAAGCTATAGGCTGCATGAATATGAAGGTGTGCTTCCCCTCTCGCATATCTGACAGTTTTGGTAGCCCTCGATAGGGACTGGAGGGAGGGCATCCGAAGTTATACCATTGTTCTTTGTAAGCATGAGCTAATAGGGCTGAGGATGAACCTGGCCAGGGACAACTTGCAAAGAAATGGTACCAGAGAAACTAAGATTTCACAGGAGCCTGAGGACATCCCTTGTGGTGGACCTAATGTGGTCAACTTGAGCCAGAACGCCCAGCTGGACTGAGTCGGTGTGATGCTGGGCGTACGAGACCCACCTGAGGGTTGTTGCTGATGCACCATAAGGCAGAGTGGGAGCCGTGGCTAGTTGGCGGGCTGATTCCCAGGAGAAGCTCTGCTGCGGCTGGTTCTTCCGGAGGGGGCTCAGCTGTCCTGGTCGAGGAAGGAGCTCGGGGCCTTGCTGTCATTGAGGATGGCTGCTGTTGCTTCGGAGGAGCTCTGGTTGTCAACTCTGCTGTGAGCATCGTATCCTGGCTCCAGCCATCACGTGCAGACACGGACATACGTGGGACAATGCTGTGGGCTCCCAGCCCTCAATTGGATCTTTGGGTCTCCAGTGCCTAGATGGACATTCGGCACCTTCTGCATTTGGCTTTCTGGGTGAATATTGAATATTGTAAATGTCCCCTATTAAATCTGCTCTCTTAAGACCATTGGCTCTGAAAATCTAACTAAGACATCCCTCTACCTGCCCCTCCTAAAATTCTGTTAGTACAACTAATTCAGAAAGAGGAAGGGCAAAAGGACATTATTGAGGACATTTACTCTACAGAGCCAGCAATGAGACCCCCAGCTGATGCCATGGGGCTAACTGTGGAGTTAATGTGGTTGTTCATGGTCCTTCCTGCACCCACAAAAATCAGAGCTCCCAGAATTGCTGTAGAAGCCACTGTGGCTCAGCACACCTGGAAGGAGCCCTGGGTTTCCATGAAGAGATCATGCCCTCTGCTCTGCTACCAGCACGAAGAAGACAGGCACATGCAGAAGAGCTGCAGCCAGGCAGCCCTGATTCTGGGGAAGCCAGGTGGAAGCTCTAAAGGAAAAGTGCTTTTCAAAATTTAACGTGTAATGGAAGCATCTGTGCATTTTAGTAGAGTAGGTTCTGTTCTAGTAGGTCCAGGGTGGGGCTTAGGATTCTGCATTTCCTTTTTCTTTCTTTTTTTTTTTTCTTTTGTTGGTTTTTGGTTTTTTGAGACAAAGTCTCACTGTGTAGCCCAGGCTGGGCTTACACTCCTGAGCAGCCTTTTGAGTGCAGGGACTGTGGCCATGTGCCACCACGCCCAGCTGGAATTCTGCATTTCTGGCCAGCTCCCCGATGCTGCTGTCTACAGACACTTTTAGAAGATCAGCTAGGGGCCACTGTGGAGGCCACCCGCAGTGGTGGGACATGTGTTTATTTATGCACAAACTCCAAGAAATTCTGGCAGTGGCAATACCCACCATCTGCCATGGTTGGAGGCAATCGCTTCTGGGCAGATTACACCTTCCAGGAGTACAGCATGGCTGTTAAGCACTTGGATTCGAAGGCTGACTTCTGGAGCTTTACCTTTAGGGCATATGCAATCTCGGGCAAATCTTTAACTTCTCTGCACCTCAGTTTCCTCATCTTTATAATGGAAATCATAAGACTATTTTGAGCACCGAGTCAGTAGATACAAAGTGCTTAACACACAGCAGCTCAGAATGTTGCCATTCCTGGTGACAGTGCGCCCGGCTGTAATAGTCAACGCAGACACACACTGAAGCTTATTCTCCTTCTGGTGCACCAATATATATCCCCCCATCTCCCTCCCACCAAAAGGCCGACGTCTTCTCTTTCAAATCCCTCCTACCCTCCTGCCCACACCCCCTCCCCTGGGCCCTGGCCCCAGTGTGGTCTGGATGGGCCCCAGAGGGGCAGGGACAGGGACAGGACGTGGGGCTGTATCTGACAGGAACCTGAGGGGCTGGCCCGGGAGGGGATTGGGGCCTGGCTTCCTGAAGGGAGGATGGGCTAGGGCAGGCACAGTGCCGGAGAAGATGCCCTTCTGGGCCCTCTTTGTGGTCACTTCCTGCCTCCTCCTGGCCCCCCAAAACCTGGCCCAAGTCACCAGCCAAGGTGAGGTGTGTAGAGGGTGGAGATCACCTACGCCCGGGAAAAGGGAGTCCTTGGAGGGGATGAAGATCCCTGGGAGGGCATATAGGGTAAGAGACTCCCACTGGTCCCTTACTCTTGTCCATAAACATACCTGGGAGGAGGACCCAGAACCCAACTCACCAGCTGTTCCTCAGGTGTCTCCTTGCTGGCCTCGGACTCAAAGCCCCTGAACTGTTTCTCCCAAACATTCGAGGACCTCACTTGCTTCTGGGATGAGGAAGAGGCAGCACCCAGTGGGACGTATCAGCTGCTGTATGCCTACTCAGGGTAGGTGCTGGGCTGTGCCCCGCTCCCTGTATATCTGTCCCTTCACTTCATTTAGCTGAGTCTCACTCTTAGATTCCTCACCCTCCACCCTATCAGAGGACTTTTTCAAGTCCAGGCCCTAAGTAGCCACTTTACAAACAGCCTCGCTCAAGCCCCTATATAACATGAATCCCAACTACCTCAAGCAATGAGAAGAATGGAGGGAATGGAAACAAAATTTGGGAATGGGCCCAGGCCAGGGTCCAGGGCTGAACATGGCGGCTGTGTAGGTAGGATGTCTCCTGTGTCAACAGAGAGAAGCCCCGTGCCTGCCCCCTGAGTTCCCAGAGCGTGCCCCCCTTTGGAACCCGATACCTGTGCCAGTTTCCTGCCCAGGATGAAGTCCGCCTCTTCTCCAAGCTGCACCTCTGGGTGAAGAATGTGTTCCTGAACCAGACTCTGACTGAGTGGGTGCTGTCTGTAGATACTGTGGGTAAGGGCATCTCTGTCACTCTACCCCCTCCATTTGAGGCCTGCAGTCCAGTTCCTGGAATCAGACTTGTCTGCAGTCTTTCAGGACAAAACGGGGGATCCCTCCCCATTATCCGACTCCCCCAGAGGCATCTGAAGACCCACTTATCATCCCTCCCAGATTCCCCATTGAGCTAGACTTATCCCACAGATCATTTCACACCAGGGACACCCCAATCTTCCCGCCATTGCCATATTCTTTTATTCATCCATTCCACAGTTACAGAATACCTAGTGTGAGCCAGGCACTGTGACAGGTGCCAAGGATACAGAAATGAAAAGAAGTCTCTGCCTTCAAGGAGCACAGAGTCCAACAAACCATCACACTACAGTGTGGTCACTGTTCTCATGAGGGAAGACAGGATACAAAGTCTTCCTAACCTGCCCCACCTCCAGCCTGTGATCTCTTTGATCCCGCAGACCCCCCAGTTCAGTGTCCAGTGTCCTTCTCGGCAATCCACAGTTGAATCATAGCGTGAGTTCTGATACGCCCTGTCTTGCCCTCAGGCCTACCAGCTCCCCCCAGTATCATCAAGGCTGCAGGCGGGAGCCAGCCAGGAGAACTGCAGATCCGCTGGGAAGCTCCAGCTCCCGAAATCAGTGATTTCCTGAGGCACGAACTCCGCTATGGCCTTGTGGACCCCAGGAATGCCACTGGCCCCAGAGTCAGGCAGCTGCTCCCCACAGAGACCTGCTGCCCAACTCTGTGGAGGCCAAACCCAGTCCCTGCTCTGGACCAGCCTCCATGTGTTCAACTCACAGCACCCCAACAGGATGGACCAAGGCAGACCTCCCTGACTGGAGAAGTAGTCTAACCTTGTTCTGCTCTACCTCCTAGCCCTCACCCTTAATTCTGCCCCAGGAAAGGACAGGCAATTCCTTGGAGATTCTAGACAGGGGTTGGTCCTTAGGGAATTGGGACAGCCTCTGGTCAGCCCTCGGGAGCCATTATCCGTTTAAGGATCTCTCACTTTGGATCATTCACACTGACAGAATTGAGGGCTTCAGGCCTCCAAATTGATGGAGATTTCCCTACAAAGCCCTGAACACCACCTGATACCCACTGACCTGGCCCTCCGTCTGCATGTGTATCTATCCAGTAAAGAACTGCCCTCTGCACAGAGGTGCTAGAGGGCTTCAACTACGAGAGGCAGAGGCTGTCTTGGCTAGAAGGCGGGCCTGGGTTCTGACGCTGGGACCCTTCTCCCAAGGCTCCATCTCTGCCTGTGAGGGGTGGAAGCTGCCTCATCTCCGGCCTCCAGCCTGGCAATTCTTACTGGCTCCAGCTGCGCAGCCAACCAGATGGAATCTCCTTCAGTGGTTCCTGGGGATCCTGGTCCCTCCCTGTAACTGTGGACCTGCCGGGGGATGCGGGTGAGTCAACTAAGGAGCCGAGTAGAGGGAAAGAGATTTTGAAAGATCTCTGGGGAGGCTCAGGGTGGCTATAGAGGCTCTGGGAACCATGGTCCTTCCCTATGACCTCAAACTTGCCATTACATGGGACAGATTATGCTCAGGAAGAGAAGAGAGGAGAGTTGTAAATGTTCTGTTATGTGTATAAAAACGATCTGGATTCTCTGTAGTGTAGGGGCACACGGCCCTGATGGGACTTACTTCTGTACCTCAGTGGCAATTGGACTGCAATGCTTCACCTTGGACCTGAAGAATGTCACCTGTCAGTGGCAGCAACAGAACCATACTCTCTCCCAAGGCTTCTTCTACCACAACAAGGCCCGATGTTGCCCTGGGGACAGGTAAGAGTTTAATTCTTGATTGGGTTCGATGTCATGGGAAAGAGACCTGTAGAAAGAAAGAAAAGATTGTTCTTCACTCTTCCTACCTCGTCCCAAAGCCAAACAGCCTCCAGGTTCTGTTACCTATTCTCCTGTCCTCCAGTGAGAGTTGTATCTTCTCAACCTCTCTCCATTCGTACTGGGAATGCCTTGGTTTAGTTCAGCCTTAACCATGTCTCATGGATCACTCTAACAGCCTATGGTCTCCTTCACCTCCAATTTATTCCCAAAATGACCTTTGTTAAGCTCAAACATCACATGATGCTTATGAAACTAATGCTGCGCAGCCTTCCTTTCCTCACAATCTATGATCTACCAAATTCATACAGATTTAGCCTGACCTTCAAAGGACTTCCACCAAACACTCACTGATGCTTCATCCTCTCTGAAATCTATTACCTAGTTGTGCTATTCTAATTATGAAATATATCCAGAATCTGTCTGTTTTTGTCTGTCACTGCCATTACTCTGGTACAATCCACTGACTTCTTCCACTTAGGCCACTGGAAAGACCTGTTAACTGATCTCCTCCAAAATATTCTCCTGAATAGAAGCTGGTAAAATCTTTTTTAAAATGTGTAAATAATGCTAGGCAAGGTGACATGCACCTGTAATCTCAGCTTGCTTAACAGGTACTTAGCACTCAGGGAGCCCTTCCTCATTAGATCCAATAGCACAATTATACATTCTTGTCATGATATAGGAAAAATATAACTCCCAACCTGCTGGATACCAGATGTGCTGAGTTCGTGGTCTCACAACATTGAAGATTGAAGTCAAAACCAAAGGAGGCAGTTAGAAGAGTTTTATTGGAAATAAGGGGAAGAAGAATAGCTCCTGGATTTCCAGAAGGGGTCCCGAACGGGTGGCCACCCAGAGCCTTTGTCAGGAGCAATTTATATAGCAAAAGCATAATGCGAGTACCATGTAGGTCAAACTACAATCAAACAATAGGATTACAAGTATAGTCGCTTAGCAAATATTGATCCAATAGGAAAGCGTGGCATGTAGCAAAGGTATATGACTGGCATCATTAACTTTAGTTTATCTATAACCTCTGACATAGAAAGAACAAGAGCATTTTGGGGAAGGGATGGGTCCAGATGGTCTGGTCACCATCCTGGATGTCTGATGCCTGTCTGGACTTAGTGGACCAGTTGTGTTAATGACAGCATAACCTCTCTTCAAATTGCTGTTTATCCCTTAGGACGGCATGTAAATCTGGCCACTGCATTTTGAGGCATGGCCTTCTTCAGATGTGCTTCCAGCCACAATTGTGGTGTCTTTATGTTTTTGTGCTGATTTCCATGAGGACCCAATCCCTCTCTGACTGTGCATTAATTTCTAACTTAGCTGTCTATAATAGTTGTACCCTATACTTCTCCTTCTGAAGTATTTATCACAGTTACAATTTAACACCTACACTTTATTTTATTTTATTTTTAATTTTTTTATTATTTTTACCAAGAACATGTATTGGTACATTGTATACATAATGGTCATAATCAACATGGTTATTTTGTACCTGTACATGATACATCTTGGTTTTCCCCCCTCTTCCCCCTTCCCCTCCCCTCCCTTCCATTCACCCACCCCTCCCTATTTGCAACAAGTGTAAAGCAAGGAGTGGTTATGCACGCCTATAATCCCAGCACTAAGGAGGCTGAAGCAGGAGAATCACTGTGAGTTTGAGGCCAGCCTGGGCTACATAGTGAGTCTGGGGTCAATCTGAACTACATGGCAAGACCCTGCCTCAAGAAAACCCAAACCAAGCCAAAACAAAACAAAATTTACACTTTATATGATTATTCCCCATACTCTGAAAGGCTGCGGTGGAAGTTCTTTAACCTCAGCCTGGGCAGCTTAGTAACTTAGCAAGATCCTGTCTCAAAAAAAAAAAAAAAAAAAAAGTAAAAAGGGCTGAATATATAAAGGCCCTGGATTCAATCCCCAGTACCAAAATAAAAAAAAATTCTCTCTCAGAATTCCAGTTGAGAAATCCTAATCATAACTACATACAACCTATGAAGGCAAAAATCAATATTGTTTTTACTTACCAATATATTCTGACTCTGGTAGTGCCTGGAACACAGTAGGTGCACAGTAAAAAAAAAAATGCTGAATGAACCAGGAGTGGCAGTTTATGCCTATGACCCCAGCTACTTGGGAGGATGAAGCAGGAAGATTGCCAGTTTGAGGCCAGCCTGTGCAATTTAGTGAGACTCTGTCCAACATAGAAAAATAAAAAGGGCTGAGGATATAGCTTGTAGGTCAGCGGTAGAATACCCCTGGGCTCTATACCCAGTATTGAAAAAGAAAAAAGTTCAATGAGTGAATAATGAAAAAGCTACTTTTAACAGTTTTGATGTATTTCTTTTTATTTTTCCCTGTGTATTTGCATATGTCTACATACAATTTTGACTTTTAAAATATGAACTGATATTACATCTATACAGGTTTGCAGTCTTTTGTTCTGCAGTGCTAGGGACCAGACCTTCACACATGTTAGGCCAGCATCCACTGAGCTCTCCAGCGCTATATGGTTTAGCTCAGCTTTTTAAAAAAATATCTTGGAGCTCATTACGAAAAGAAGTAACTCATTTCCTTTCAATAACTGCACAGATTTTTCATAGTATAACGGTGCCATGCATAGGGGAAAGGGTGAAAAACTGAAATCATCATTTCCTCTACCAGAAATTGCTCTTCCTCTTGATTGTCCTCCATCTTACTGAGAACTCTTTCCCACACCTGAAACATAAATGGCCCTAGAATTCTCCCGTTCTTATCAAAACTAGTCTTGTCTCTTCTACCTCTTCAATAGCCCTTGAATCATCTCTTCCCTCTAGCTCCACTGCCACCATCCTATTTTTCAGACCCTCATCACTTTGCACATGAAAAATTACAACAGTGTCCCAGTGCATTTCTGTGCTTCTACTCTCCCCTCACAAATTCTCTCTACAAACTGCAGTTAGAGAGATCTTGCACAAGTACAAAGAAAATGATGACACTTCATAGCCTCTGTAATTGCCACAAAATTAAGTTCAACCTCCTTTAAAAGGCCATAAAGCTATCTATGACATGGTCTTACCATTTCACATTCACCATTTACTACCAGGCTTTCTATCCCAGAACCATTCTGTACCACTTAGAATTTCCCCCAAAGCACCACACTCTCTTATCTGTGCACAAACATGTGCCTGGGATGTCCCATTGCTCCCTTTGCCTGTGCTATTTATAGTAAAGCCTCAGTCTAAACACTGCCTTAGCCAGGAAGCACTCCCTGACACTCCCAGTCTGGGTTAGATGCTCCTCCACAGCCCTCCGGAGTCATCTGTTTTTATGCCTCTCCTTTTGAATTGAGAGCTCCTTGCAGATTATTCCTCTGTATTCGCAAGAGACCTACACAGAGCTGGGCGTGGTGGTACATGCTTGTAATCCCAGCACTTGAGAGTCTGAGGCAAGAGGATCACTGCGAGTTCAAAGTCAGCCTGAACTACCTATGGAGACCCTGTCTCAAAAAAAATAAAAAAAGCCTAGCACACTGCGAGTTCAAAGTCAGCCTGAACTACCTATGGAGACCCTGTCTCAAAAAAATAAAAAAAGCCTAGCACAATGCCTGGATTATGAGTACCAGTTTGAAATAAATGAGTAAATGTATAAAGTCATAAATGATTTTTAGTAATGGCAAATTGCTTGGAATTATAATCAGGAAGGAGACATGATTTGTTTGTTTACTAAAGAACTATTATTGAAGTCACTGGAGTTAGAGCGACAAATGAGGGTTAGAGGTATAGCTCAGTGGTAGAGTGCTTGCCTAGCATGTGAAAGGCCCTGAGTTCAATCCTCAGTACTGCAAAAAAAGGAGGGTGGGGCAGGATCCTTACCGTTGAGGCTTATATTTTAATGAGGGTGAGGGGAGAAACAAGTAAAGAAATAAAGGAACAAGGTTGATGATAAAGACTGGAAAGGGAGATTTCTAATTTAGACTGAGTGCCCAGGAAAAGCCTTACCAGGGAGGTAACAGGTGACTGAGATCTAAGCAGCAAGAAAGAAATGTCATGTGAAGACCTAAGGTGAGAGCTATTCAAAGCAAAGGCAAAATGCAAAGACCACACAGCTAGCATATTTGTGGCACAGAAAGAAGGCTCATGTGGGTGAAGGGTGATAAACTGGCACCCATAGCAGCTGAGAATGGTGAGATAAGGAGGAACCAGATCATACGGAGTCCTGTAGGGCCTGGGATGGAGTTTGGAACAGTTGAAGGATTTTAAGCAGAAGAGTGGCATGACTTACATTTGTAAAGGGTACATTTTTCTGTGAAATCATGAGAAAGGAAGCAAGGTCACCAGCTAGAAATTTGCCTTAATCCAGGCAAGAGATAAGGGCGGTTTCACCTTACAGGGAAGTGGAAAAGATCACACTACGTAGACTTGTGATGTATCCTGACCATTACCAGATCAGCATTTTTAGAAGCAAGTTCTAGTATCTGTGAGAAAACCAACGGAAGGCATTGGTAAAAATGGAGGCAGAAAAGGCAGCTGATAGTGAAATAGCCTTTAGGGGTAATGAGGGGGACTGCTGTATGAGAATAGATTAAAACACATAAAGACACTTCCTTCCAGAGAGATGAAGTCATTTTAATCACTGAAACAGCTGTGAGGTAGCTATCGATCCACTTCACAAATAGAAGGAAACTAGGGCAAAGATTAAAAATAAAACTGCCCAAAATTACACATCCATAGGCCAGAATCTGAACTCTATAGATCATGCTATTTTCATCTATCGTCCTAGCTCTTTCAAGGGGAAGAGACTGGACCTCATGGCAAAGAGACAGAGTTCCACCCAAGGGGGGATGAGACTATAACCCGTGAGGGCATCATCTGTGTGTTGTGGGAAGGATGGGAATTAATCTGTGGGGCAGGCCTGATTCAATAACTTTATGGGGATGGTTCTTAGGGACCCAGTCTGGGAGAAGTGTGAAGAGGAGAAGAAAACAAACCCAGAATTACAGCTCCCTCAGCTCTCCCGCTGCCACTTCAAGTCACGAAATGACAGTGTTATTCACACCCTTGTAGAAGTGACCACAGCCCAGGGTGTTGTTCACAGCTACCTGGGCTCCCCTTTCTGGATGCACCAGGCTGGTAAGAACGTTCTTCCCCATTTTTCCCATACCGCTCCTGCCCCAGTGAATTTTCTGGCGCTATGCCCACGATTCCCAACTCCAACACTTCTAACCAATGGCCCTGGTGGCATGATGGCTCATGCACAAAAGGGCTGAGACCAGTCCCCGCTGAAATCCCCATAGTGCTCATCCCTACCCCAAACCTGCACTGGCGGGAGGTCTCCAGCGGGCAGCTGGCATTGGAGTGGCAGCACCCATCATCTTGGGCAGCCCAAGAGACCTGCTATCAGCTCCGGTACATGGGAGAAGGCCATCAGGACTGGAAGGTATGATCGGCAACAGAAGCCCTTGGATGAACCTCAGAGAATAGTCCTGTTTTTTACCAGAGGAAATGTGTCCATATTTCTGTATCTGGGCTTAGATATCTGTGTTTATCTAGTTTGTTTGTTTTTCCATACTGAGGATCCAACCCACAGCCTTTGCACTGAGCTACATCCCCAGCCCTTTTTTTACCTTTTTTCCCAGACAGGATCTTGCTAAATCACGAAGCTGCCTGGGCTGGCCTCTAATTTATGATCCTCCTTTGTCCTCAGCCTCATAGAGTGCTGGGATTACAGGTGTGCACCATCAAGACCGGCTTGTGTACCTATTCATCTGATTCAACTGATATCTTACTCTCTCTTGAGAATCTCACACTGCTAGCTACTCCCACGTGAAATTTTCTGTTCACTTTGCCTTTGAGATATCAGTCTTTCCTGATACTCTACGTCTCTGAACTAGCTCACTCTCCCTTCCTGGCTCCTCCTTTTCCACCCTTCCATAAGATATTGTACTTCCCATAGTGTTCTCTTAGGCTCTTTTCTCCTCTGGGTAAATACATCTGGTCTCCCTAGGTGAGTGCTTCAACCTCACAGTTTTAATGACTTTATATTACCAACCCCAATTTTACCATTTCAACCCCCATATGGAAGGAATTTAAGGACACAGACAAATTATCTAAATTTTGAAGTGTCTGTTTCCTCATCGGTGAAATAGCAATAAAGTTATCCACCTCATAGAATAAAAATTAAACATAGTAAGTCCCCAATTTATCAGCATTCGAGCTGCAAACTTTCACAGACACTAACAGACCTCACATTATGAACATTCATAGATGCAAAGAGATCACAGACGTTGTTGCAGTTGTGTTGCTGGGTGCTTACTGTACAGTGCGATAGTGTATGGCAGTAGAGTGCTCAGTCAGAGCCCAAGACGTCCAGAAATGAGGAAAAGCAGTGACGATGTGGTGGGGACTGCTACAAAGTGCAAAGCAATATATATTGTATATTTGTGTCAGTGATTTGTAAGACGAACTTTGTCCGACTTATGAATGAATCCAATTTATGAATGTCTTCCCAGACAGGAACTTATTTGTAAATCAGGGACTTACTGTACATAAATACCTAGAATAGCTGGGTGTAGTTGTGCGCGCCTGTGATCCCAGCACTCTGGAGGTTGAGGAAGGAGGATCACCACAAGTTTGAGGCCAGCCTGAGCTACATAGTGAGTTCAAGTCCAGCCTGAACTACATAGCAAGACCCTGTCTCAGAAAACCAAAAAAGAAAAAAAAAATACCTAGTATAGTGCCTAGTATATAGAAAGTACTCAATATACAGTAGGTAAATATTAACTTCTTTGTCGGGCTCACTTCGGCAGCACAAATATTAACTTCTTTGTCTACTTTTATTCTCATTTAACACATTTATATACAACTTCTTCCAGGCAGCTTTACCTAAACCTCCTTATTCCCAGAGTTCAAACTCAATGTATCCAAAACTAAATTTATCTTCCTCATTGAATGTATTTTGTCTTTACCGAGGTAAAACTTACATACAATAAAGTGTACAAACCTTAAATATACAATTAATTATACATGTGGATACAACCATAGAATCATTACCAAGATCAAGATACAAATTATTTCCAGCATCCTAGAAGCTCCTTATGCCCCCTACAGTTAACTACCCACCACTATCCTCACATTACCATTGGTTCATTTGACTGTAGTTAAAATTTATAAAATAGAACCACACAGTCTTTCTTCTTCAAGCTCACTTTCTCTTCTCTGTTTCTATTAATGGAACTACCACCTACCCAGCACCTAAGTCTTTTCTTTGTCCCTTCTCCCTACTTGTCAACCAGGACTGGGGATTTAGCTCAGTGGTTAGAGTGCTTGCCTAGCAAGCACAAGGCCTTGAGTTCAATCCCCAGCGGGGAAAAAAAAAAAAAAAAACCTGCACTGAAACTATTTGTCAACCAGCAAGTTGAATAATATACTAACACTCTTCGAATTCCTCCTAGGACTGCCTTAGCCTTCTCTTGGACCATGCAGCCTTCCTGTATGTGCTCTTAGCACACTAATGTGTGCTATAACGCCCAATCGAGTAGCTCAGGCAGCCTTAAATACTTCTTTGTGCACCTATGGTACTATGTACTAATTAATTGAGATTCTATGGATGTCTCCCTCATTAGATATGTGACTTTTATTTATCCTTTTCTCCAGTGTCTAACCTAATGTTTTGCACATGTCCAGCAATCATAAATTGTTTGCTGAGTGATTAACAGTCTCCCTGCTTGCGCACATGATGCTTGTACCCCCAGCAACTAGCACAAGTTTGGCACCCTGGGCGTCATGCGTAGTGCTCGTGGCCTGGTCTGTGTGGCTGTGACTCAGTTGTTCGTGGCCCGCCCAGGCCTGGTGGTGAGAGCATCGGCATCTCGTGGTCAGTGTCCGAGTGCCGGGGTCTGTGTCTAAGGTGTCCCACAGGTGCTTGTGTCAGGCTCTCTGCGAAGGTGGGGTCTGAGTGCCAGGGTATGAACCCTGGTGCTCCTCCCAGGCGCGGCGAGGCCCCATCAGGGAGAGGCGCTCGGTGAGGGTGCTTGATCCCGCCCGTTTCTACCGCCCCGGAGCCCGGGGACCCGATGTGTTGCGACGCGGGCGCATCTCTAGGGCCCACGCCCGGCCACCGCACGCCGCTCCTCCGCGCAGGTGCTGGAACCGCCTCTCGGGGCCCGGGGAGGGACTCTGGAGCTGCGCCCGCGATCTCGCTACCGTTTACAGCTGCGCGCCAGGCTCAACGGCCCCAACTACCAAGGCCCCTGGAGCGCCTGGTCTGAGCCAGCGAACGTGGAAACGGCCTCTGAGCCTGGTGAGGAGAGGCCGGGCCAGGGCAAGGCGGGGCTGCAGATGCCCGGGGGCGGGGCTCCAGACAGGGGCGGGGCTCCACGCGCGCTGGTCTGCGGCTGCGCCGCTGTGCCGGCGCCGTCGGTACCCAGGGTGGCAAGGGGCGGGGCCGAGGTGGCGAGAGGGCGGGGCCTAGGGGCGGGGCGGGGCAGGGTCTGGCGGGTCTGTGGGCGGGGCCCGGGGTCGTCCGAGGTCTGAAGGTTTTTGTCCCCTAGCCTGGATCTCCTTGGTGACCGTTCTGCTCCTGGTGCTGGGCCTCAGCACCCTTCTGGGCCTGCTGCTGCTGAGGTGGCAGTTTCCTGCGCACTACAGGTACCGCCCTAGCCAGGAGGGAGACAGGGCGTGGACCCGGTGGGGCCAGAGATCTCTGAACAGGAATTTTAGGATCACTTGGTGACATTTGCTCTGTGGACCACCAGTCTACACCTATGGCCTCAGCCACTTCTGCATATCTCTCGGAGTGGTACCGTCTCCTGTCTCCTTACATTCTGACGTGCCTACTGGAATGGACTCCTCAAACAGCCCCACCTCCTGGCTCTTCAGCTCAGGACACTTAAGCTCCCTCCCTCCCCCACCCCATCCAGTGGGCCCTCATGTCTGGTCACTTCACCTGCTAACCTAGCCCAAACAGTGGCCCTCTTTCTCTAGTCCTACACACGTTCCCTGAGTCCCTGAAACAGGGGCTCTTCTCCCTCCAACTAACTTCACACAGCCACCAGAATAATCACCCTAAAATGTATACATGAGCCCATCATCCCCCTCCTTAAATCCCTTCAGTAACTCCCAGGATAGAGTCCAGACTCTGTAGAATGACAAGTAACACTATGCAAATTCGCTGCCAGCATTTCTACTGTCTTCTACCCTGTGCATTAACCTTGCCAAACTTGATTTCCCCCACAAGTCAGGCTGTGTCACCTCTCAGTGCCTTTGCACATAATGTCCCCTCTGCCTGGAATATCCTCCCTGGCTGACTAATACCCATTCATCTTTAAATAACTTTCTTCACTAGCTCTTAGGAAACCTTTCCTGACCCTCCCTCACTGGCTGCTTTTCTGTGACCCGATAGAGTACCATACTGTTTTACTGCATTTATTTTTCATTTTTTGGTGCTGGAGAATTGAACCCAGGACCTTGTGCACACTAAGAACCCCCTCTACCACTGAGCTATACCCTCAGCCCTGCATTTAGTTCTTTACACGTCTTGCTCATTATACCTTACTTGGTCATTTTTAAATTCTTAGCACAGTGCCTGCCAAGTAGCAGCTCCTTAAATAAATGTTAGTAATGGATGACTCATGTAAGGGGGAGCTGAGGAGAAATGTCGCTGGGAGTTATAAACATGAAAGATAGAATCCACACCACCTCAGTTCTTCGATTGGTAATATCTGCTGTGGCTAGAGGTCTGCTCCTCAGGGCACTGTGTTTTAATGGTCCTAGGCTGGGTCACGCACCCTTCTTGTGGGCTCCCGTTTCTCTTTGAACGTGCTGCTCTCTTAACTTAATCTACCTATGTGTGAGAGCGAACTGGGATGCAGCCTCTATGAAGACAGCCAGATCTGGCAAAAAAGCTAGAGGAGGAGAGGGCAGAGGTGCTGCTGAACCAGGCACTCTATTCCTTTTCCCCAACCAGGTAAGCCCCTCTTCTGCCTTTTGGGAGTAAGGCTGTAGAAGAGAAAGGAAACATTCATGGAAGTGGCCTAAAGAACTAGAAGTCTCCTCAACACCACTTAATCCATGCTGTTCCCAGACAGACCACCCTCCCTAGTAACCCAGTAAAAAGTTCCTCTGGTTCTCTTCTTGAACACCTGAGATGGGCCAGAAACAGGAGTGAAAAAAACATACAAACTGCTCTCAAGGAGCTTACACTCTAATGGGAGAGACAGACAAAAACAAATATGTGTAACAATAAAATAAAATATGCAATGTCAAGTGCTATATAGAAAAGTACAGCAAGAAATAAAACGATGGGGAAGGGAGATGTTATAATTTTAGGTGTGGTGATCAGGGAAGGTGTCTCCGTCAGGATAACATTCGAGCAGAGACCTAAGTGAAGTGAGGGAATGAACTGAGTGTTCAGGCAGAAAGAACAGCAGGTGCAAAGGCCCTGAAACAAATGTTTGAGGCAGTTCCACACCACCCTTTGTGAAGCTGCCCACCGCTGACTTTTCCCTCTCCCACAAGGTTTTCTTCTCACCTCTGCTCCTCTAGCTTACTTTACAGCCTTGACTGTGGTCCATCCCTCAAGGCTCACTCCTCAGCCTCACCACTTCCATCACTCCCCACTTCAGTCCTCTCATCATCCCTCCCAACTCACTGCGGTGACTCAGTCTTCTTCTCTTGCTTCTCCCCTAGGAGACTGAGGCATGCCCTGTGGCCCTCACTTCCAGACCTGCAGCGAGTCCTAGGCCAGTACCTTAGAGAGACTGCAGCCCTGAGTATGGTGAGTGCCCCATCCTCCCCTTCCCTCTCTGCTCTCCATCACCAATGACCCTCGTCCCCTCGATGCAGCTTGTTCAAGGTCAAGGCCTAGCAGTGTGCCATCCCCAGGCACTGCCCCCAACCCAACCTGCTCTGACACAGGCAAGCCCCCCCCCCCGCCGCCCAGAATCTACTCTAATTCAGCTCCTTTCCCCCATCTCTCTCAGCCCAAGGCCATAATCACAGATACCCGTGAAGAAGTGGAACCCAGCCTCCTGGAGATCCTACCTAAATCCTCAGAGAGGACTCCCCTGCCCCTGTGTTCCTCCCAGGCCCAGATGGACTACCGAGGATTACAGCCTTCCTGCCTAGGGCCCATGCCCCTCTCTGTGTGCCCACCCATGGCTGAGTCGGGGTCCTGCTGCACTACACACATTGCCAACCATTCCTACCTACCATTAAGTTGTTGGCAGCAGCCCTGAAGACTCTCCTCCCAGGACCTTGGACAGATCTAGACTTCTCTGCAAACTGCCCCAACCTAGACCCCAACCCCAGAACCTCAGACTTCACCTTCATCCTCCTCCGTCTACCTGCCCAGTCGGGCTTCTTAGCACTGATCTTTCCATACTGATGTTGACAAATCCAGGGCCCTTTCTCCTCTTGAACGCCAAACTCCTTGAAAAGAAGTCCCCACTTTCCTACTGATTCTTCAGAGTACTTCAGTTAATTCCACTACCCCCACTTTGCTAAATGAAACTGCCCAGGCAAAGTTCCTTTCAAGTCCTTTAATTGCAGGTTTCAATAGGATCTTGTTAATCGTCAATTTATTTGATCTTTCTATGGCATTTGTCATGGTTGATTTCTCATTTCTCCTTTAAATTCTCTTCCATTTTGCTTTCCATAATGTCACTTCTCTCCTAGTTCTATACCTGTCTCTCTGAGTATATCAGAAGTTAAGGGACTAAATCTGGAGTCAGTGCTGGGTTCAGTTCCTGTCTTTTATACTTGCTAGCGGTGCAACCTTAGGCAAATAATTGAATGCCTTCGAGCCTTAGTTTCTCATGTATCAAACAGAGACAATACCAGTACCCCCAGAGAGTTGTGAAAAATATTAAGATAATCTAAAGCACCCTAAGAAATAGCAAATGCTTAATATATCTGAACTACTCTTATAATCATTCCTCCTTTATCTCATATTCTGGCATTTCTTTCTATCCTTAATTACTGCAGTCTCTCAAGATTCGTTTTTTAAAATTGACAATGCTGCAGTTCAAATCCAGGGTTTTGCACATGCTAGGCCCATGCTTGACCACTTAACTACATCCTCAGGTCTGAGACGCCTTTTTTTTTTTTTTTTTTTTTGAGGGGGACTGCTGGGGATTAAACTCAGGGACTTGCTAGGCAAGTGCTCTACCACTGAGCTAAATCCCCAACCCCAAGACTCCATTCTCAGTACCATCTCCAATCCCATCTTTTCTCATTGTCTTTACTATATGTTGACCATTCCAAGTTTCTTAACTCCAGCCCAGACTTGACCACAGCATCTGTGATGTGTTATGCAAGTAATTGTTTACCTGTCTGTCTCCTGCTACTAGATTGTGAGCTCCTTGAGGGCAAGGGCCATGACTTATTTGTCCTTTTTTCTCTAGCACCTAGAACGGTGATGGCGAACAGTGATGGCTTTCAATGATACAAACAGCCCCCTGCGGCACACATGCCATAAATTCGCCACCACTGATTTAGAACACTGCTTGCTGTATGATAGTAGGCCTGCAATAAAAGTTTTCTAAATGAATGAATGAATATTTTCCTTTCTGGAAAATATTACCTTAGCCCCATGCCAACTTCCCTCATCCTCTAAGCCACTCATATGCAGCAGTAAATGTGCTTAAATCACTCTGGTTATGGATTCCCCTCACCCATTCAAATTTTCTTGTTGTTTCTTGCTTGCTCCAAATATACCCATTGTACTAAGGTCTTGGCAGAAATACATGACACTCAAACTGGGTAATTTGATGAGAATTTAATAAAGAGCATATTAACAAAGGTGAGGACAAGATGTGGGAAAACCATCAAGGAACAATGCAGTACCCCAGAACTAACAACACCAAGGAGCTGGCACCAATCCTAGACATCAAGGGGGTAAGGAGAGGAAGTCGTTATCACAGCTGGAGAAAGTCCTGAAAGAGAAGGCTGCCACTGGGTATGGTGGCACACGCCTGTAATCCCAGCACTTGGGAGGCTGAGGCAGGAGGGTTGCCATGAGTTTGAGGCCAGCCTAGACTACACAGGGAGACCCTGCCCCCCACCGCCTCAAAAAGGAAAACTGGGGCACAAATTTAGGAGAAAGAGGAGATCACAAGGAGAAGATCAAGTGAAGGTAAAGGCAGATATCGGGACAATACTTCTACAAGCCAAGGAACACCAAAGATTGCCAACGAAGCACCAGAAGCTAGAGGAGAGGCATGGAACGGGTTCTTCTCCCTGCCCTCAGAACGAACCAACCCTACTGGCACTTCTTGCTTCCAGAACTGTGAAACAATATATTCTTGTCATTTCAGCCACCCAGTTTGTGGTACTTTGTTATAACAGGTCTCACAAACACAAAGATCAGAGGCTGGGTTACACAAGCAGCCTATGCTTGTGGCCACCACATTCTCCCTAAACTCTTCTTTCTGCAGCCCCTTTTCCATGAATCATTAGCACCCACTTTCCTGATCCTGCTTTCTCCAGTCACCAAGGATTGTTTCCCAACGGCCAAATCTGACCTTTTCTGTTATCTACTTGATCTTTTTTTTTTTTAAACAGAATCTCACTAGATAGTTCAGGATGGCCTTGAACGCACTGTGATCCTCCTGCCTCAGCCTCCCGAGTGCTGGGATTACAGGCGTGTACCACCACACCCAGTTATTAACCATTCTATATCATATTGCAGTTCTTATTTTTAAAGTCCTTGTCTGTATGATCTCCACTGGCTTCCTTCATTCCTTTACTTTTTTATGTACAGATTTCCTGAGTTTGTACCTATATCCTTCTTCTCTACAATCACTCTTAGTGTTGAAGTTGCTAATTGCTGGCCACACTCCCTCCACTGATGTTTTGTTTGGCTCCTCCCCACACAGAAACCCCCACTGGTTCTACAACACCTGGCAGATAAAAACTCAAACTCCTAAACCAGGCATGGGTGGTGCATACCTGTAATTTTAACTACTTTGGAGGCAGAGGCAGGAGGACTTCAAATTCAAGGCCAGCCTGAGCAAGATAGTAAGACCCTGTCTTAAAATAGATGATAGATAGATGATAACTAGATAGATAGACAGAGATAAATAGAGCTAAGCATATACCTCAGTGGTAGAGTACTCCTGCGTTTAATCCCTAGTACCAAAAAGAAAAAAAAAATACAACTCCTTAGGTAAACATTTAAACCATGGGGCTGGGGATTTAGCTCAGCAGTTAGAGTGCTTGCCTTGCAAGCATAAGGCCCCAAGTTCAATCCCCAGCTCCAAAAACAAACAAACAAACAAACAAACAAACAAAAAAACCCCAAAATATTTAAGCCTGATACTAGACTACCTCTTCTAAATTTTATGAAGTTCAGGAATTCCCCAGTTACAATACTTGGACATCAAACCCCTGTCTTAGTTACTGCCTCATCACTGAGACCCAATACCTGACACCTGCAAATTAAAGGAGGAAAGTTTTACTTTGACTCACACTTCATAGAAGTTTCAATCCATAGTCGGCCGGCTCCAAGGCAGGCCAGCAGGGCAGAGGAGGTTGCCCATGGCATGGCAATCAGGAAGCAGAGAGAGGGATCAAGGGAGAAGGGAAGGAGATAGACCCTTCCAGGTCACGCCCCCATGGCCCTCCTCCTGATTGGGCTTCACCTCCCAAATTACAATTATCTATAAACTCATCAGCACACTAATCCTGAGGATTACCATTTACCCATAATCCAATTGCCTCTCAAAAGCCCCACCCATGAGTGCATGCGGCTTTTAACATCTGACATAAACCATAACATTCCTTGTTTTCCAATGTAACTGAAAATAGAAAACATGAAAGTTTAAAAGTCATAAAAACTTGTACTAAGTTTGGACTAACAGGGACAGATTTTTCTGTCATCATTGGAGTTGATCTGAGGCTAATTGAGAACCAGGCTTTTTCCAAACTCTCTCCCAAACAGTATAGCACATTGTTGGGATTGCAAAATTTACAGATATTTGAATCTTGGCTCCGCTACTTATTATTGGCTGTATGCCTTTGCTCAAGTTTCTAACCTCATTTTGACCCAGTTTCTTTTCATATACAGTATAATGAAGATATAGTCAGGCATGGTGGTGGCTCATGCCTGTAATCCCAGCACTCAGGAGGCTGAGGCAGGAGGCTCTCCATGTATTAAACTTTTTTTTTTCTTTTTGAGCCAGGGTCTCTCTTAATTCAGGCTGGCCTTGAACTCACAGTGATCCTCCTGCCTCGGCCTTCTGAGCGCTGGGATTATAGGCCTAGGCTACTATGCCTGGCTCAAGAGCATGACTGAATGGGACTCATACAAAGTTCTTTGTATGACCTTTGAGCAATTCTTCCTTGGTTTCTCTATCTGTAAAATATGGGTGTGAAGTCCATTGGGAGGGTGCAACTTTAGGTACAAGTAAACCAGGCTTTAAAATCCCTGATGGCTCTTAAACCCCAGAAGCCAGAGGTTGTGGTGCGCGTTGTGTAATCCCAGCATCTGGGAGGCAGAGGCAGGTGGATCGCCAGGAGTTGCAGGCCAGCCTGGGCTGCGTAGTAAGTCCAGTCTGAACTATAGACGCCCTATATTTAAAACACACACATGCCCCGTGAGAGTAAGGCACAGTAAGTTTCCTATACAGCAATCCAACCTTATCTTCGAGAGAGGCAGATTTGAATCCTGACTCTTTTTCTTGACCTTAAAGAATCACACCCCGCCCCCCATATTTTCCCGGTTTGTAAAACAGCAAGAAGCAAAACAAACGTGTTACGTCCTTCCCAGCAGGGCTCCAGGGTAGCCGACGCGCTCTAACAGCCCTGGTCCTCTCCCAGCTCCTGGGCGTCTCCACTCGTCCCCTCTCCCACCCTGCCCGCCAGCTCTCCCGTCCCTTCTCTCTTCTGCTCAAGCGCTCTGAGTCACTCCAACGAGTTCTGCACGTTTCCATCGCCCAGGTTTAAGAGCCGGCGCCCGACTCACTCGGCGAGCTTGTGGAGGGCGAAGGGACGCAGAGGAACGAATGCAAGCGACCCCGGAACCCACAAGCAGCGCAGGCCCCACCCGGAGAACTTTCAGGGCGCAACTCCGGGGCCTCGGTCTCCCACCCTTCAAATCACGCTCCTCCCCTGCACTCTCGTGAGAACCGTAACTCGCCCCGGAAGACCCACCCCCTCTGCCGTAAAGGCCAATGGGAGAGGGCGACGGTTGCGACGGTTGGGTTTTGAAGGAGCCAATGAGCGCTCAGAGCGGACAGTTTAAGAGTCCCGGGTTTGGCACGCTGAAGCCGGTCCGGGATTGGAATCTGCGTGAGAGTGCACGGTGAGTAGCAGCTGTGCTGAGCCCAGGGGTCCGCCGGGGGCTTGGGAACGCCGGCCCTGGAGCTGCTGCAACCGAGGCGGCCCTGACTGTGAGGCCGTCCCAAAGGAGCCCTTCACCCTCTCCGAGCACGGCGGTCTCTCTTCTTCCTCCAGGGCTCAGCGGGCAGCAATTCCAAGGACCCCGACCCCCACCCCCATCCCGGACGCTCCCATGGCGCAGTTCGTGTTTGAGAGTGACCTGCATTCCCTGCTTCAGCTGGATGCGCCCATCCCCAATGCACCTCTCGCGCGCTGGCAGCGCAAAGCCAAGGAGGCTTCGGGGCCGGGCCCCTCCCCTATGCGGGCCGCCAACAGATCCCACAGCGCGGGCCGGACCCCGGGCCGAACCCCGGGTGAGTGGAGGCGGCGGGACCAGGGAGGGACTGAGAGCAGCCTTCGCGCTTCCTCCCTCGGGAGGGAACCTGGTCAGACTGGCTTCTCTCTCCCTGCCCCAGGCAAATCTAATTCCAAGGTTCAGACCACCCCTAGCAAACCCGGAGGTGACCGATATATCCCCCATCGCAGTGCTTCCCAGATGGAGGTGGCCAGCTTCCTCCTGAGCAAGGAGAACCAGCCTGAAGACAGCCAGACACCCACCAAGAAGGTATGTTCCCGAGAGGGGCAAAAGGCATGGGACCTGTGTTCGGATATCAGCCTGTTCACCGTCCCTGTATATGACAGGAGTATCAGAAAGCCTGGGCTTTGAACCTGAACGGTTTTGATGTGGAGGAAGCCAAGATCCTTCGGCTCAGTGGAAAACCACAGAATGCTCCAGAAGGTAAGACCAGGAGTTATTGGAGGTTGGTGTCAGTCCCTCTTCGAGGGCTGAGGGAGATGCCTGTCTGGTCTTCCCACCCAAGGCTCAGGGCAAGGGAGGTGTCAATTTTCCTAGGATCCAAATCTCTTCCATTCTGCAGGCTACCAGAACAGGCTGAAAGTGCTGTATAGCCAGAAGGCAACGCCTGGCTCCAGCCGGAAGACCTGCCGTTACATTCCTTCCCTGCCAGACAGGATCCTGGACGCCCCTGAAATCCGAAATGACTATTGTAAGTGCTGCTTTAGCCTTGCCCATGGTTGAAGAAAGACGGCCTGGGGACCAAGCAAACAAACAAGCTCATGTTCTTCCCATTCTGCACAGACCTGAACCTTGTGGATTGGAGCTCTGGGAATGTGTTGGCTGTGGCGCTGGACAACAGTGTGTACTTGTGGAGTGCGAGTTCAGGTGACATCCTGCAGCTGTTGCAAATGGAGCAGCCTGGGGACTATGTATCCTCTGTAGCCTGGATCAAAGAGGGCAACTACCTGGCTGTGGGCACCAGCAGTGCTGAGGTGCAGGTGAGACTGGTCCCAGCACAGCAATTCTATTGATACCAGACCCAGGGCACTTGCCCAGCTACAGAATGTTAAGCCCAAGGCCCAATCTCTAATCCTAGTGATCTCTCTCCAGCTATGGGATGTTCAACAGCAGAAACGGCTCCGAAACATGACCAGTCACTCTGCCAGAGTGAGCTCTCTAAGTTGGAACAGCTACATCCTGTCCAGGTCAGTGAGTTTTGCTAGTCTATGGCAAAATGAGTCTAATTTTTGTATACCTCTGCTCCCGAGTATACACCCCTGAGGGGAAGCAGCTCTGACTTGCTTACATATTTGGCACTGCCACAGAACTAACTCTCTTCTTCCCTCCCACAGTGGCTCACGCTCCGGCCATATCCACCACCATGATGTTCGGGTAGCAGAACACCATGTGGCCACACTGAGTGGCCACAGCCAGGAAGTGTGTGGGCTGCGCTGGGCCCCAGATGGACGACATTTGGCCAGTGGTGGCAATGATAACTTGGTCAATGTGTGGCCTAGTTCTCCTGGAGAGGGTGGCTGGGTTCCTCTGCAAACATTCACCCAGCATCAAGGGGCTGTCAAGGTAAGAGAGAGGAGTTGGGTTGAAGCCTTTGCTGACCCTCGACTATAACCTGGGGGCTATTAAGGAGAGCTGGGATGGTGAGATTTTAATGGATTCATTTGTGAACTCTAGCTTCTTGTCTGGTTTGAGTATCTGCTGACCCTGCCTTTATCTCACTTAGGCTGTAGCATGGTGTCCCTGGCAGTCCAATATCCTGGCAACAGGAGGGGGCACCAGTGACCGACACATTCGCATCTGGAATGTCTGCTCTGGGGCCTGCCTGAGTGCTGTGGATGCCCATTCCCAGGTAGTCTTTCACCTATTTCAGCCTCTCCAGATATGTTGGTATTGTTTGTGGTCCAACTGCCAAACTTTTGACTCAGCCCTCAATCCTGAGCTCTATTTCCAAGTCTGGCTTGTATGGCACCTTATGTCCTCTAGGCACTGCCACCTCCATGTCTCAGATTAAACTTGTCACTTCTTTTCCCTCTTCCTCCTCCACTTTCATTGCTTCAGAATGGCAGAACCTTGCTCCAAAATCTAAAATGCCTCCTAGAATCTTATCCTTCCCACCAGGCTCGATCTGTTTTACCTCAGAATATCATTCATGGCTGTCCCATCCCCTTTGCCTCATCTTCTCAAGGAAGGTCCACCACAATGGCTTCCTCACTGGTCTTCAGGTATTCTTTATCTCCTCCAATTCGTCCTGTACTCTCTGGTCTGAGTGATCTAGAAATGTGCCCCTTAAACCTTTAATGGTTTCTCATCACCTACAGTATATAAGTCAAATCCATTAGAAGGAAATCTGAGGCTCTTGCTGGGGAGCCTCCCTGCAGTCACTCTTGTCTTCCTCTCCTTTAATTTCTCCTACATGAGGCCTTTACAAATGCACTCTAGGGTCAGATGACTCCCCTTCAGATATTCTGCTTCTGTCACCTACTTGCATGTAGTTTAGGCAATTTATTGAACTTTCTTCTGATCAATTCATCTGTAAAATGAGTAACTGTTTCTCAAAGGGCTGTTGTAAGGATTGTCACCCTCAAGCCTGGGTCTAGTGCCTAACACTAGAATAGACTCAGTTCAGGTTTGAGTATCTCTGGATGCATGTCATGCCCACACCAGCCTCTCTCCACAGGTATGCTCCATCCTCTGGTCTCCACACTACAAGGAGCTCATCTCAGGCCATGGCTTTGCCCAGAACCAGCTGGTTATTTGGAAGTACCCAACCATGGCCAAGGTGGCTGAGCTCAAAGGTAGGTGGCTAAGTGAAAGTAGCCAGACACAAAAGGCCCCATATTACATAATTCCATGTGCATGAAATGTCCAGAATAAATACAGAGAGACAAAAACAATTAGTATTTGCCAGGAGCTGAGGGGAGAGGGTAATGGAAAGTGATAAAAATGTTTTGGAGTTAGATAGTTATAATGATTGGATTAATTTTATACTATGAATTGTATTTCAGTCAAAATTGGAGAGCCATGGGTGTGTCTGCATTCATTATCTACTACTCTCACTTTCCCCAGGTCACACAGCCCGGGTCTTGAGTCTGACCATGAGCCCGGATGGGGCCACTGTGGCATCAGCAGCAGCAGACGAGACCCTGCGGCTCTGGCGCTGCTTTGAATTGGACCCTGCACGCCGGCGGGAGCGGGAAAAGGCCAGTGCAGCTAAAAGCAGCCTTATCCACCAAGGCATTCGTTGAAGACAAACCCATTACCTCAGTTATTTTTTATTTTTCTAATAAAGTCATGTCTCCCTTTCTTCTTGCATGGCCTATGTCCCAGCAGCCTTCTCAGGGGCTCCCCTCTACTGTCATCAGAGAACTTAAAAATGCCTTACAAGAGACTTCACCATCCCTCCTATTTGCAGACTGGACTAACATAGGCCATGTACCCTGTCTCCATTCATACATGTACACACAGTCTGAGTGGTTTGCTCTGTCACTTTAATTAAGATACAAGTCAATGAGTACGCAGCCTCTCCAACTTGCAGTCCTAGGCCACCCACCCTTGATCTTTGGCCCAGAAGCTTCTCTGCTTCAGCGTGGAGTGGAGGAGGGAGAGGAAGCCTTGGTCCGGAGTGACAGATTATTGCTGACCTCTTCAGTGTGAGGAAAAAGGCCACAAGACCCTGGTGGGGGCCAGCCCTGAGTGTTTCTTTCCCAAGTTTCAGGCAGGGAGGGGAAAGTAAGTGTCCAGCCCTTTCAGCCTCCAGTTCTGGAGTGGCAGAGGGCAATGAGGCCACATCCCCAGAGCTGGCCTGCAGGAGCGGAACAACGGAAGCAGTGGTCCCTATAGGCCAGCTGTGGGGAGGGTGAGTCCCGTGCTCGGTCCTGACCACAGAAGCCCTGGTCACAGGTGTAGTGGGGCGGACACTGGTGGATGCTGCCCAAGGTGCAGTCCTGAGGCACTTAGGTGGGCGCCTATCTAGGCCATGTTTCTTAGTTGGCCTTGACCTTGGCAATGCCTGAAGCTCCATTTTGCTGAAGTACACGGGGCAGCCGCTTGCCTTTGGTGTAAGACTGATACCAGAAATTGGAGAACAGCACAAAGAAGATGGTGCCATACATCCAGATGAGGTGGATGATGACTGGGTACTGGTAGTTGCAGCTGGGCATGAAGTAGTACTGGCTGATGTGCAGGGAGACCAGGACGAACTGGATCTAGAATAAAGCAAGGCAAGGATCAGGAGAGACAAGCTAGAGAGGAGGAAGGGGTAGAGAGACGCACACTGAGTGGAGCTGGATGGGATCAAAGGTGAGAGGGCTGGATAAAGACACAACTCAAACTAGGAATGTTGCAGGCCAGCAGGCCCTCACCAGCTGAATGGCTGTCATGTACTTTTTCCACCAAAGGTAGGGCTGAGCCACAGGACCGAGGGCAGACAATCCATAATACAGGTACATGACAACATGCACGAAGGAGTTTATCATGGCATGGAAAGAGCCCATTCCTCCTGTGAGGGGAGAGAAAACAGGGTCAGGAGAGTTGAGACTGTCACTCACCTGTCTCCCCCAATGGCCTTTAACACTCACCTGGGGCAATATATACCCCCCACCACCAGCTCCAGGGAAGGACTGAGTGATGGAAGACATGTAGGAAGGTCACCTGCCCATCTTTCTTTCGGAGAATAAAGATCACCTGAGAGAAGAGTGGGGAAGGGTTCAGAGGCAGGACCTTTCTTCTACTCTCAAGTTCTCATATCTCCTATAACTACTCACCGTGTCCATCAGTTCAATGAACTTGGAAAAGAGGAAGAGCCAGGCCACGCGAACCATCTGTAAGAAGACAGGATAGCCTGAGGAACCCACACACTGCTCCAAGAGCCTCCCTAAACGGGGCCATAAACACAGGCATACCCAAATTGCTCCCATCCCCCAGGTTGCCCAAGACCTAGCCCTAGGCCTTACTTACCCTAAGGGCCTCTGGGCTGTTGGAGTAGTCCACAGGGTCACAGCGCCAGGTGTAGGTACTCAGCCAGCCAGACATCAGGAACTAGGAAGGAGTTTGTGAATTAGATCACCAGGGTTCCCCTTTCCCAGCATCCCTCCCCTTCTCTAGTTGAAGAAATGGACCTGACCCTCTTCAGAAAAGACAGAATGCCAGGCTCTGGCCCAACCCTACCACCCTTATCATGCTGGCAGGAATTACAGCCTAGGCATCATGGCCCACCTCATAGACAATGTAGAGGGACAGTGCCACCAGTGAGAAGTTGTAAACAATCATGAAGCCTCGGAGTTGGAAGGGCTTCCGATTAGCCATGATGCGTGGCCCGAGTGAGAGGACGAAGTACACATAGGTCAGGAGGATCGAGGTCATTAGCAGGGGAGACCCCATCAGAGGGTAGTTCTGGATCCGGGGATCTGTAAGTGTCAAAGGAGTCAGGAAGGGTCACAGGGTTCAAAGGGGGTTCACCAGGTCTACAGATATGAGGGATTCATAGAGGCTCTCCCCATTAGGGACACAGCCCTAGATCCCGGGATCCCAGGAAGAAGGAAAGGAAGGGTTGGTGGACAGCATCTTACCTGCATACTTCATCATGTCCTGGTATAAGTTCACAACAGTCTCCATCCTGGCTAAGGACTCTGGAGAGGATGGAGGGCAGACATGAGACAGGGCGCACTGCAGAGCCCCATCCAACACCTGACTCACAGAGACAAGACACACAACCAGACAACTCTGATGCCTCATTGAGAAAGGACAGAAGTACAGAGAAAGGAAGGAATTGCTGGCGTCTGGGAGAGGAGGGACTTGGGTGGGGGATCTGCTCCCCATTGAACTTGCCTTCTGTACCTTGCTCTCCACATCTCACTCTCTTCTCTGTTCCTCTTGAGTTTTACTTCCTGTCTTCCCTTCTTACTCAATGACAGAACTGTCAATTCCTGGTTTCTTTCCAGAGCCTTCCCACCTCACCAGCAGGGAGCTCATCTCCAGAATGAACCTCTATACCCTTCCTCAGCACGTCTCACCCCTACCCCCCAGCTCTGATCGGTCATTCTTCTCTCCAGGGATTCTTCCCTTCAATCCATCCTTCCCTTCCAGGACTGTCATCTCTTCGATCCCCTCTGGAAACTTACCAGCCCAAGGTTCCTCCCCGCCCCTGCCAAACACTCATGTCCTTAGGTCTCCCTTCTACCTTCCAAGGCTCTTACCTCCAGACTCTCCTCTCCTCTTCTTGCACAGCCCTTCCTCTCCAGGAGCCTGGCTCTTAGAGACTCCTGCCCCAGTGGATCCACCTGTCTGACTAGATCTGGCAGCAACCCCGCCTTTCCCGCCCCCGCCCCCTCTGTATTGGGCATGGGGTGGAGGGTGGGTCCAGGCCACAGGTCAGTGGCTAGAGAAGCAGGACTCACCAGGATTGGGAAAGCCAAGTAAAGCCCCAGACTCACCACCCACAATCCTGGATCAGCTACATGAACCAAGATCCTAGGTTCTCCAGTAACCTCTCCCAGACTGGCCCCAGCCTTGGCCCAAGGAAATGCCAAAAATTCACACCCAGCATCCACTCCTGAGCAGCCGTGAATTCTCAGTTTGTCCTACTTCGCGCGATGGGTACAAACACCTTTTCTTCCCAGGGAGGGGCAGGAAGCCAGTGGCAAGTGAGGAGGTGAGGAGTGGGGGAGGTCTCAGGAATTTCCCTAATGGACTAGGCCCCCTCCCCCATGGGGTTAGCAGGAATCTCAGGGGAGGGCTCACAAGGACACAAAAACCTCTGCCTGGACCCAGGAGAGCTTAGGACTCTGACACTGTTCAAGAGGGGCCAGGCAATTGCCCCACAGCAGGGAAAACAGGTGCTCTAGTCCCTTCCACCCAGGAAACAACCTGTGCAATACTCCGTGAAGAAACACAACTTCTTACACTTCCAGTACAGGCTGCACATGGCCTTCGCGCCACACATCTCCCAGGGGCTCCCTCACACCTCATCATTCCACCCCATCTGTAGATGCACCACGACAAGGCCCCAAGCCCTGCCACAGACATACACAGTAGCACACTTGCACAGACCTGCCTCTCACCCAGCTCTTGACCACCCCAACAACACATGCACCACACCAAGAGCTAGCACACATCCACACACAGCTCACACGCTTACTGCTGGTCATGTCTGCCCAGCCTGACACACCACCCAAACTGACTTCCACAAACTAGGACAGGCGAGCTTCCTAAGCCTTACAAAGAGTCCAGGACTGCACTCACACAGGCCCTGTGGCACCCTGTGCAAATGCATAACACGCACAGGCTCAGGCCCACACCTGCTGAAGTTACACATTCAGGTTACTCACACGTGTGAGACACCAAGAGATGAAAGAACATCTGATCACTCATACCATAAGCAGACACGCACCTCCCTCAGCCACACATGGATCTTTTGGCGGGTGACTCCTCATTTATTCTTGTCAGTCAGAGTTGGTGGCCTAAACTATGGTAGGGCCTAGCACTTAGGCGTGTGCTCTCACACACAGTTCTGCTACACGTGAGCTAGCTCCTTATCTCTCTCAACCACTACCCCCAAATTCACCCCACAAACGCACAGGCACCCCGGAGGTCAGGCTGGACTCAAGACTTCAGGGAAGGACCACTCCCCAGCTTGAGGAAGTCTGGGTGTGTCCTCTACAGGGGGAGCTCAGTCGGTTCCTTCCTTTTTAAAATGGATGGAAGGGAAAAGGACAACGGCAAAGGAAAGGGAAGAGGAACGGAGGAGAGAAGAGGCGATGGAGGGGCAAGGCCAGGAGGTAGTGGAGGAAGGCCTAGGTGAGAGCAAATGGGGGTCCGGGGGCGGGGGAGGGAGGGTGCTGGCGAGGCCCGGCCCCAGGAGCTGGGACCTCCCACCCACTCGCCCCAGGAACAGCCTCGCCCACAGCCTGGGCAGGGCAGGGCAGGGCAGGGCAGGGCCGGGCCGGCCGGGCCAGGTAGGCAGGGGGCGCCGGCAGGTGGGGAGCCGTGGGAGATCCCGACTCACCAGCGGGGGCCAGGCGGGCAGCGATGGAGGGCTCGGAGGGAGCAGGGCCAGACAGAAGTCCCCAGGGCCAGCCTGCCTGCCACTTCCTCATCTGCTGGGCCGACTTTCTGTCACCAGAGGGGGAGGGGGCGGGCCGGGGCGGGGGGCGCCTGCTGATTGGGCGGCCGGCCGAGGCAGGAGGGCCGTCCAGCGCCGGCTAGGCCGCGGGGCGGGGGCAGGGGCGGGCCAGCCTATCCCGGGGCAGGAAGCAACCCAGCCCCGGCTCCCCACCCCTTCCCTCGCATCTCTCAGGCTGTCTGGGCGGGTGGTTGCGGCCTGGCCCGCCTTGGGAGGACCCTGCCTCTTCCCGACGTCCAGCCCTCGATGACCCCATTCTGGGCCCCACCGTCAGGACCCACATCTGCTGTCCGCGGCAGGCCCGACCTAGAACTCGGGGCAAGTCCCAGGGTTCAGACCTCTCCTCGGAGAGCTCCCTCTCCAGCAAGGCGAGGCCAGGGGCGGAGGGCCAGCTGCGCGTGCTACGGGCTGATTGGGGTGGCTGGGAGGACTTAGCGGGAGGGAGCGGCTGGCCACCGTTGCCTCCTCTCTCCGCCTATAAAATCGGTTGTGCATCAGCATTACAAGCTGAGCAGCCTCCGCGGAAAGGATATCTTGTGGTGGAGGTGGAGGTGGGAGAATGCCAGTGGCCTGGGTCAAAAGCAGTGAATCACTGGCTAAACTGGGTTTCAAAGTAATGAAAAAAACAAAAGGGAAACCAAGTTGGTTGTGGCTGAAGATAACAGGTCTTGAAGGTCAAATGCGGCAGTCTGATTTTTATTCTAGAAGCAGAGGTGAAAGTGAACGTTTTCAAGGAGGCTGTAATCAGGCTTGTATCATTCATCCATTATTTATTGACCACCTACAAGATGCACGATTGTATTGAACTCTGGTGACACCTTCCCTGCATGCAGAGCTTAGGTGATGAGGGTACTGCAGGGAGTCGGGTGAGAGACAACAGCCTAAGGAGGAAACTGATAGGATTGGCAGAGGCAATGTGGAGATAACCTCCAGGTGTACTATATCTCTAAACATTTAGTTGTCAATTCTCCACTACCTGGCCCCTACCTCCACATAGCCACCAACTACTAGACTGAACTGTTTGGGGGCAAGGACCAGCTTTCAGTGAAGTGAAACTCCTACCTCCAGCAGCTCCTGTAACAGTGCTTTACATACAGTGATCCAGTAACTGCTGGTAGGAATGGATGGTGTGCTCCTACACAGAATTAGGGTATCCAGAAGATGTGGTGGCTGGGAGGAATAATAGGTGCATAAATGGTAGGATGTAGTTTCATTCTAGAGCTTAAGAGGTCAGAGCCAAAATACAGCTCTGACCCAGCCCATGAGTACCTGCCCATGAAAGGAAATGGCAAACGAATCCAGCCTAAAAGCTCAACCTCTTTAGCAATGTACACTAAGGCCCTGCCTGATCTAGTTCCTACCTGTTCCTTTCATCCTACCTTTGTCACTGTCCTGGGCCACAGCCTGTGCAACAACCATCTCCCGAGGACATGAAGATCTTTTGTAGTCCCCCAACCCTCCGTCCTTGTCCCGGTTCAACACAAGGCACAGTCAGGGCTCTAAGGCAGTAAGTCAGTCACTTCCCCCAACTGTAAGCTCTCCCGGAAAGGGCCATATTTCAGTCATTTCTGTGTTTCTAGCCTCTGACAACCAGTTGACCTTCTCTAGTGTCCTGAGTGGATGTTAGAGTGAATGGAACAATGTGAGAAAGAAAAGAGAGACCAAGGGACCCAGAGTCAAGACAAAGTTTTCACTTCTCTTCTAAGCAGTATTCACTGAGTCAGTCAATATTTATTGAAGGTCTAATGTCTTCCAGGTATATTCTAGTGGCCTTGAGGTCAGACCTGAATCCAAAGTCCTGAGTTTAAACGTTCTAATGAGTAGCTGTGTTGCCTTATGTAACTTGTGGAACCTCTATAAAATGGGAATAATAATAGTACCTTTCTTACAGAATTAGTGACAATTAAAGGAGATGAACCAAGTAAAGCACTTAGTATCGTCTCTGTCATAACATTTACTAGGCAAGATAGGGAGCCACTTAATATACCAAGGGACATACTTGTATGTGTATGAATGAGCACTAATGTAACAAACATTTCCTAAACACTGTGCAAAGCACAGACTCCACTACGAAGACCGTTATAGATGATGAAACTGCCCCAGACACCAAACATAGTAGTAACAGGAAACTATACATTTATTCATCTGAACCACATTGATAAATGACCAGAACAAGCCCTCAAGACATGTTGACTAGTTAAATGAATGAACATGTCCAAAGATACTTTGTTCAGTTCTTGTCCTGTTCCTAAGATAAAGCGTCTTCCAATATCTGATATAGAGCCAAGTCCTACCAAACGGCATCTCCATGGCCCTGGAGTTCCTCCAAAACAAAAACACAGTCTAGCAGAGAAGACATATAAATGAACAGTTATAGTAGTATGTGGTAAGTGTACATCCCTAGAGATAAACCCAGAGTGGGTAGGGAGCTGCCTTAGCCCAGGAAGGGGGTTAATGCTTTTGTTTTTGTTTGGTTTTTGGTTTTTTTGTTTGTTTTTGTTTTTTTTTTTTGAGACAGGATCTCACTTTGTAGTTCAGACTGGCCTTGAACTCACTATGTAGCCCAGGCTGGTCTGGAACTCCTGGTGATCCTCCTGCCTCAGCCTCCCAAGTGCTGGGATTACAGGCCTGCTCCACCATACCCTGCACAAGAGGGTTAATTCTTTTTTGGGAGGAGCGGGGTGCAGGGGATCAAACTCAGGGCCTTGTGCTTACTAGGCAAGCACTCTACCACTTGAGCTAAACCCCCATCCCCCTACAAGAGGGTTAATTCTTGAGAGTTTCACAGAAATGACACCAAAGTTGAGCATTAAAGGCCACTTTCTAGAAGGCTGGGGAAACAACTACCTGTATGAACCCTACAAATTCTATACCTGTGATTGTTTCAGGCTCCATATTTTGGCATAGACGGAGGGAAGGCACAGAAGCAAAAGATGTGGCAGGTTGGTATGGATGGCTCCAGCTCAGGGGCCACATGTGTAAGGGCAGGAAAGGTAGGAGTCAGTTTATGAAGAGCTGTGTAATCATGGTCAGAAGTCTGGATTTTATTCTGTTTATACTTTTCCATGCTGGCTGCACGCTAGAACCATTTGAGAAGTTCTGTGTGTGTGTGTGTGTGTGTGTGTGTGTGTGTGTGTGTGTGTGTGTGCGTGTGTGTGTATTACTGGGAATTAAATCCAGGGCTAACATTATGCTACATCCCAAGCCCTTTCTATTTTTTTTAATTCTGAGATAGGGTCTAAGTTGCCCAGACTGGCCTCAAACTTGAAATCCTCCTGCCTTAACCTCCCCAGTGGCTAGGATTATAGGCATGTGCCAAAATGTCCAACCTTTGGAGAGATTTTAAAGTATCAGTGACGCCAGGCATGGTGGTGCAGATCTGTAATCCCAGCACTCAGGAGGCTGAGGGAGGAGGATCACTGCGTGTTCAAGGCCAGCCTGGGCTACATAGTGAGTTCTTTTATTTATTTATTTATTTATTTATTTATGAGACAGAGTTTCCCCGCCTAGTTCAGACTGAACTTGAACTCACTGCGTAGCCCAGGATGGCCTCGAACTCGCAGCGATCCTCCTGCCTCAGCCTCCTGAGTGCTGGGATTACAGGCATGTGCCACCACGTCCGGCTACGTAGTGAGTTCTAAAGGATGAAAACTTCCTTTTAGTCAGAAAGTGAGGCAATGGCTGAGCATGAGGGGTGGCAGGATGAGGAGTTCCAGGGAAGTGGTAAAAGTCTGGTGTAGCTGATGGCAGGCAGTGGGCAGGCTGAGCAGAGATGATGGTCCCACTGGTGGGGGACCATGAGGAGTAATGTTCCCCAAAAGTGCAGGAGATGGGGGGCAGGACAGCTTAAGTGGAACAGTTTGGGATCTGCAGGAAAGCCAGCTGAAGCCCTTGGAGGTGAGAGAGTTTAGGGGAAGCTGGGTAGGAAAACCAAACAAGCCAGGCTGACAAACTAGAAAAGCTGAAAGAATAAGTTTCCTAAGGATGAAGGCCTCATGGACTGGGGAAAGAA
The DNA here is from genome assembly GCA_004026905.1 of Hystrix cristata. Lineage (NCBI taxonomy): Eukaryota > Metazoa > Chordata > Mammalia > Rodentia > Hystricidae > Hystrix > Hystrix cristata. Next base: position 68,394 of record PVJO010001188.1, read on the forward strand.
TGCCCAGTGAGGTGTGAGGAAGTGAGGTGATAACTTGCCTGGGTCCACCTGGTCTGACTTGCCCTTCACTCACTGCTTTCCAAGGGGGCCTGTCTTCTCCCCAGAAGAAACCAGTGATGTCTTCTTCCAAAGGTCCAGCCTGAGAACCACCACCTGCATGAACTCTAACTCAGTCCCCATGATTGTCTGAGGCTCTGTGATTCAGCACAAAAATTAAATGTCAGTAGACCAGAAATGGCAGTGAGGAAGAAATGGAAAAAGGCACGTCTGCATTTTTATGAGTGGAACAGTGGAGGAAATAAGAGTATAGGATTCACAAGGCAGTTAGCTATGAGCAATAGAAGTGAGGATCTCAGATGAAGGGCAGGGAGGGACAGAAACAGCCTGCTGTGTCCCTTCCACCCTGTAAAAGACAAAGGGCACTTCCTACACTGTACCCGAACCGAGGAGCTGATGAGAGGGTTGAGCCATGAGCATAGACAGCAAAGATAAGGTGGAAAGTTTGCCAGTTAATCGTTGTGCCATCTCTGGGCTTCGGCCAGCTCACTGGTGCCCTCTTCCTGAAACCGAAGGGGCTGGGGGTGGAAAGACTTGCAGCTGCCAGGAGAGACTGTATGCAAATGCTCATCTGCTATCTGGAGTCCCACTCATCTGCAAGGGTGAGGAACAAGCCCTGATCCATGCTCGGGGCCGCAGCCACACACTATAGGTTGGCGTTTAGCGTCTGCGGAACCGCAGAAACTCAGGAAAGCGGGGAGTGTGGTAGAACCTGCAGGAAGAGCTCTGGAAAGAGAAAAAGGAGGCTTTTCTAAGGGAACAAACCTAAGCAGGCTATCAGGATGAAGCAAAGAGAGTTAGCAAGATACAGAAGATATGTGAGAAAGCTCATAAGAGGAAAGGACAAACCTCTTCTGCTCAGCATATGTTCTGGCAAGCATGAGGCCAGCTACTTTCCATATGTTCATACAGTTGGATCATGTAAGGTCAGTACTGTTATCACCTCTTAGCAGACCAAAAAAAAAAAAAAAAAAAAAAGAATGAGACAGGTCAAACAGTTTGCTGAAGGTCACAAAGCAAGCAAGGTGGGAGCGACAGACATTTTAGGCTGAGGAAAATTCGTAGACAAAGGAATGGACCCAGAAAAGCACAGGACATAGGGAGCTGCAAAGAATTCAGTTTATCTAAAGGGCAGGCAAATGAAAGACCTTATGAGAGAAGGTTAGAAACTAGGTTGGCCCAGAATCATGAAGTGTTTTTGGTTTTTGAGACAGGGTCTCATTATGTAGTCCAGGCTGGTCTTGAACTCACTATGTAGCTCAAGCTGGCCTCAAACTCCTGGCAATCGTCCTGCCTCAGCCTCCCAAGTACTGTGATTACAGGCGTGCACCACCATGCCTGGCTGAGTGTTTTGGATTTTTAAAAATGAGAAGTTTAGTTTGAATAGGCATGTCCCTGAAGATTTTTGAGTAGGAAGTTGATATAATTCCCATGTGCTTTGAAAGACAAACCCAGCGACAACAGGTATACAGATATTCCTGACCTACCTGTTTAATGACTTCAGATTTACAATCCACTGCTCAGATTTATGACCTGTCTTTTTTTTTTTTGCAGTTTTGTACCTCTTGCCTATAGAGCCTCAGTGTCTTTTTCTTTGTACAGTGAACCTTGTTTACACAGTACTGTAATTTTTGATGACTGTACTGTATAGCACAGTACTGTACTTTTGAATTTATTTTTGTTTGTTTTTTTGTTTGTTTGTTTTGGTGCTGGGGATCAAACTCAGGGCCTTGTGCTTGGAAGCCAAGCACTCTAACCACTGAGCTAAATCCCCAGCCCTCAGTACTGTAGTTTTATGTTCAGCTATACATTACAGTACTGCATGTAAGAGTTATACAAACAAAAGCAAAGTCATCAAGTTTGACCATTTCTTTGTTCTGAATATTGTAATGTACATACTGTATACAGTTCCTCATCTAGCAACCAAATCACGTGGTCGCACAACCTTAACTTGGTCATTAAACGAGGAATGTCTGTATCATCAAGAGGAAAGTGCAGGAAGGGAAGGGAGGCCAGCAGGGGACCCACTCAGAGACGCAGGTATGACACAGCAAGACCTAAGCTAGGCCAATGGGGAGAAAGAAGAGGACACAGAGCAGAGAGAGGACCCTGAACTGACACGATGTTGGCCAGTTGGATAATGCAGGTGGAATGAATGAAAAAAATGAATGCAATTTGGGACATCCCAAGTTTGAGGTGAGATGACACATTCAGCAGGCAATCTGAAAAACAGTACTGCAATGCATGAGAAAAGAGAGGACCCCAGAAAAACAAAAATCTAAAGAGTCTCTGAATGCAGGTGAAGCCACACAAAGCACACTGTGGTAGCTCTCTTTGGACTGCATTCCACCACTCTCATCTTCCTGCTTTCACTTTCTTTAAGGAATTCCTCTCCAAGTCGACTGGCTCATTAATCCTGGTGTCCTCCTCCACTTCCCCCCAGTCCAGGCTTCTAATGGCATTTACCACAATCCAAGCAAATCCAGAGTTTTCTCATGATGTTTGGTTTTTTGTTTTTTGTTTGTTTGTTTGTGGTGATAGGGATTGAACCCAGGGTTTCATGCATGCTAGGCAACAGCTCTACCACTGAACTATAGGCCTCTTTTTTTTTTGATAGGACCCCATAAATTTGCCCAGACTGGCCCAAAATTAATGATCCTCCTGCCTCAGCCTCTACCTAGCTGGGATTACAGGTGTGAGCCACTGCACCTGGCTCAGAGTTCTTCCATGAGATGAGCTATAATGATGTAGAATAGAGAAATGCAGAGAGAAACAGCTCAGGCATTTGAGCCCCTGAGTCCGTCTAAAGCCATCCACATAACCCAAATATAACCAGGTCTCTCTTTGGCTTTTGGTTAAATTAGTTTGTTTGTTTGTTTGTTGAGACAAAGTCTCACTATGTAGTTCAGGATGGCCTTAAGGCGTGTTTTTTGAGACAAAGTCTCACTGTGTAGCCCAAGCTGGCCTCGAACTCACCACAATCCTCTTGCCTCTAGAGTTCTGGCATTACTGGTGTGCACCACCACACCTGGTTTAGTTAAACTAGTTTCATTATACGGTGTTACACTCAAAACAATCTAATATACCATCAGATAAAAATTATTTCTCAGGAGAGTGAATACAAGGATAACATTTGAGTGCTGACCTTGCATGCCCTTCTAGAAAGCTTGAACCTTACCATACAGAAAATTGAGAGCTACTTAAAAGTGTAAATTTAATTTTAAGTATGCTGGGTTGCAAGTACCCTTTGAGGTTGGTGCTATAAATCCATTTTACAGAGGTGGCAGGGTACTTAGAAGGTGTGAGGGTCTTAGAAGTGAAGTAACTTGCCTAAAGTTACACAATGGGTAAGTGACCAGGCCAGGATTTGAACTTATAAAAAAATTAGAATTATGAGTGCTATTATGGATGTGTATAAAGAACACTCAAGTGTACAGGAGGAGGAGGAGTTGGTGAGAACTTTATAGGAATGACTCTTGAATGGAAGAATGAATTTCTACCAGGTGAAGAAGGGGTAAGAACAGGAAAGAGAAGCCAGATATTCCAAGTAGGTAGAGCATGGAAAGCCTGCAGGGGTAAGGCAGCACCTGCCCACTGAGTAAGTCCTTATGGCTACAGCTGAAAGCATGTACAGTACAGTGGTGAGAATTTGGAGGATGCCATAAAACAAGGTCTGAAGGACTGGTGGTGAGCATGAAGAGAACGGAGGCCAGCATGGGAACCAAGGAACTCTGGTTCTGATAGCCAGTGAATTACACACAGTCACTCTTGAAGCTTTGAGCCCAATTTAGCAGGCACAGAGAAGCAAGGCAGGGACTCATCACCGTTGCACAGAGAAACCTGTGAGAAAGAAAGGGCCCCTTTTGGGACAGACCGTAGGAAGATTGTGGAACTGCCTGTGGTTTGGATAGAGAGAAGTTACCATTTAGAAGTGATAAAAAAAGAACATTCCAGATAAGAGAGCTTGTCATTTGGGCTTAAGTCAAAATGATACAATTTAAGACTAAACTGCAGTTTAAGAGAAGAACATAGACAATAACTAAGTGCAAGAAAGTCACAAAACTAGATTCAAAGTTGATTCATCATGCCAGGCAGTCGAAGGTAAAAAGGTTCCAGTGCCTGCTCTGTACTAGTTGCTAGAGAAATACTATGAAGATTGAAATTGGCACAAAGGATAAGACATTGGCATAGGGGAGCTGCATAGCGAAGGTTGCAAAATCTTAGAGGGATTGGTCAATCATTTATACAAATAACTGACAGCAAATTTCTAACTGCTATCCTGGGGTAGCTAATGTGTATTGAGCTTCTCTTCTTGTCAGGCTGTATTCTGAACTTCATATATATCAACCTACTTAAAAACTCATAGCAGGGGTCAGGGATTTAGCTCAATGGTTAGAGTGCTTGCCTAGCAAGCTCAAGGCACTGAGTTCAATTCCCAGCACCAAAAACAAAACAAAACAAAACAAAAAAAAAACAAAAAACCCTCACAGCAATCCTATGAAATAGCCATTATTATCATCCACAGGAATAAGGAAATGGAAGTACAGAGGCATACTAACTTGTCCAAGGCCACACAGTGTTTGAGACTAGGAGTTGAACCCAGAAAATCTGGCACTAGAACCTGCTCTTTTCAACCAAAATGGTATTTGGCAGTGGGCGGTGGCAGGGCAGGGGTGGGGGTGAGGTATTGGGAATCAAACTCTAGGCCTTGCACTTGCTAGGCAAGCACTCTACCACTGAGCTAAATCTCCAACCCCCAAAATGGTATTTTATATTACCTCTCCAAAGTAAAATCATAATAAAAATAATAGTAGCACTACCATTGGTAGTGTCTATGATGGACCCGATACACACATTATCTTGCCAGCAATCACATAGTCCTCAGGTAGAAGAACTGTAATTCAAACACTGACAGTTCACGGTGCTTGAACCTGTGGGACAATAATGTGTGGCAGGAGCTAGAGTAAGTTTGTACAAGATACAAAAGTGGAACATAAAGGAAGAGTTAACTGGCCTTTCTTGCTGGGAGTAGCATTGAGTTATGGATAGACTGGGATGTTAGAAAGCTTCCCTGAGGGAGACTTGTGAGCTGAATTTTCAGTGATGATTAGGTATTTGTCAGACAGAATTATACAGCAAAGGAGAACAGTGCGAATAAAGGAATGAAGGTTTGAAAGAGCCTGTTATGTCAGGAAACTGTAAGCAGTTTGTATGGCTTTTGGAATTAAGTGGGTGACAAGACAGTAGAGAAGATAAATGGCGGGGGGGCTAGATCATAGAAACTTATTTGCCTTTCCAGGAAATGTGCACTATTTAAAGCACTTTTCCAATGAAGTAAATGTAATGGCAAAAAAAGTAAATAAATATAAATAGTCCCAGGAAATCTGCTGGTTTAGTGTGGGCTATTCAGACCAGCAGAAATTCTCTGAAGTCCATTTTCTATTAATAATGCATACACCTATGCTAAATTTGCATTCCTTAAATTATTTGCCCTCAAGAAAAATGAACTTTCTAGGACGATTTTATCATGTGACTCTCAGTATTCCTGGCACACTACCCCTACAAATCTTCTAGGTATGTGGACCTCAGTTTGAAAAAAATGAGAAATGAACTATCAAAAGGATTTTAATCAAGGGAATCCTTGGAACTGGAGATAGGAAGTCTGACAAAATTTTTATTGAGAGAGTCCCAAAGATTAAACTGAAGGGCAGGACAGATGGATACTGGGGAGACAAATTGATGGGATTCTGTATCTGATTGGTTTTGGGGGATAGCTGGGAACATGGAGGGGGAATAATTTAGGATGGCTTAAGCGATGTCCAGAAAAAGTAGAAAAGGATGAATGATTTGGACATCTAGAACCTGAGGCACCTATGAATTACATAGGTAGAGATGCCCAACAGAAATCTGCAGCTCAGAGAAGAGGTCTGGGCTGAAAATAAAACTTATTTATACACATGAAAGTGGTTATCACAGAGATATCAGGTAGCATAAGATGAAGAGAGGGTTAAGGACAAGTCCTAGCCTAGAGTATAACAACATTAAGTAGCAGGCAGAAATCCAGAAGTCCAAAAGCTGCAGAGGAGGAATGGGCAGAGGTGGGAGAACAAGAGAATGTGTACCACAGAAACAAAGGAGGAAGAAAGAGACTTTAAAGAAATGGCCAGCACTGTTAAGTGCTGGAGAGAGATTAATAGAAAAATTTTAAAAGCTCTGGATTGAACCATTAGGTCAACAATATCGCTGATACAGTTTCAGAGGAATGGTGGAAACAGAAGCCTAATCACAGGGGCTGAAAAGTGAATGGGAGGTAGAAGAAATGGTGATTATGGGCGCCTTAATTCCAGAATATCCCTATGAGTCAGAGAGGAGGGTATAGGGTCAATGTGGTGGTTGATTGATTGTGTCAACTTGTAAGAGAAGCTTAACTAAATTGGTTTAGCAATTCTACACCCTAGGGTGTAGAAGATCCATCCTACGCCAGCCCATTCTCTAGATGGTATAAAGGGGAAATGAGGAATCTAGCCCAGCCGGTTTCTTTGGGATCGGTTTTGCTTCCATTGGAGGAGCTCCAGAACTTCACCTGGATACTTCGGACCTCTAGACCTTCGCCTGGACCCTTCAGACCTTCACCGGGATCCTTCAGGCCTCCAGACCTTCGGCTGGGCCCTCCAGATCTCCAGCTTGCAGACGGACCCTCTGCACGCTTCCACGCCTGACTTGTAAGAAGCCCGAGGAAGCCAAATTGTAAGCTCTTAAATATTCATATATCTACCATTGTATCTGTTTCTCTAGAGAATACTGACTAATACAGTCAAGAAGCATTTTTAACATGGACAAGACATTAAAACAACATTGACTCAGGCCATGAAAATAGGTGTAGCCCAGAGAAATTAGCAAAATGAACAAATGATGGTCCACATGTGTAGTGTGGGCAGAACTTGAGGAGAATCAAAATTAACCACAAATTAGGGAATTAAGGTGGAAGCAAAGAAAGGCAATGGAGTTGCAGACAGAAAAAGGACCTGCCTTGGACACTTGATATTTGATCTGGCAAAATAGGTTACTGTCATATGGAAAAAGTGTAAATTTGTACCCATTCTGGAGGAGTCTGTATATACATCTTGCCTGGGAAAGAGATGTCTGTGATTGGAAAGGTGATTTCTAATATCCATATGCCTCTCTGGTAATTTACTACCTCTTTGCTGACTCTGGACCAGAGAATGAGGCGAAAGCCAGAACAAAGTTAGGCAAGTAGTCTAGAGGGAACTTTAAGAACAGGATGTATTTAGGGACTAATCTGGGAAAACATTCGCTTGTCTGTGTGACACGGTTCTACAGTGAGGAAAACAAAACAAATGCATGGAGACAAGTGGGCTTGGGAATCATTTCCAGAGACTTCTGAGCAGGAAGAGTCACTGGGACCACCCAGGTGAGAAAACCAAGGCACAGGGAAGTCAGGAGCCTGGTTCCACATGTGCTGGGAAACTTCCATGTCCAAATGGTGGCTGACAACCTGAGAGCAAGTGATGCATTGAGAGACCACAGCCCCAGTGAGACGGGGAGTTCAAGAACAAGAGAGAGAAGTTGTTAAGGGAAGAAGGAAGCTTGTCCTTTCTGTCGAAGTGATGGAGCTCCATGGTCCTTTCAGATGGAGTGGAGAGTTTGCCTTCTGTTCTACTCAGGAAGCTCCATCTGCAGGCTGGCAAACCCTCTTTGAGCACTAGCCCATGTGTGTTCAAGACCTTCAGGCAACAGTCACATCAAGCCTCTGTACGTTGACACTGTAAACCCTCAGGGCTGAGCAGAAAAGGGATTACAGTTCCTGTCCTACTCCTGACCAGTGCAAAACTACAAAAGGCTTTCCCCTCAAATTCAAAACAAGTGGAAGAAAATATTCACGCCTTAGTAGCCCCTCTGGACAGTAATCAGGAGCTGACCCAGAGTGGGCGTTTGGAAGGATTCAGCCTTCGTTCTGCCTGGTGCTGGGATCAGCTCACACAGCTCCTGTGTCCACAGGACACAGAGAATACATTGTCCATAAGGAGGATTATTCTGTACAAGAAACCCAAACAAAGGGAGAGGTTGTTTCCAGCTGCCTGGGGGAGGTGGAAAGGGGGTGGGAAAAGGGCCTTTTACTGGGGCATTCCTGCAGAGTTCACCCTCATCCCTTCAGCAGCAAAATAGGAAGGGAGCAATCACATCCCCTCCAGCTCAGGCCTAAAGCTGGGATCCATTATGGAGCTAGAAGAGATGCTTGGCTACAACCTATTTTAGCTCTTTTCCAAAAACCACATGGCTGAGTGAGGTGAGTCAATGAAGTAGGGTGGCAATACACACAAGAAGAGAATGAGGAAAAAAAAAAAAGAAGAGAACGAGGTAAGCAGGGCAGTGAGCAAAGGCATACACAGCCGTGATTAAATACCAGCCTCAGGAAAGATTACAGAAGGAGAAATCTTAAGCAATCAGCACTAGGTTGACAGTGATCTGATAAGCTTTCACCTTCAGTGGGATGAGCTGTGCTGTGCTAAGTGCTTGAGGTTTCATGGCTCTGCTTCTTTCTCCATCCAGAAAAATATCTGAGAGATAATGGCCTAATCCCTTTCTCCAGGGGCCAAAGGTAAAAGAAAATAGAATCCTCAAGCAAAACAGAGCAGTCAGTAACAGAGGAATACTACCAGAGTAGGGCAGGAATAACCTTTTACATATCCATATCTGAGCACGTCATGTCTTCTTCAAAGGAAACACCATAAACATTCCCTATCCCCGGGACTGAGTACTGGTAATGGGAGTTACATTCTCTCCTCTGAGGTGTTCACCAGGTTGTATGGGCCCCCAAGGTGGGAGATGCAACAGGTTTGTGTACCCAGAGGTGGTTTTCTGAGGCAGGATGGAAATAAGAACATGTGCAGAGTGTCAAATATTGAGGTGTAATAATCATTTCTGGAATTTAGGGTGTCTGTTTAAGTGCATAAGATGTAGGTGATGTCCTGGATTTGTTCCTGCTGGGAAAGGAGGACAATCCTGGTCCCAGAAGACAAATGGTCCATTTCAACAGTATATTGGGAATGAAGTCAGTATCAGGCTGGGACAACAAAGAAACTTGGGATGGAGCAAAGAACAGCAGTCACCAAAAGCTGCTTGCAAGATTCTAGAGAAGTACAGCTGGAGCTCTAAGCAATACCCCAGGTTAGCTTTGACATTTGGAGTTGGGAAGGGAAGAGCTGAGAAGATAACACCTCAATGGCCTGCTGGGTCAAACTATTTAAGCAGGAGACACTCTAGAGTTGCCTCGGATCTTGTAACAGGACACTGCCACTCCAGTGTATTGCAACCAGAGCTTTGTGGACACCATTCCTTGCCTTGATGGAATGGGAACAGAGGTGACATCTGGGACCACTTTTCCAAGCCTCTGCTGCCACAGCCTGGCAGAATACTGCCTGGTACTGAGCAAAGGCCAAAGTACCAGTGTGTAACAGAGGAGAACAGAAAAGAGGCAGCTGTAAGGTGTGAGTAGGAAAGAAATCTCAAGGTTTCTAGGTGAAAGCTCATCAAAATTAAGGAAACATTTCAGGGAGAACACATTAGAATTGCCTTGAAGCACTATTTAAAGTGTTTCTCATCCCTGTATTAGCTCTGTCATAAATTGCTAATAAACTGTCATAAATGGAGCCAGTGAACATGTATTTAAATAACTTCATTTAATAAGAAATCCTTAGGTCCACTTCTGCTAACTCAATCTCTGCCCATGCCTACAACGGAGTACTAAGACAGTTACAGTCCGAACACTCCATTTTTCAGCTTCATATGAGTAGGCTGCCCCTCCAACCATGTGTTTGACTCTTATTTGAGCCATAGGCTTAGTAAAATAGAAGAAAGCCATCCCAGCCAGACTGCAGAAACTAGCTGCTGTTATGAGGATAACTAAAACCCTGATGAAAGACAGCATCAAGTGCAATTTCCTTCTCCCTCCAAATTAAGAAAAACAAGCCCAGAGGAAGAAAAGGCTTTTACATATGCTTCAGAAAAAACCCTTTCTCATATTGTTCTGCCTAGCAGAACCACTGCCTGAGAAATCACCCAACTACTGTCTCCTTGACATTTTCCTTCAAGTGTAAGGGTGGGATAAAAGATGGGGACTTCTACTTAGGTCAACATGAACTGGCTTTCAGAGGACGCAGAGTAGTGCAGGCCCAGCTGTAAGTGGATGGCTTAGTCTGGCCCAGAGGCCTCTTCTCCTGCAGCTTGGAGGGATAGCAGGATGAAACCTGGGCAGGAGGTGCAAAAGAAACAGGATGCCTCCAGGGACACACAGGCTGTTACAGTTTCCAGGAGCATAAAATAAGGACAAACTCATTTGATCCTGTGCCCATCAGCTAACCATAGACATAGAGTAGTATATAATCAGGGTAAATTCTGGATGAAGGATGGTGGAGGGCAGAGTGGAGAAGTGGCTACAGAAACTTTCTTTTGCCAGGTGTGGGAGCATGCACTTGTAATCCCAGCACTCAGAAGACTGAGGCAGGAGGATCGCCGCCAAGTTCCAGGCCAGCCTGGGCTACATAGCTGGGATCAAGGTCAGCCTGAACTACACAGCGAGACCTTGTCTCAAAAAACAAACAAAACCAACAAAAAAAAGAAATTATTTTTATTGAATATCTATTATTTAATATGCTGCACTAAGTGTTTTACATTCATTTTCTCATTTTAATCCTCACAACAAGCCTATGAGATAAGTGAGAAAATAGGCTCACAAAACTCAGAATAATTAGGTCACTTGCCCAAGGTCACAAAGCTAGTCACTAGTGGAGCTGGAATTTGTCTGTTGCTGAAAGCCACGTTCTTTTTATTGCAACCACATAGGCAAGCCTTGAGCGAAAGGTAATTTCACTGCCCAACTCTGTCATGGTCACCTGGGAGGCTGCCACTGATATTCACTCACCGCTGATATGGATGCATTGAAGCTGATTTGATGTTGGTTTTTATTCCACTTGGCATTTTGCCTAAAAGGAATATACAGAAAGACAAAATTTTGACAATAAATTAGAAATGTGGCCTCCTAGGTTTCCTCCTCCTATAGCCTTTATCATCTGAAAACCTCTCTGGCATGGGACTCTGTTTGGCAGAGATCAGAGGTATGGTTCTTCCTCTAGCTTCCTGCATAAAAGTGTTTATGAAGAAAAGGGTAATTTGGGAGACAAGTGGGAAGAATAAGAATATGCCCAGCATGTTTTTCTGCTCATCTACTCCCAGAAAAGACAGTTAAAGATGTGTTACGTCCCATTCAAGGTCACAGGTAAAAGTGTACTATGTTCCCTCTTGGGTTTGTTTTTGTAGTGCTGGAGATGGAACCCAGGGCCTTGTGCATGCCAGGCAAGGGCTCTATCACTGAGCCGCATTTTCAGCTCCTGTTCTCTCATTTCAGTTGTCCTTTCCTAGATGGCCTAGAAGAAATAGGTCTTCTAGCTGCCTGCATCTAAACTCCTCCAAACTGTTTTCATAATCACTAAAAGTGGACACAAAAAAGGGCAGGAAGCCACAATCAAGAAACAGGATACAAAGAATACACATGAGCCATGGGAAACTGCCTGCTTGCTAATTCCTGAGGTGCCTACCACATAGTTTTATGATCTGACCACTGATCTACCTAAAAGGAAACACTGAACCACACACCTAAACTAGAGCAAATGGAATAGGACCGTTGAGATGGAAGTGGAGACGGCAGTTGGAGGCAACAGCAATTTCTTTTACTCAAAGTTCTTTCTCTCTCTCTGATACCTGTTGCAAAGTCTCAGATGAGATTTTTCTTTACTGCTGAAAATTGTTTTCTGAGGCATAATGCAAAGGAGAAACAGAGAAATCTCCAGGTCTGGGCATGCTGGAGGGCCAGATAATTCAGCTTGTTTTCACTTCTCTGCTCAAATCAGCTACATGTCCACGCCTATCACCTCACCTGGTTGGCCCGCTTGAGCCATTTGCACCCCACTGAGCATTGGCTGCTGCTGGCTTGCAGTTCCTGCCATCTGCACTTGTTGTAGTCCTGAAGTTCCTGCAAGAATTGTCCCAGCTCCTGGCTGGCCTGGCTGGCTTGAACCACTGCTGCCTGAAGATCTCCAATTAGACAGCCCCTTCCCAAAGGCAACAGCTGCCACCAAGGCATTGGTGTCTGCAGAGTTAAAGGTCTGTTTGTTTGGCCGGAGACCTGAAGCAAAAGTGGAGACCCTTTAGTACATGTCTGGCCCTGGACTAAACCCACCAGCTAGAGAACCAGTGATAACTGCCAGGACTTGGAGTTCTAACTGCGGCAGCAGCCAGACTCCCTCATATGCCAGAGGAAGAGCCAGAAGGCCCTCAAATTCATCTCTGTATTCTCCCTTTTCACTTTGTCCATTTCCTCTACCTATTTCAGGGCTGGCCTTAAATACAAAAGGCTAACAGTACGGATGAAAACCCTTTCCTAAGCAATTCGTTCTTGTGTCTTTGCTTCACTACCTACCCAAACCACCATTTCTATTCCAGTGGTCTTATACACCTCTCCCTCTCTAGTTTGCCACCAATTACGTCCTACCTCCACTCTCTGATTCTCGCTCCTCTTTGCTGATTTTCTCCAGCAGGTTTGAGCACATTTTATTCAAGCTCTGTATTTGCTTCTGTAACACACACAAATTAGTGCAGCGATTAGGACAGCAGAAAGTGATTATGGAGAAGTTTCTTCCTTTGCTCTTCCAGAGGCAGTTTAGGTATAACCAACTGTATATCCCTATTACACAGCAGTAGTAATGTCTTGCTTCTCATGATGGGATGGGGATAGGGCAATGACTGGGTCCAACCTGAGCTGCATCAGCACCAATGCGGGCAGCATCTGTTGTCAGTTGCTTCTCCTGCTCTTCAACTTCAGGGTCAGGCTTGGTTCTCAGATGGTCAGGGACCACTTCGTGGCTGAAAACAGGCACTCGCCCTTCAGTCTGCCGCTGTAATGCAGATTTGATTTGATCCTACTATGCACTCCAAGAAGATCCAAATAGTTTATTTTCAGGGAAATCATAACCTGAGACACAACACCTAGCTACCCAGGACACAATGCCCTTCACCTCATCTGTGATTTCTGTCTTTTCACATGCTTATCTCTAACATGCCTAAAATTAAGCTCCTCTCTCTTTCTGCCACATTTTCAACAAAAACTGGAAGCGGTAAGGTCACAAAAGGATTTCTTTTTTGAGACAGATAATGGGAGAAAGGCCCTTGTCTTGATGACACAGGCCTCAGAGTTTTTACACTACTATTTGGGACTGGCTCCCCCACATCCAGGAGGACAAAAGGCAAGGCCTCCAAAATGCAGCTCTTGCTATTTAGTGTCACACACTAACCTACATTCAGAACTTCTAGAATATACAATCAACAATTGTGCTCTAGACTTTTACCTCCCAAGTTGTACCCTTTTCTCTTCTTACCATGAGATCTTCATCTCGGTCTGGGGACAACACCAGAGGGATAATGACCTGGTTACGGAACAGTGGTGTCTTCTCATGCTTCAAAACCTTGTTCAAAGTGTTCAACTGTCCAGAGAGCAATGCAAAGCTATCCAGGACAGAGGGCCTGGGGGTGGTAAGAGGGTGTCAGAATGTTCCACTCCTTTTGTGTAAAGTAATTTTTAAGAGTTTTTTCAGGGTTGAACTACCCAGACTCACCCCCAAGACTTACAGCACTATGACTAGTCTAGCAAGAAGCAGATTGGCTAACAGGGATGATGGGATTAGGAAACAGGACACACTTTCAATTTCTGACACAGATAGTATAGAAAAAAGGCAGGTTATTGTTCAAATAGGGTGAGGGACAATGGAAAAATAGGGACCATGGCTAAACTGTTACAACTGAAAACTCAGAAACTGGCTAAAAGCTTCCTTTCTAGCCTAGAAATAGTAGCCGCCATTCCAGAGTAGGCTGAATCTAAAAGACTCACCCACGTCTTTGGAAAGAGATCAACCAAGGAGGAGCTCCTTGCCAGAGAACTCAAAGGGTAAGAATTAAAAACTAGAAACAGCCTGGGTTGAGAAACTGGACATTTCTCTGCTTCCCTGTCATGGCGGCCCTACACCATACTTCACCTATCAAACGTTGGGCAACCTGGCTCTTTCTAAATCACAGATGTTTGCAACTAATAAACAGTTACATCATTAGAGATATACTATCTTTCAGGAGGTCCTGCGCCCCCTTCCCCCTTGCCCTAGCAACCCTTACCAGGTCAGCCGGTCATACTCGTTCTCCAACTTATAAATGAAACTCCCCAGTGAGTTCTTCAGATCAGCCACTTGACTCAGCAGTGCATCTAATGATGCCTCAAGCTGCTTCTCCTCCCTCTGCACCAACAGGAACAGATCAGTTACTCAAATAGATGTGAATATGATACATAAAGAAGAAAGCTAAAAAGCTAAATTGTTTTCTATCTTTGGTATTTGGGTTATAGACAGTATCAAATTTAGACCTTTCAACCTGTTCGCCTGAACTCAAGTCTTCCTACCAACGGATTTCTTGTCTTATCACCTCCTAATTCCTGTGTTTTTCTGTGTTAGGTACATACTATATTCCCTCACTGAGAAATTTTCAGCAGACCTAATGCCTGGAGTTCATTATCTCCTGGACATCTCCCTAGCACATGTGCGCTATCTCCCTCCGTCCTAGAATCTACCTTGACAACCTGGCTATTCTTGTCAACAACACAATCTCTGGAAAATCTGCCTATAGTGAAGCTTTCTCTAAATACCATCTCAACATTCTCCCTGGCTGGCCCCTCAGCTCCTCATTTATCCTTAGGATTTTTTTTTTTCTTTTTTTGAGACAGGGTCTTGCTATGTAGTTCAGGCTGGCGTCGAACTCAAGGTGATCCTCCTGCCTCAGCCTCCTGAGTGCTGGGATTACAGGTCTGCATCACCACACCTGGCTATATCCTTAGCATCTGATGCTTCAACTCTCTCCTTGATGACTTAATATGCACTCATTTATTTCTGTATTCCTGGGTGTTTCACAAGCTCAGCTGATCCATAAATATTTTATTGAGAGGCTACAAGGTGCAAGAAGCTGACAAATGAAAAACAAAATCAAGAGAACCTGAACATGTTTCCAAGCACTAGACAAAACTATTTCAAATGCTGGAAGTCTACAAAGCATTTCCTTCCCATCATCTGTGGTCTCCCGTAAGGTGGGTAGAACGGTGCAAAACAGTCTTGCAAACTTTACAATGTACCTGTCTAGGCGTTTGATCCTGGGTCCTACCCACAGCCTTAAATAATAAACAGGTTAGCTTTCTGCAATTCCTTCAGCTCCTGGGCTTCTCTCCAATTGCAGATCCCCAATTACATCTGCAGCCAACATGCCAGCTCGGGGCCTGAGCCAGGCCACCACTTTCTTGAGCCGTCTTTTTCTCGCCTGCATCTCAGCTTTCTCAGATGACAAAAGGATCTTTTCCCACACTCGAGCAAGTCAGTGCCGCCTTCTTCACCTCGACTTAGCCGAATCTGCCCATCTCCTTACCAGCCCGGCTCAACTACCTCTCTGAGCCGCTCCGGTTCTAGCTGACCTCGTCCCCTCCTTCCCATTCTGCTTTCCCTTAACAGCTGTGGACTCTGCAACTCCTCACTGGTTTTAGCCAGCCCACTCTCGATCTCGATACCTAAGGCTAACTAGCCGCCAGTAGGCCCAAGAGTGTTCTCACCTGCATTGCAGCTTCCTCAGCTGCCACAACGCATTCCTCTTCCGGTTTCCCAGTCACCTGAGGGAGCTTCGTCCACCAATCAGAACGCTTAGAACTCGGACTGCCCGCTGACTTCCGTTTCCTGCCGGGCGCCGAGGTAACCAGGTCAGAGGTCCGGAGTGGACCAGCCTCTCGGGTTCGGGCCGGCGCGGGAGGGCTGTGTGATGGCCTCGGAGCGCTCGGAGCCGGAGGTGAGGGGCGGGCGGGCGCAGCGCTGGGCCCTGAGACCGAGGGGGAGGATCCGAAGGGCTGGTGTGGCGTCCTCAGCCTCTTCAGGGCCTGACCCAGCCCCGAAGGCCGGACCGTCAGCATCTTTCCCTCACGGCCCGCAGTTTCACTGGGAGCCTGGAGGAGAGCTTCTTCACTTTGTGTACCGAAATGTCACCCGTGTCGCCGACCTTTGACCTGATAATAGCGATAGTAACAAACCCTGTGTTTTGATTATTTGTTACAGCTTCACTGGGCAACACGGCAGTACGCTGACTTTGCCGGCTTCTGCATTTCTTCAGATATCGAAATGCAATAAACATAATGAGTTAATACAGTTCCAGCACTCTTGCTTCTAGAAAAGCAGCTTTGGTTTCATGAAAAAATATTTGAATCGTTCCAATATTGATGCTACCATTTTTTGTCTCTCTGTGCAACGTCAGGCGCGTGGTTTTTTTTGGGGGGGGTTGGTTTGGTTTTTGTTTTTTTGGTGCTGGGGATCGAACTCAGGGCCTCGTGCTTGCTAGGCAAGGACTCTAACCACTGAGCTAAATCCCCAACCCCTTCAGGCGCATTATAACTTCCCAGATGCTGTTTTTTTTGTTTTTTGTTTATTTTTTAATAAAATACCTGTCTTATTTCTAGTGTGTTGTGAGGATCACATGTATTAAGCCAGACAGAGCATAAGAAGTCTCTGTGAAATGCTAAGAACCATGCAAGGGACTTTATATAGATTGTGTCATTCAGAGTTGTGCAAGGAAGGGGATGATATTTACTCTCATCTACAGAGAAGAAAACTGAAAAGTCAGAAAAGTCTCTTACTTATGGACTACTCAGTTGGGGAATAGCAGTGTTTTGGAGTTAGAAGATCTGAGCAAAAACCCTCAGATTTGGATAGAAATGCCCCGTACTGCAAGACAATATATTAGTAGGGGGGAAGGGGAAGGGATGTGCATATCGATACAAATAGTAGTCATTACTTGTTTACTGTATGCCAGTCACCATGGTAAGCTCTTTAGTGACAGCAATCCTCTCAACCTATCAAATAAATAAACACCATTGCTATTCCTATTTTTCAGTCAAGGAAGCTCAGGTATAGAGCTATTAAATGACAGAGTTACACAACTATCTCAAAATTTTAAAAAATAATTTATTTTAGGATAAAGATACATTTTACTAGCAACAATGGCAAGTGTACAATATCTGGAATATAAATATTTGAAATGGTGATGTTGTAGAGAAGAATTTAATGAGTAACAATAATTGAAATATACTGTTTAAACTCAAGTAAGAATTCTGAAGTATAACTAAGACTTAATGTAAATCAACTGAAGCGTCAATTCTTAGTTTAAAATAACTGCTGGCTCAGGAATAATAATGATAGTAAAAGCTAACATTTATTAAGTGACTACTATATATTCAGCAAATAAATAACTCAGAGTAAAAGGAAAAGGATAATTCTAGAAATTCTGTGTTCATATAGCATTTTCTTTATTGGAAAGAAGTTCGACTTGATAGGATTTGAGCAGTGTCTTAACTATTTTAGCACTTCAGATGACCCATGCCTGTAATTTATTCCTCATAAGTTGAAGCATTTACTAAACCTTTGAATTCATATCTTTTCTTTAAATTTTAATTTTTTTGAGGGGGTGCTGGGGATTGAACTCAGGGCCTTGAACTTGTAAGGCAAGAGCTCTACCACTGAGCTAAATCCCCAGCCCCTTAAATTTTTTTATTGGTACATGTAAGCAGCACATGATAATTACATTCATCTTGGGGAGGCGGTACTGTACATAATTCATCTTAATTCTTAATTCTTTTTATGTTTCTTTCTACTTCTCTCTCTCTCCATTTCTTGGTCCCCTTTCCATTTGCCAAAAAAAAAAAAAATTTTTTTTCTGTTTTTTTGTGATAGGATTCCACTAAATGTAGTTCAGGCTAGCCTTGAATTTATGGTGCCCCTCCTGCCTCAGTATAAAAATAATTTTTTAAAGGGATGGAGAGATAGCTCAATGCAAGGCCCTGAGTTGAACCCCCAGTATCACTCACACACAAAAAAAGTTACAGAAATACTAAGTATTAGGACCAGGAATCCAAAACAAATGTTCTATGCTGTTTGTTTGTGCCAGCATCTCACTGTGTAGTCCAGGCTGGCTTTGAACTCACTGTATGGTGTAATCCAGGCTGGCCTCAAACTTTCAGTCCTCCTGCCTCAGCCTCCTGACAAACTTTGCTTTCTTAATCATAATGTTTATAATATAAATAAGCTAGCCACAGGATGACAAATGTTACTTCATTAGGATTTAGTGTAATGATGTCCAATATAGAATATTGTGGTTTTTAGGAAACTGTGCCCTATTTAAAAGCATCAGACTTGTTCACAAGGGTGGTAGAACACCCAATGCTTCAGAAATATCAAGAAAAATTATGAAAATTTTAGAGTATGTTTCCATATGGGTTTAAATGAGAAGACATTGAGGATATTTTGGGGAAATACAACATACTTTTTAGGCAGATCGTCTTAGTAATAATGTTGTAGTGGGGCATGGTGGCACACACCTGTAATCCCAGCATTTGGGAGGCTGAGGCAGTAGAATCACTGTGAGTTTAAAGCCAGCCTGGGCTACATAGTGAGTTCAAGGCTAACCTGCACTACATAATGAGACCCTGTCTCAAAAAACCAATAAAATAAAATAATACTATCCTTTATAAATTTAATGTAAGCCACAACATGTTAAAAATTTTTAATACCCACATAAAGAAAGAATAAGAAATAGATGACAGCCAGAAGTTAAGCATTTGATAGTTTTTTTTTTAGTCAGTGCCAGAGATCAAACCCAGAGTCTCTCTCATGCTAGGCAAGCAGTCTACCACTGAGTTACATCCATAGCCTGTACTTGTTGTTCTTGATTTGCATTTCTTAAAATTTTATCTCAAGGTAAAATGAGTTTAGTTCTGCCCCTGGGCATAGAAAAGTGACTTTTAGAGGATGTCAAGATCCAAAGAGAGCTGAGCACAGTAGCACATGCCTGTAATAATTCCAGCAACTCAGGAGGCTGAGGCAGGAGGATTACAAATTCAGCGCCAGCACAGGCAACATAGCAAGACTTATCCCAAAATGAAAAATAAAAAAAGCAGTCAGGATGTGGTTCAGTGATAGAGGTCCCCTGGATTCAGTCTGCAGTACCACCTCCCAAAAAAAACCTTGAGAGAAAAATTGAGTATACTCAGATTTACAAAATTATATAGACATCAGATACTTACATTTTATGAATGCTGCTATGCACTCAGAATTGTGCTGAGTGTAAGGGTCACGACAGACCCATGTAAGACAGACATGATCCCTAATTGAGTTATGATAAGTGCTGCAAAGAAATGAATAAGAATGTTTAGTAATGTTTAACCCAGGTATTTAACCTACTTCATTCAGAAGCTGGGGGTGGGGGGAAGACCAGGAAGCCTTGGAAAATGACATTTAAATTTACTACCTAATACTCCTAAAATCCTCATGAAATCAGCACTGTTACTATCCCTGTTCACCAGTGAAGAAACCAAGGCAATAAAGTATGCACAGACCCAGATAGCTAATAAGCAGCAGAACTAGCATTTGGTCCTCGGTGCTCTAACACTAGAGTGGGTGTTCTTACCTGAGTGCTGGTAGGATCAGCAAAAGTTAAAGCTGGAGAGGATTCAGCTTGAGGCCGGGCTAGAGGCTTAGGACTTCAGTGTGGTAAGACTTCCAATAGTTCGGGAGGACGGCATGAGTCTACGTTATTTAGTGGGGATCTGTTAACAGAAGACAGAACATGGGTTAGAGAAAGCTCAAAAAGTAATTCAGACCTTAAAGAGACATCCCAAAACCAGAAAACAAATTAATAAAGACCATATTTCATTCATCCTGGTTTACCTGGTGTGCAGCACAGTGCCTGGTAATGCTTTATTTATATTGGTATAAATGATATGTAGGCCTCAATAAATATTCTAAAGAATGATAGCCTTCCTCTAGCATTGTTGTTACTCAGCTGTTTAATTGCAGCAACAACGTTATCAGGGAAGAAATTGAGGCCTGGAAAAATTAAGCAACCTGATAGCAAGCACCTAGATAGAAAGTAATAGGTAAGATTCGAATTCAGATCCCTGACTCCAGAAGCTGGCTTTATCTTCTTTGTCAGACTACTCCAAGAATAAGGCACTTCAGACTCAAGAGGTATTTGAAGCTTTCTATGAATGTGGATACTGTGAAAACAGAACAAATTCGAGGGTTCTTAAACAGTAATATGGAGGAATCACTTGAGGAGCTTGTTAAAATGTTGATTGCTGAATGCTATCAGCCCTTATTTCACTTGGTGTGTGGTGGTACCCAGGAATCCAATGCACATTTTAAGTAACACCTCAAGTGATTCTGATACAGCTGGTCCTTGGATCCCGCTTTGAAAAATACCATTCTAGCTGCTTAAATTACTAAGCCTTCTGGATCTGATAAAATACATCTTGAATGTGAAGAGAGCTTAGGAGGTTTTGGAGATGGAGTTGTTGACTTTGAAGGATCATATATAAGGGGAAATGTTGTAAGAAAGGTAGACAGGTGTTACTTGGTTCAAGAAGGTAGATCCTGTAAGACTGCTCAATGACCTAGATGTCATTTTAGCCTTGGACAAGTCAGTCTGTCGTGTATAATACCAGGATATGGTAGTGAAATGGAAGCTGTTACAGTAGTGAAATTTAGTACCTACTAACTAATAATCTGAGGAAAGCATAGTGCTTGCTTCTACCCTCCACTAGAGTTACCCCCATTCCCTTCTCACCTAGTAATAACCCTGCCCAACCTTCCGTATTCCTAACCAGGGTCAGACTACTTTGTTACTTACTGTCATAGAACCATATTCTTATCCTTTGGAGTGTTTATTCATTTTCTAATAATACAATAATTAGAATGATTATTTGGCTAATAGTTTTGTCCTTCACTGTAGGGTAAATTTTATGAACAGAGAATGAATATTTTTGCTTTCCATTGTATCCTTAAGACCTTGCCTAGTTCTGGTCTGTTTTATCGTGATGACCTCTTAAAATGATAAGCTCACTGTTTAATTCAGCTGACTTTTGTTTTTCCCTTAAGAAGACTTTCTCAATGAAAGGCAGCGATGGCTTTGCATTCTAGCCCCACTCCTTATCCAATTGGGGACCAGTTTCAAATAGTTAACAGAATGGCTAGTTTAAGTAGCTCTGGTGCTTGCTTCTTATACTGAAAATTGAGTAGCTCTGACCTGGACCACTGTCATCCTCCCCGACTCTCAGAGGACTGTTCTAATCACACTTAGCCAGAAGAGAAAAATAATTTTTAAAAAAATGAAGACATATATTACTGTCCTGCTGAAACCCTGCAGCAGCTTGACCTTCCTCTTAGGATAAAACCTAAAATCCTAGCCAGAGCCTACTTTAGCGCAGTGTAAAACAGTATAGTAGGTGTGATATTTCCCAAAGTGTTTTGTGTTTTTTGTTTTTGTTTTTGAGATAGAGTCTCACTATGTAGTTCAGGCTGGCCTTGAACTCACTTGTAGTCCAGGCTGGTCTCAAACTCATGGCGATCCTCCTGCCTCAGCCTCCTGAGTCCTGGGATTACAGGAGTACACCACCATATTTGGCAAAAGTGTGGTTTTTGGTGTTATAGAGACCACACAAAATAATGTAGAGTCACATTATATTAATATTTAAAATGTCTTTTTACCTCCCTGAGTTTGTCAAAGTATTCTTTCTACTTCTTACTCCACCATGTTTCTTTCAGCCACTGTTTTAAATTTTGGGGGTTTTTTGTTGTTGTTTTTGTTGTTTGTTTTTTCTGCTTTTAAGAGAGAAATGGATAAAACTTCACAATTTTTAGCCATTTGTCATTCTCAGTCATGGCCCGATTTAATCTCTGACCCCTATACCTACTACTTAGTATTTAGTTGCCTCTTTTGGACTTGAGTTTTGTGTTACATGCCACGAAGACTGAACAAACTTACTTATTTTAAAACCTAGTATAGCACCTGGTGATAATCTATAGTAGTTAGCTTTTATTGGCTTTTACTACCTACTAGGCACTGGGCAGAGCACTTCATCTGCATGATTTCCCTGGATCCACATAACAGCACTTTAGATTGGTATTGGGATATTTCCATTTTACAAATGAGAACAATGAGATTTAAAGTCATCATGCATATTTTCCATGGTCTCACAGCCAATAGGTAGTGGAATTGGGATCCAAGCTCAGGCAGGGAATCTGAAATTTTTGCACTTAACCTCTACAGAGTACTGTTGAATATATCTTAAATGTTCAGTAGATGTGAGTTCTTTTTTTTTTTTTTTTTGCCATTTCCCAGTATCTACTTCTGGCTTTATTTTATGCTTAGAGAAGAAAGATTTTCTGCATCCTAAGCCATTGCATCTCTGCTGTCCACACTCTTCTGACATCAGGCATGCTTTCTTACTGCTTTTTCAGTCTTTTTCAATCTCAGTGCATATTTCCCTGCTTTAGGAAGAACAATTTTGTACTTCCTTTTAACATGACATTTCTCAACAAGCAGTCATTGACTTCATTGACTTCTACTCGTTTCTTTTCTACCACCCCCTCTTCAGTCCTTGGAGCTGGTATCCTTCCTCTTTGTAGTCAGCAACACAGAAGGAGAAATGTGTGATTTGTCCGGAACAAGCAAGAGTAAGAAGTAAAACATTGGGAAGCTCAGGCCAGTTGATCCTGATTTCCTTTGGGAAGAATAGGCAAGTTTATCTGATGGGAGTGCAGGAGTTGGAAGACTAGAAAACCTCCTGCAGGGATCTGGGAAGGCTACTGATCAGGCCGACGTCAGTGGACTGGTAAAGGCCTGCTAGAGTTGGCACTGCTGGTACTGTCAAGTTTCTTCCTGTCAGAATACAGCTGCCGTGTTTTCTATTTGTAAACAAAGGCAAATGTCGCATTTCATCCTGAGTAGAGCTTTGGCAGGATTTGTGTAGTGGAAGGACAAGGACTAGGGCAAGGGAGTTAATGCTTGTTAGGACATTGTCAAAGTGACCACCTATGAGGCAGTGTAGGTTAGGAACTAGAGTTGACAACTGAGATGTTAGCAAGTGGAGACTGTGACCCACAGAGGTTTGGTTTTGGAGTGTTTATTTAGGAGGCTTTCTATTCACTCAGTGACAATACCTTTAGTGCCTGCTGTGGTCAAGACTTAGGAGGGCTAGTCATGGTGGCACATACTATAATTCCAGCACTCTGAGAGGCTGAGGCAGAATTCCCAGTTCAAGCCCAAACTGGGCCACTTAGACTCTCTCAAAAATAGGCCGGTAGGGTTGGGGATTTAGTTCAAGTGGTAGAGCGCTTGCGTAGCAAGCACAAGGTCCTGAGTTCGATACCCAGCACCAAAAAAAAAAAAAAGCCCAGGAATGTAGTGCTAATCGAAGGCCCTGAGTTCAATCCCTGTGCTACCAAAGAAAAGAAGAAAAGGAACTGTCTGGCATTCACGTGATATATTAGGAACTGATTGGATATCGTCAAATCCATTTGCCAAGTGCAAGGGCACAAAAAATAGGACAAACACAATCCCTGCCCTCAAGAGTTGATAGTTGATAGGTGAAACTCACATAAACATTTGCGGAAACATAATGAAGGAAGGTCACGTCATCTATATTGAAGTCCATGAAAAGGCAATGGGAAAAAAGAGCTGAGAATGGCTCACCAAGAATGCCTGCATGGTGGCAGGAATAAACTTCACTTCTGCTGCTTGCCTCTCACAGATTATGAGGTCTTTGGAAAGTTGCTCGCATAGGATCTGCATCTACTGGGAACTCAGTGCTTTTTTCTTTTTGTAACATAGTAATGTCTCTGTCCCTAGGTGGAAGAAGCTGGACAGGTATTCCTGTTAATGAAAAAGGACTATCGAATCTCCCGAAATGTTCGCCTGGCCTGGTTCCTCAATCACCTGCATCAGACTGTGCAGGCCACGCCTCAGGAGTTGCTGGTGAGGCCTAAAAACAGGAGAGATGGGCCCTAAGTCTAGAAGGGGCAAGTGACTTTGCCCACAAGATGACTCCCCAAGGGATATTTGTTTAATACTTTTTCTGGATAGTGGAGCAAAGAGCATGTTTATGGGAAGTGGAGCCAGTGGTTGGTCATTTTGGGTGCAGAGCACAGGTCCAGGGAGCACTTCATCTACATGACTTCTCTTGATCCCGATAATGGCACTTTAGATTGGTATTAGGATTGTTTCCATTTTACAAATGAGGACACCGAGGTTTAGAGAGATTAACTGCCCTTTATACAATCTCACAGCTACAAAGTGACCAAATGGGGACTCAGGAGAAAAACCAGTGACCCGTTCCTGACCGTTTCTTTTTTTTCTCCATCTTAATTATCAGCTTCAGTCTGAGCAGGAGTTGGAAGTCCTCAGTGTCCTGCCTCCTGGGTGGCAGCCAGATGAACCAGTGGTCCCAAGGCCATTCCTCCTCGTACCTTCCACCCGAGTCACCTTCCTGGCTTGGCAGTATCGATTTGTCATTGAGCTAGACCTTAGCCCATCTACTAGCATTGTGGTAAGTGGTTGGAGGGTGACAGTGAGTAGCAAGGTTGGGTGGGGAGTGAGAAAGAGAGAGCACGGTCTGGGGAAGGTAAAAATTGATCCCAGCCTCCCCTGTGGGAACAAGACAGGCTTGCAAAGGAATGGTGATCATTCAGAGAGGGATCCCATTCCACTGGGGCAGTGCATTTGATCATGTCATCAGTCATAAGATAAGGCTTGTGCTGACCCACAGAAGCTGCTTGTTTTTGCCCTTTGCTTGGGGGCTGCCTTTGGGCTCCTCTGAGAGATCTTTATCTGCATTGCCTTCAGGATGACTCCACAGGGGAGATCTTGTTTGATGAAGTTTTCCATGCCCTGTCCCGCTGCCTAGGCGGGCTGCTTCGGCCCTTCCGAGTACCGGGATCTTGCATCGACTTCCAGCCTGAGATCTACGTGACTATCCAGGCCTACTCCTCCATTATTGGCCTGCAGTCCCACCAGGTAGTATCTTTCTCCGAGGTTGTACCCTTCCAGGTATGTCTAACCTGCAGCCCATATGAAAGGACACTTGCCCTCTTTTTTTTTTTTTGGCTGCTGGGGATCGAATTTTTTTTTTTTAATGTTAACAAATATAAAAAATAGGGAAGTTGAGGCAGGCATGGTGGCACACACCTGTAATCCCAGCACTCAGGAGGCTGAAGCACGAGGATTGCCATGAGTTCGAGTCCAGCTTGGGCTACATTGTAAGTTCAGGGTCAGCCTGAACTGTATGGCAAGACCCTGTCTCAAAAATAAATAAATAAAAATTAAAAAAAAAAAAGGAAGCTTTGTTACTTGTGTACAGTAACTATATTATATATTTTATATGCAGCCCAAGACAGTTCCTCTTCACTCAGTATGGCTGAAGCAGCTGGGCATGGTAGCACATGCCTGTCTGTCATCCCAGCACTTGGGAGGCTGAGGCAGGAGGACCACCATGAGTTAGAGGCCAGCCTGAACTACATAATGAGATCCTGTCTCAAAAAAATTATGCTGAGGCAAGCCAAAAGGTTGGACATACCTGAAAATTTTTGACTGTCTACTGACCAAATCCTGTTCCTGTCGCTCTGCTAGTTTCTTGAATCTGTTTCCTAGTCATTCCCAGGTGTTTCTCTCCCCTTGAAAAGACCAGTTCCTCTGGTCTTAGTGAGCCTTCCCATGGACGTTAGGTCAGTTGACAGTGATTGAACAAACACCCTTTCACCCCTCCTGTAAATCTCTTTGGCTCTAGCTCCTGGACACCTATTTTCTCTGTTCTCTACCCACCTTCTTTAGCTCTAACAGATAGTTCTGATGTGCTGACTCCTGGCACAACCCTCAGGAACATCTCCTGTGGAATGGTTTTGTGATCTTGAAATATTACGAATACCCACAACATAATTTCTTTTAAGGACAGAGGAGGGTCATTTTCTCTGAGGGTCTTGTGAACTGTGGGGTGTAATGCTGACCACACAGATAATTACAGTGCTTAGCCACCCCCAGGCAGCCTCTTACAAGGCACTCCTCTTGGACAATGGCCAAGTCTGTAACTGGAATATTTCTTTTTGGCATAGATAAGCATTGGCCCAGTTTCCCCTCTTCTTCTTGTAACTACTCATTGGTAGGGGCTTGCCCTGAAACTATCCTCGATGGCTATACTGTCTCCAAATTAGCTGTCAAATTTTCATGAGAGGTGGATGTCAGGAAGAACATCTAAGGGGCTGGAATCCATCATACCTCAGATGGCACGTGTCAGGTCCCAGGGGCAGAGACTGCCGGCCTTCTCCCTGAGTTGAATGTGCTCCTCTAGGACAGCCTGTAGCCTGGTGGTTGTGGACCACGTCCCCAGAGAGAGCCCAGGCTCCGTAAGCCCTGAGAACCAAGGTGGGGAGGGCGTGAGTGTTAGGTAGTCACTCAGAACTTCGTTCCACTTGACAAACACTGACTGAAGCCTGATCTACACCAGGCCCGGGCTGGGTCCCAGAGACACGGATGAATCAGACACTGTCCTGTCCTGATGGGAGGAGTTGAGAGTTTAGAGCAGGAGGCTGCTAAGTCACTGACAAGTTGTGACTTAGGCACTATGGGAACACCAAGAGGAAGCATCCAACCAAACCTGGGGCAGCAACCGGGTAGTCTTTTAGATGGAGCAGCATTCGAACTGAGTCATGAAGAAAGAATTAAGGTTAACCATCCAAGGAGATGGAAGTGGCCTTTCCAAACAGAGCACCTGCAAAAGCCTGTGTTCTCAATTACAGGGGTTTTAGGATGGTACATATTATTCAGTTTCAACAGAGCTAAGTGTGAACACAGGAAGGCTGTAGTAAAGAGGAGAATGGAATCATACATGGGAGCAGTTATGAAAGGCTAAATGTCATGCAGGGACTTTTCTCTTTATTCTTTAGAGGAGTTCAGTGTGGTGCTTGATAGCCCTGGATCCTTCCCTGTGTCTGCCTCCTGGCAGTACCACATGCTGGCTCTGTGCCCTTAGGCGAGTTACTTTAACCTCACTCTCTCTGCATCTGAATCTTTTTTTCCAAACTAGAGTATTAACAGCACCTGTATTATATTATTAGTCCCTGTCAAACACTGAGAAGAGCACCTGGCACTTAAAAAACCTGCAGAATGTTAGCTATTAAAACAATCTGGCATAGGTAGTAGGACAGCACTGAAAGTTTTGAATGGACAGTAACAGGATCAAATATGTACACAAGGAAGATCACACTTGTTTGTGGCCAGTATGGAGAATGGGTTGGGAGACAAAGTCTGGATGTGAGAACAGGCAGGTTATTGCACCATGGAAAGAGGATGAGGCCTGAACTAGGATAGCAACTCTAAAGAAGGAATAGATTTCCTTAGGTTAGCCCACAGGGTGATTTGTCAGCCCTGATTCAGCCCCCACATTTTCCTGTAGCTCCTTCAGGATGTATCCTACCAACTCCCCATGATGACTGTAATCATTATGTACTGCAAACATTTACTAATAAAATAAAACTAAAAAAAAAAAAAGATGTATCCTGCTGCTCTAAAAGGAAAAAAAATGTTAAATTTCATTTGTAATGTGTGTTCCTTGAAAAGTACATTGAAATATAAAGAAAAAGCCCAGTGTGGTGATCCACAGCTGTGATCTCGACTATGAGAGGCTGATGCAGGAGGGTCACAAATTTAAGCCCCATCTGGGCAATTTGGTGACTTAATAAGACCCTGTCCTAAAATAGTAAATAAATAGGACTAGGGGTGCAGGTCAGTGTGAAAGCCGTGGGGTTAATCCCAAGTACTGAAAAAATAAAGAAAAAACAAAACTCACCCATAATGTAATACTCCAAAATAACTAGTGTTAACATTTTATGGACTTTCCTTGTAGTCTAGTGAATATGTGCCGCTCTCCCTCACCATTCCCCCTTCATTCAAAGAGAGAAGAATCATCAGGTACGTTCCAGATGCATGGCTTCATGTAGGCATTATACATGTCACAAAATATTCTTTGAAAACATGATTTTTAATGAAAACTTAATATATTTTATCCTGTTTCATCTCAATGTATTTATTTAGCCAACCTCTTAGCATTAGCCAGTTACTCTTCTAAACAATACAGAGATGAACATTTTTCTCATCTTTCTGTGGCTCCAATTCCTGCGGCTCCAATTCCTGCTATTTCTGTTCCTGTCTGTCTTCTCCCATGTTTGCAGAGTGGGACAGTATCCCACTTTCCCTCTCTGACTGTTACCACCCCCATTACACAGTCAGGAATAGAGAATAAAGAAGTTGTTCCATAGGAGGGCAGGACTCAGGGAGAAAAGTGGCCATGTGGGACAGATTCTAGGACTGATAGGGAAAGAAGAGTGAAACCCTGAGTGTCACCATACAGGCAGCTAAGCCTGTGTGCATGGGACAGGAGCCTGTGGAGAGAGAATGAAGTTGCTAGTCAAGGGACAAAAAGTTCAAGATAAGATGAAGAGATTGACTGTAGGGAAAAAGAAGAAGAAGAAAGCCCTTCCTTCAGAGAGGTGGAAAGTAGTATACTCTGCCCTCCAGGTAGGGTCACCCAGGAGTTCTTAATGCTCTGACTTCTTGCTGTATGAAGAAGGAGTGCAGGTACTCTGCTGAGGGTGAAGAGAAGGAAGGAGCATTCATTGGGGGAATAAGAGGAGGCTTTTAAGCTTAAAAGAATAGAAAAGCTCTATGATAGCTTCTGTGTGCAGGATACTAGGAAATCAAAAAGAATTTAAAAAGTGTGAGTCACAATTAAAAAAAGCATTGCCAAGCTGAGATGGGACAGTTTACAGGTGGCCTTCCATGAGGAGCTGGAAGGTCTTACAGCACCCCCATGTGGGAGGTTGGGGAAGCCCAAGGTAGAGGCCAAAGGCGAAGGAAAGCTGCAACCCCAGATTAAAGTGTCTAATGGCCGCGGCCCTGAGCCAGACCACAGTGTACCTGGGCTGAGGACTGCTGGAGTAGATCAAAGGAGACCCTGGCTGTCGAGTCGTGCCTTCAATCCCAGTTGAGTAGAAACTCAGGAGCACCTGGAGGGAGCTATGGAGATAAATGGAGAAAGCAGAGATGCAGTATCCAGTGCCCCACTGACTATCCTGTCTCAATCTTTTCCTTGTGCTTCTCAGGTGCTGGTACAAGGCTGCCTTTTGGACCCTTCCCAGCGGGAGGTATTCCTGCAGCAGGTTTATGAGCAGCTCTGCCTCTTTGAGGATAAGGTGGCCACCATGCTTCAGCAGCAGTATGATCCCCAGAGCCAGGTATGCGGGAGAGAAAGTGGGCCAAAGCCACTCAGAAAGAGAGCAGCTGAAGATGGAGTGCAGAAAAAGGAATAAGCAACTAGAGTGGGGAGAGTGGGCAGAAAAAGCCTAGGTACCAGGGGCAAAGTGAACCAAGGACCGGTGTGCTGGTGAACACTTATGATAAGTCCCCTGCTGGAGGACAGTGACTTGGATATGTTCCCCAAAACACAGATTCTTGCTGGGAGAAAATATAAAGGCCATTTGCTTGTGTTTTTTTCAGTCCTGAGTCTTCTTCCCCCATGGGTCTGAGAAAGTGATCATGGGTGGCTTTGATCTCTAGTTAGTAGTTAGTCCAGGATAAAGAAGTGGTTTAGGCTCACTAGAGTATTCTGTTCCATTACTTTGGCTACTCAGAAATGGCCAGGCAAATGGTAGTTTTGTGTGCGTGACGACTGGTATACAATTTGGTTGATTATAAATTATTTCATAATGCCTGGGGACTGCTGTAACCTTTTCCTCACAGAGACTGTGTGGTCGGTGATGGGGAATATGGAAAAGGGCCCTTTTTGGCAAAAAGTAGAGGAGTCCAGCCTTTGCACCAGCCTTTGTCTGGTGCTGGACTCCTTTCCCATCCCAAGTTTAGCATTGGAACACAGCAGAGTAGGGGGTTGAGGTGCTCATGGGATCAGGCCTGCCTGGCCCAGGCATTACTGGACTATGTGTTCTGGTTGTGGGGCTGAGGGTGTAGCTCAGAGGTAGACCACATGACTAGCATGTGTGAGGCCCTAGGTTCAAACTCCAGCAATGGTAAAAAAGAGAAGAAAAAATAAATAAATTCTGGTTTTGCTATGGACAGGGCAACAATTCCATCTCTCCCATTCTATCTTTTCTGTAACTCGGGACCAGGCAGAAGACCAGTCCCCAGACTCAGGGGAGCCCACAGGCCGGAAGGTGGGCGTCTCTATGGTAACAGCTGATCTTGGGCTGGTCAGTATGATTCGTCAGGGCATCTTGGCGCTCCAGTTACTGCCCTCAAACTCTAGTGCAGGTCAGTAGAAAGAATATTTTTGAGAATGGGGAAACAGATCTAGGAAAGGCGGGGAGGATATCAGTAAAGATAAAGGTTCCCCAGGATCAGTGGGCCCCTGGAAAGGGGCCCTTTCCAAAATGCAAGTGAAGTGTGGGCTAGTATATATCTCAAGTACCCTCAGTTCTGATAACCATTAGAGACCCTAGGGGAAGGAGTGGAGCTCCCAGGACATCACCTGGGGAGACTGTGATCTTGCATCAAGAGGAAGAAGCAGCCTGGACATAGTGGCACATGTCTGTCGTCTGAGCTGCTTGGGAGGCTGAGACAGGAGGATCACAAGTTCAAGGCCAGCCTAGGCAGCTTAGTGAGACCCTGTCTCAAAGTGTAAAAAAAAAAAAAAAAAAAAAGGAGGTGGGGGGTGTGGGGATATAGCTCAGTGTTAAAGTGCTTGTGTAATATGTGTGAGCCTCTGGGTTCAGCCCCAGTACCACAGAAAGGAATAAACAGGAGGGTAAGGGGGGAAAGAAAGGTGTTTGAGGTTCATAAAATACATTGGTGGCTGGATGCTGAAGTCTTTAAGGCCTTGTCAGTAGCTCGCCTCTGGGACTTTGGTCTGACCAATGTCTTCAGGTCTGAGTCTTGTTCCCTGCTTCAGGTATCATTGTGATCACAGATGGAGTGACCAGTGTTCCTGATGTCGCTGTCTGTGAAACACTGCTGAACCAGCTTCGCAGTGGCACTGTGGCTTGTTCCTTTGTGCAGGTGAGGACTTTATAGGAGGGAGGAGAAGGAAGTAAAGAAGCTCACAGAGTCAGATATGGCCAGTTACATTTTTGTGGGTAAGGTTTCTCAGGCGAAGCTGATGACATCATTACCTGGGGGGAAGGTGTCATGTTTAGAGCAGGTAGTGGTGGGAGAGGACTCTTCTCTGTCACCTTTCCTTAGCACTGGGAGACATGTTACAGCAAGAAGAAAGAGGAACTTGAAATCTGAGTCAGGTTTGGCCCCATGTACACCACTATTTAAATTATTGTTTTGGTTGAAAGGGTCAGGAAACCCAACTCAAACTAGCTTAAGCAAAGAGGAGGGAAAGCATATTCAGGGACCTACAACTAATTTGGTTCATAGGGCAGGAGACAAGAGCTATGGAAAGCTAGTCTGGAAAGGTAGCCATAGCTAAAGTGTGAAAAGCTGGTTCTGCTGTATTAAGGAGTTGAAGGGGAATTCTGTGGGTGATGCAGAAGAAGAGTCACTAGTTGAGTTTATGTTACAAAGATCATTCTTGCTGCTGAGTGGAGGTGGGGAAACTATTCATTGCAATTGTCCAGGTGAGAGGATCAGAACTTAAAGGGATAAGAGGATTAAGAAAATTGCCAGATGTGGTGGCCCATGCCTGTAATACCAGGACTTGGGAGGCTGAGGCAGGATGATCACTGAGAGTTCAAGGTAGGCCTGGCTATACAGTGAGTTCAAGACAAGCATAAACTACATAGTGACACACTGTCTTAAAAAAATACTAGAAAAAGAGAGAGAAGAGGTAGGATCAGTATGACTTGTGATCAGCAAGACAGAGGGGGCATGTGAGCATGTGAGGGGGAAAGAGCAGTTAAGGATGGGTCTAAGTGTATGACTTCGGTGATAACTGAGTGGCAGGCAGGGCAAACAGAAAGGGAAGCAACTGCAGTAGAAGGAGGACAAGATGATGGTTTGTGCATATTGTGTTTGAGGTACCTGTGGTTTGACTTGATATAGTGATTAAGAACATTGGGCCTTTGGAGCTAGTCATGGCTGAGGTGAATCCTGGCTCTCCTTGTTACCTCTGTAACATCGGGCACATTATTTTACCTCTAGGTTGGATTCGTTATAAATAGAGATTGTAAGAGTACCTACCTTATTGGGTGGAGATGATGCATTTAAATTGCAGGGCATAGTGTATAATTATGTAATAAATGTCTACTATTTGTAGCAGTTTCATTTGCATATGCAGTTCCTGATACACAGGAGTCAAGAGTAGTTGAGAGATAGAGATTTAAGATTTGTCAGGCTACAAATCGTAATTGAGAAAGGATCCTTGAAGAGCCTTGGGGAAGACCAATGTTTAAAGGTCTTTGTTAGTAAGAGGACCCTACAAGGACAGTAGGGAAATAATCGTACAAGAACTAGGAGATTCTAATGTCAGAGAATTCAAAGGTTTGCAAGATGCAGCAGAAAGATCAAATAGGATAAGGAATGAAAAGTGCCTTTTGGGTTTGGTGATTAGGAGGTCACAGGGATCTTTTTTCAGAGCCATTTTAGTGAAGAAGTGGTGAGAGGGCGTGATTGATGTGGATTGCAGAGTAGGTAGAAGAGAAGGAAGTAGAGATAAGTGTTGACACAAGAAATTCTGCTGTCCAGATAAGTGGGGAATGAGAGGGAAAATGGTAGCCAAAGGGAGGTACAGGATGGAAAGAGAGGTGTTTGTTCTGTTTGGTGTGGTTTTATTGTTTAAACTAGAGACTTAAGTATGATTCTAAAGGGCCATAGTGAAGAAGGGCTTGAAAATAAGGGGCAGTGGGGAG
This sequence comes from Hystrix cristata, assembly GCA_004026905.1. NCBI lineage: Eukaryota > Metazoa > Chordata > Mammalia > Rodentia > Hystricidae > Hystrix > Hystrix cristata. Next base: position 101,276 of record PVJO010001188.1, read on the forward strand.
GAAGCCTGATGGAGTAAAGCCCCTAAATTGACAGGAGGGCATTGGCTGCAGAAACAGATTGAGGGATTCTTTGAGAACAAGCAAGTGTTCTTTCTTTCTTTGAGCCTAGAGGGTAGAAGTGAAGGTGTAGATAAATTCTACCAAAGGCCAATTTCCTCCCTGATGTAAAACGTGGCAAATACCACAAGGAAGGGAGGCCAACGTTGAGAAGAAGGAATAGTCTTGGGGCCAGCCCTGAAGGAGTAGCTGTCCTGATTTGATGTGTTATCAGTCTATACAACTGTATACATTTTTCTCTATTTGAGCACCGTTGGTTGAGCAAGTACAGAGATTGTGGTCCTGGTTGGGCTTTTGAGGTGGGAGGAGAAGAAAGTGAAGAGGGCCAGGGATTTAAGAATGATGCTTATGAAGTTGCTCAAGGGTAGATTCCAGGCTGAGTTTAGAAAGGGTTAGGATGGTACTAATAGATGTGGAGAGAGCAGAGCCTGAAGGCCTAGCAGACCTGCCCTGATAGGGAGCATTAGGAAGAGGGTAGAAAGACGCTCCAGGGCTAATGCTGTGTTGTTGGATGTGGCGATTTGGGATTGCAAAGGTAGATTTGGGATTGCAAAGGTAAATTCTTTCCGAGTAAAGCTAAAGGCCACTGTGTGGCCAGTATGTAGATAAGTAGAATAGAGATGAGGGTTAAGAAGCTTCATGGGCAGGGAATGAGTCATCTAGAGCAGATTGACAGATATTTTCTACAGAGGCCTGTTAGTAAGCATTGACGCTTTATGGGCTTCTCAGTCTGTCACAGCTTTATAGGCTCCCCAGTCTGTGGTATGGTAGCATGAAAGCAGCCCTACACCAGTGTAAAATGAATGGGTGTGACTATGTTCCAATAAAATTTATTGACAAAAATAGGTGATGTGCTAGATTTGGCCTTCAGGTTATATATAATTTCTGGTCTACAGCCTTGGTGTTGGAATCACCAGAAGGCTTATTTGCAATACAGACTCTCAGTCCCCACCCCAGACTCCTGCGTTTTAACTAAATCCCCAGAGGTTACATTTGTGCCCTCAAGTTTGAAAAGCACTTGTTAGAAACATGCTGAAGTCTCTCAGGATGATGACAGGAAGCCAGCAATTCAGTTACACACTTCCTCATGGAGAGAAATATATGTGATGTTGAAGAAGAAAGGCAGAAGATAGTAGGGCTTGGTGGCATGGACTTCAGATAGATGGGCTCAAGGAGGGATGGGCACTGAGCAGCGGTCTGTTCTTGGAGGATGGTGGTCCAGGGCACAGGAGCAGCCACCCTGTCCTATCTCCCTCTTGCTATTCTTCCTCTCCTGTGCCTTTGGTGGAGCAGAGTCTCCACTCACTCACCTTCTCCAGGTGGGAGGAGTTTACTCTTATGACTGCAGTTTTGGCCACGTGCCCAATGTGGAACTGATGAAGTTCATCGCAATGGCAACGTTTGGCTCCTACTTGTCCACTTGTCCTGAGCCTGAGTCGGGCAGCCTGGGTCTGACCGTCTACCACCGGGCCTTTCTGCTCTACTCCTTCCTGCGCAGCGGGGAAGCACTGAACCCTGAGTATTACTGTGGTGAGAGACAGCATGTGGGTGTGGGAAGGGGACTCTGGAATGGGTTCAGAGATTATGTAGGCTGGGCTTTGAGAGGACTGAAATCTCACTGGGGTTGGCTGCATGGACAGTGTTCTCTCATAGTGATTTCAGCATATCCTCTTCCCTCTGTAAATGTGTCCTTCAACCAGGCGTGGTGGTCCACACCTGTAATCCCAACACTTGGGAGTCCTGGAAGGAGAATCTACAAATTGAAGGCCAGCCTGGATTACATAGTGAGATCCTATCTCAAAAACAAAAATAAATAAATAAATGTATCCTCCAGGCTCTCAGCACCGCCTGTTTAATGAGCACCTAGTCTCTGCAAGCAGCAATCCTGCCTTAGCCTTGCGCCGAAAGAAGCACACTGAGAAGGAGGTGCCAGCTGACTTAGTCAGCACCGTGTCTGTTCGGCTGAGAGAGGGCTACAGTATCCGAGAGGTCACACTGGCCAAAGGTAATTGTCTCCAGGACCCACTAGTATGTCAAAGATCTCAGAGAATTGTTGTGTGGGCAGACACCTGCTGAACAAGGACGCCTACATATCACACACAAGAGTGTCACCACCAGAGACTTGGCTTGTTGGCTTTTAGTTGCCTTCAGGCCTTAGTTCTCCTACAATGTAGTTTCCCCTTTCCATCTCCTTTTGCCTAACATGAAATAGCTGAGGGGAGTGTGACATTCTTGGCTTTGCTTTCTGATCACTACACAAGTTCATGGCAGTTGTCAGGTTCTGGCACTGAAACCTCTGGAATCATGCTAGGAACTTCCAGCCAGCCTAAAGTTCTGTGGGGTAGAGGAGGTTTTAGATATGACTCAGTCATAGGCCTGGAGTCCTCTGCCTTCTTCGCTTACTGGCCTTCCTGCTTCCCCTGAAGGAGGGTCCCAGCTAGAGGTGAAGCTGGTACTGCTGTGGAAACACAACATGCGCATTGAATATGTGGCTGTGGCACCCTGGCCCCTGGAGCCTGAAGGCCCTCGAGGCACACGGGTGGAAGTAACAATGGAAGGCGGCTATGACATTTTGCATGATGTGTCTTGTGCACTAAGGCAACCTATTCGCTCCTTGTATCGTACCCATGTTATCCGCCGTTTTTGGAACACACTGCAGAGGTATGTGAGGTCACTACCTGGTGAGTGATGCCCCATTTGTTGTGTGGGGGGACAGATTTGTGAAACTGGAAGCTGAGAAGTCACCCAGAGCATCAAGCTTGTGTCCATGGTTCCTTGGTCCCCTGGGATTCCCCTCAACTGCACCCAAACTATGGTTCAGGCTTGGCCTTCGTTCTACAGCATTAACCAGACAGACCAGATGTTAGCCCACCTTCAGTCCTTCTCCTCAGTGCCAGAGCATTTCACGCTTCCAGATAGTACCAAGAGTGGTGTGCCACTGTTCTACATCCCTCCTGGCTCTACCACCCCGGTAAGTGGTCCTGATGCTCCATTGCCTCTTATACCCACCCAGCCTGAGCTCACACAGCACCTGGAGCCCAGAACCACCCTTTCTTCCTTCATCCCCAAATCTGAGGCCTCAGCTTCATCCTTGAAAGCATCTCTCTTCCTTCTACGGCCCTGGAGAGGAGAATGATCGAAAAGAGAAGCTATCTTTAACAGACCACATGCATCCAGCATCTCGCAGGGTGGCTAGCCTGCAAGCCATTCACCCCATCTCCATATGGCATATTCTGGCCTCCCCCAACTACCTTCACCTGTTTCCAGCCACCACCAGTCACCAAAAATTGTGTACCTGAAAACCATCACTTACTTTGTCCTATGTGTTCTTCGTACTCAGTCCTCAACTGGCAGCCCAGTGCTACAGGGCTTGTGGCTACATGAGTGTGCACTGGCCTCATCATGAAGTTCTGTCCTCCCTCAACAACTTTCTTCCAAGTCAATGACATAGTCTAGATAGGTTCTGCACATACTGGATTCAGCTCTAAAGGGTTATAGTTTGTCCCTAGCTCAGTCATTCTCATTCAGCCTTTGTACTGGAAGTCATTTTTGGCCTCAGTCCTAGACTGAGCAATACCCCTTAGCCTTAACCCATTGCTTTTTCTGACCCTCTGAACTGAGTCTGCTGTAGCTCTGCTTGCTGTTCAGAGGCTGTACCCTGATTTTCCATGAAAGCCCTTCTATGTCCTAATGCTGTCCTTTCCGTCGCCAGGTACTCTCTCTTCAGCACAGTGGTTCTGACTCATCCCACGCCCAGTTTGCTGCCTACTGGAAGCCAGTGCTGTCTATGGATGCCAACTCATGGCAGCGTTGGCTACACATGCATCGCCTGGTGCTAATCCTGGAGCATGACACGTGGGTACCCTCAGGGCCAGGGCCAGAGTTGGGGAAGAAGAGTGGGAGTCGGGGGATAAGGAGTGTTGGCAAAGGTTCCAGCTGTTGTCAAGTCTTCCTGTTTATCAGTCTCTCTAACTTCAGGCAGGCCTGTAAAAAGGAAGTAGCAGTCTATACTGTTCTCAAGATTGGGACTGGGAGATCTGATCTCATTCAATACACCTCTTTCTAGACCAATTCCCAAGCACTTGCACACCCCAGGCAGCAATGGACGCTACAGCACTATTCAGTGCAGGATCTCACACTCTTCACTGACGTCTCTGCTTCGGGATTGGAGCAGCTTTGTGCTGGTCGAGGGCTATTCTTATGTCAAGCTGCTTTCCAGGTGAGCAGAGTGATGTCTCCTCCTCTTTTCCCCTCTCTCCTCATCCCACATCTCCTCCATCTTTAGATCTCACCCTTACTTCCTCCTAAACCCATTTACTTCCAGCCTAGGGCTGCTGACTCCTCCCGTTTCTCCCCAGTGCCCCCGACCAGCCCCCTTCCTCCTTCTACATGGTCCGCATCATTTCCAAGGCCCCATGCATGGTTCTTCGCCTGGGTTTTCCCATTGGCACACCAGCACAGGCCCGACACAAGGTGAGCTGCACCCTGACTGATTCCCAGACCAGTGAGACCTTGGATATAAACAAGCTCCATTTCCCCAGAGGGCCAGGCCTAGTTTGAATATAAGTAAACTCCATTTCCCCAACCCCCAAAAGGCCAGGTTTAGTAGGGAGAGGCACGCCGAGACCAAATAAGGCCTGGAGTGAAGAGTTCTCTCATCTTGTCTGTGGGCCCCTTTTGAACCCGTAGAAAATGGAAGTAAGAGGATCTGACCATGTTTTTCCTGCAGATTGTGTCAGACTTGCAGGAGGAGATCCTGCGCCTTCGTTTCCCCCACCGGGTACAAAGCAAGGAGCCCACACCCAAGGTGAAACGAAAAGGACTAGGGGGTGTTGGTGGGAGCAGTTCTCCCTCCAAGTCACCCCCAATGCTGGGGCCTCAGCAGGCCCTGTCTGACCGGCCCTGCCTTGTAGTGCTCCATAAGCCACTGGACAAGCTCCTCATCAGGTTTGTGTAGAAGGTTGGAAGGGAGCCCAGGAACATGAGGGAGGAATATGAATAGAGCCTGACTGGGGAGTTGCCCCATTTCCCAGGTATGAGAAGCTACCGCTGGACTACCGGGCACCCTTCTTGCTGACACTGGAACCACCAGGGCCACTGCCCTTGGTGTCGGGCCGCTCAGCTTCATCTAGCCTAGCATCACTGTCACGCTACCTCTACCATCAGCGCTGGCTCTGGAGTGTCCCATCGGGCCTGGCCCCTGCACTGCCTCTCAGCGCCATTGCCCAGCTCCTCTCCGTCCTCACTGAGTATGTCACCCAAGCCTGCCAGGCCACTGGGGCAGGGATAGAATGAGTAGGGGCTTTGGGTTTGGACACTGGCAGAAAGCCTGAACCAGACATGTCCCCTTCTCTGAGCCCCATTGTCTAATACAGGTCAGTTTATGCTACCACGTGCCTACACACACACACACCCCCTCACACTGCTTCTTTTGGCCTCCGGGCCTACACACACACACACACACACACACACACACACACACCCGTCACTCTGCTTCTTTTGGCCTCCAGGCCTACTTGGACCTGTTGTGCCCCAAGGGATCACCACTCTGACCAGGGCCCATGGTAGACAAGGCTGCCAAGATGGCTTCTGGAGGTGGGTGTAACAGGGGGCACTATACTGAGTATCTCTTCTTCCCTCATTTTATCCCGGTCCGGCCCGGCCCTGCCTTTGCTGGGTTTCAGGGTCCGACTCTCTGAAGGGTTCCACTTCGCCTGCAGTGGGGAAGGAATCATCAATATGGTCCTGGAGCTTCCCATTCAGGTGTGTGCCACCCCTTGTGACATCTTTCCCTAAGAGCCATCATAATTGCAAGGACACTCCATCTCTGAGCTGGTTGGGGACTGCTATAAACTTTTGCCTCACAGGAATAATATGGCCAGGGGACCAAGGCCTGAGGCCAGCATCACTGGACCATGGAGTGAGGGAGCTAAGGTTGTGAGGATCAGAGTTAAGCTAGGCCGGATTTCTGCACTGCCAGGATTTGCCCAGTATCTCCCATTTACCCACAGAATGAACCACCAGGGCAGGCTGTGGCTGAAGAGAAGCATACATGCGTGATCCAGTACATCCTCTTCCCCCCACACTCTACTTCCACCAAAGACAGGTGAGTCTCAACCCTCTCTGGGAGCTGCTTCTCTGCAGAGTCTGGCCTCTCCCTGTTGCACCCTAAATGTCTGGCTCCCATACCCTGAGAGGATCTCCATCCCAAGATGGGGCAGGGGAAGTGCTGTTTTCAGGTGTGCCATCAGGCAGACGCGGGTCTACAAAGGCTGTGTATAACTTGTGGCTATCTTCCATGGCTGCCTTCTTCCGGTTCTCCGTGCAGTTCTCTCCCTTCCACATGGCTGTGCATTGGATTCCTCTTCCCCAGGCTCAAAACTCTTCTTCTTGTAGCTTCTCGACAGATGATGACAATGATGTGGAGGTGGAGGCCCTGGAGGGTGACTCAGAGCTCAATCTGGTCACGGAAGTGTGGGTGGAGCCACAGTATGGTCGAGTGGGATCTGGCCCTGAAAGCTGGAAGCACCTGCAGGACTTGACATACTCTGAGATCCCTCAAGCGGTGTGTGACCTCAGAACCATACCCTTGCCCCTTAACAGATTGCAGCTCCTTTGGGGACCATAGCCCATGGGCTTCTGGGCCCCCTGAATCCCTGGATTCCGAATGGCCGGGGCTGGGAGGGGTTAAATCGTGTCCTCTGATGTTTCTTCCGCAGCTCCACCCTCGGGATGCTGCCTGCATACGCTCCATGCTGAGCTTTGAATACCTGATTCAGCTGTGTCAGAGCAAGGATTGGAGTCCTCTGCCCCCAGAGCCTCGGGTCTCAGGTGGTCAGTGGAGAAGAGGGTCCCCTGGGTGGAATCGAGGAGTCAGCAGGAAGAAGGCAGCGTCAGACGGGCAATCTGTGGCTTACTGTGTATCCTGTCATCCTCCCTCCTAGGACCAGACCAGGGAGGAGACACCTGTGTCCATGAGATCCCTTTCCATTTTGACCTAATGGGATTGCTACCCCAGTGCCAGCAGCTGCAGATGTTCTTCCTTCTGCTTTCCAGAGGTGGGTGAACTTAGTACTCACTGACCACACCTAAGGGGCTGGCAAGCCTGGACATATTAGAGAATAGAGTGCAGATGAGGCAGTGAAGTGCCAGTGAGGGATGGGGCAGGAGGAAGTTTGAGGCTGAAGGAAGGGCTTTCCTGGTCAGGGCGGAGCCGGGGGCACTGGGCAGCAGGAGGCTCTCAGTGCTGAGCAGAGTGTGTGTCGGGCAGAGCCAGAGGGTGTCCCTCTCGCCGAGGGGCCCTGTCCCGCCAACGACATGGTGCTGTGCCTGCTGCACAGCTGCCTGGGGCAGGAGCTGAGTGACCGGGAGATCCCACTGACCCCTGCTGACCAGGCTGTCTTCTTGAGTGAGGTGCTGCGGCGGAGCTGCTGTGATCCAGGTGAGCTCCCCAACTTTTTTCCAACGCCAGACTCCAGCCCAGCCCTTTCCCCAACCCCAGTAGGGTAGTTTCTATCTTTGAGCTCTGGCCTTTCCTCCCCATCTCTTCAACTCAGAGCCATCCGTCTGCTGGCCTGCCCTTTCCACCATTTCTACCTCCATTGTAGGTACAGAGGGGCCACCAGTGGGAAGTCACAGGATCTTGAAGGATCAAGCAGTCAGCAGTGCCCAGGCCACTGGAGACTCAGCTCTTCCTGCCCTGGTCAGCACTGGTTCTTCTCCCCTCAAACCCTTGTCATACTGGGCTGAGCCCTTCCATCACCACTCATCCGTGTCCAACTTTCTGTCACCTTGATACTGAGCATCTTCTAGCCATGACAAAATGCTCTTTTTCCTCTTTGTTCTGGATCTCTGTGTCTGAGATGAATCAGCTCAGGGTGGAGGAAGAGAACAGGGCTTGGATAGTCCCATGCAGATTGCTCTAATTTCCTATTTCTCTTTTACAGAGTGTAGGTCCTGAAACTCTCAGGTCTCTCATCTCTGCCCAGCCCCCTCAGTGGCGCTGCTATGCAAGGCTTGTGAACCCCCAGCACGTGTTTCTGACTTTTCTCCCAGCTACCTTCTCAGGTATTGATTTCTGACCATCCCCACAAATCACCCCTACCAGGATACAAACCCCACTAACATCTCTCTTTGCAGACAAACCCCTGGAAATGGCCCACCAGACCACTCTGATTTATGTGTCTCTTTTTTTCTTCAGATGTCCAGTGTCTGGCTGCCTATGGCCTGGAGGGACCCTCTCAAGATGAAACAAAACCTAAGTTTGGGGATTGGAGTGGAGCCCCCACCCTGAAAGATCTGGGAGGAACTGGGGTCAAGACTACAAAGTCCCCAGTCCCCATCCTTAGTGTAACTGTAGCCAACAGTAAGGCTTCTGACTCTGAAGTCATTTAAGCAGGAGGGGGAGGGGAAGCAAAGAGGGCTTGCAGACCATGGGACACCTTTCCCACAGACAGTGCCCAGGATCAAGGAGAGCTGAGCCCACCCTTCCGCCGGGACTTACAGTCTTACACTGGCCGTCAGGCTTCCCAGACAGAGGGTGCAGATGGGCCCCGGACACGGTGTCCTGTCTACGTCTATAGCTGTTCCCTAGAAGCACTGAGGGAACAAATGGTTGGCATGCAGCCCCCTCAGGCACCCCGAGACCTCATCTTCCGGTGAGTTCCCTCAGTGTTGACCTATATCCTCTCCAGAGCTCAGGTGCATACTCATGATTACGGACTGACAGGTTAATGGTCAGTGCCAGGAACTCAGCTTCTTAGCCATATCTTCAGCTTCTTGGCCATATCCTGCCAGCTCCTTGATTGGCTTCCTTCAGCAAGTTATTCAAACTCGCTGGGCCACAAATACTTTTGGCAGAATCTGGGAATGTTTCATTGAAATCTGGGTGGCCAGTAAGTCCAAGGTGTCACCTACGGGAGTTGCCAAGCTCTTTTTCCCCTCTTATTCCTAGGACTCCATTTCTCGACCATCCCTCCACATCCTCAGCCTGGTTGGAGCCCAGGTACAAAGAGGCAGCCACCCATTGTGCCTTGCTGCAGGAGCATGCACAGCGGTGCTATGTTCGTGGTGAGCAGGGAGGCCACATGAGGGAAGAACAGGCTCTGAGTGGAGGCATGGAGATTATAGGGGTGTGACTAGAGTGACTGTCCCAGAACTGATCCTTATGGCCCATTCCACTTTTGTTAGGACTGTTCCGGACCTTGCAGCAAGCTCAGAGTGTGACCTGCCAGGATTTGCTGACAGCAGTAGATGCCTGTGAGGAGCTACTACAAGAAGTAGACATCACCCCTTTTTTGCTTGCACTGTGTGGCTACACTTGGGATTTGCCTCATGCACCCCCAAGCCCTGGTCCTCTCAGCCCTGGGCTCTTCAGCAGCAGCCTAGAGGAGGGCCTGGAGCCTCGGGAACGAGCTATCCTGGCTTCTGAGTCCAGGTTAGGATTGTTCTTGAATGACATCAGGGAGGAGTCGCCCAGGGGGACTGGGGGACATCACAGAACCTTCCAGTGCAGGGCTGTGCACCAAAGAAGCAGCAGTATTTTGTTGCTGGCTTCCTGCTTCCCATGCAGGCTGCTTTCTGCTATTTGGCTCTGGAAGGAGTCTTCCTCCCAGTGCTCCCCATCTCTAGCTTTGGTGTGGTTTGATGAGCTGAGCCAGGGATAGGGAGTGCCCAGTTGCTAAAGGGAAGATAGAAACTTGTTCTCCGGACTTCCACGCAGTAATAACCATCTCTCCAGCTGTCACAGAGCCCCAAATTCTCTATTTTGTTCATTCCTGAGTCCCTAGCTCACCTTAAGGTTTGACAGATTCCTGCTGAAAGAAGTGCTGGAGGGAAAGAAAAGGGCAGGCAAGCAGACAGAACTGTTACCCTCTGCAGTGTGTTGCCACTGGAGAAACAATAACAAGAGTGGTCGGGATGTTGAGGACTCTGAGGGCAGATCTCCAGCCCAGCACCCTGTCTGGAACTCTGGATCCCCTAATTGTCCTGCCCTCCCAAGTAAATGCATGTTCTTCCCACCAAAACTTGCTCCTCCCCCTGCCTTCTCCATTCATGGTAAACAATACCACCCTCCCGGAGGGATAGAAGTCAGAAAACTGGGATCACCTTGCTCCATTGCCAGCCCTTAAGAAATGTAGAGGTTAGGGCCAGAACAGTGGGTTGGGTTCTTCCAGTCTTTTCCACCTCTTGGGCCACCGTGCTGACACCCTGTAAACAGATGCAGATGTGTGCTGCTCCCCAGTTGGGAAGCAGACACTCCTAGCATTTGCGGTTCTTAATATTGGTGCACTTCCTGCTCCCACCCCAACCACTTAGCATAGAGACTGAGGACCTGAGCGAGCCTGAGTTCCAGAGCACTCGTGTCCCTGGCAATCCTGACCCTGGCCCGGAGATCTCTCTGACAGACATCTGCCAGCTCAGAGGAGAGGCCCACGATGCCCTTCATGGCCTCATCCAGGTGTGAGCTTGAGTGAGGGCAGAGAGGAGTAGAGTCCTGCCTGTGCAGGGGGCAGTATTTTCTCCTGAATTGAGGGTTTGCATGTGTCCTGGTCTAGTGGAGAGGGCAGTGCCTTCAAGGGGTGGCTGATATCATAGCATCCTTCTAAACTCCACAACAGGAGAAATTTCTGGAGATTAGTCGCCTCCATTTCCGCACAGTGCCCTCCAATCCCCACTACTACTTCTATTGCCCTCCATCCAGCAGGCGAGAGGTAAGTGGCCTCCTTCCTTTCCTCCCTCATACATCCAACCCAGAGTCCCAGAGGTCCTGTTTGGCCTGCCTGAGTGTTCCCAAATCTTGGTTCCCTGGGGCCTGGATGTGGCTTTTTTCCTGCTTAGACCAAGCTGTCTATTTTTTGCCCAGGATGAGGGCCCCCGGGATCCAGTAGACAGAAAAGTTAGTGACCTGGAGTTTTCGGAGACTGAACTCATAGAAGAAGGTGTGTGGGCAAGTAGGTGGCGGTGGGAGAGGCTACCTCAAGCCAGGATTCAGGGGCCTCCACTGCTAACCTTGCCTATTGACCACATGACATGCACCACTAGGAGACACATCTGCCTGCTGTGTGGTCACTGAGAGTGACCCAGAGCTGGAGGTGGAATACCGTGAGAGCCGCGAACCAGACCTGGCACCTGCTGGGCTAGACTCTGCCTCACTGTCGGATGCAGACACTGTGAACCCTGATGAAGACTCCTTCAGTATTTTAGGGGGCGACTCCCCCACTGGACCTGAGAGCCTCATGCATGACCTGCCACCACTCTTCCTGCACCTCACGTGTTCCGTGCGGCTGCGTGGGCAGCACAGCTCAGTACCTGTGTGCAGCCTGCCCACCTGCCTGGGTGAGTTTGGAGGAGCCCAGGCGAACAGCCCTACACAACTTGTCCGTTTGTCTGAGGGTGGAGGAGAACATAGCACGGTGGTGGTGAACCGAAGGCATGTGTGCCACAGCTGGCTCTTTATTACCATTAAAAGCTCTGAAAGGTTCAGCATCACCAGCCTAGGAGTATGACCCATTAGCACTTAAAATTTGGAGTCGTGCTTTTCCCAGGAACCCCTTATTTCCCCCTTTTGCAGGCCAGGTGCTTTCCAGTCTGGAGGGCCCTCTGATTGGAGGCCGAGTTCCCCTGAGGGACCTCAGTGTCACTCTAGACGTCTTTGTGCTGACCTTGCCCTTGGAAGTGGAGCTTCCCCCATCTTCAGATCCTCAGCACTATCGGTATGGCAGCAAGCTTGGGGCAGAGGGGCTCCTGTGGGAATAGAGGGACCATTAAAAGAACCTAAAGGGACCTGGGAACTGAGGAGACCCTGAGGAGGCCCGAGATCCCCTAACCTTTGTGTTTTTTTTGGATTTTGGGGGGGAGTTTTTTTTTGTTTTTTTGTTTTTTTGTGGTTTTTTTTTTGTGGTGCCGGGGATTGAACTCAGGCCCTTGTGCTTGCAAGGCAAGCACTCTAATCACTGAGCTAAATCCCCAGCCCGGGGGGGGAGTTTTTTGAGACAGGTTCTCACTATATAGTTGAGGCTGACCATGAACTCACTATGCTGACCATGCCCAGACTAACCTTTGACTTCTGCTCCCACCCTGTTCAGGTCCACATCTGAGAGCAGTGCTTCATTCCCACGGTCCCCAGGGCAGCCATCATCTTTAAGGTCAGATGATGGCCTGGGACCCCCACTGCCACCGCCAGAAGAAGAGAGGTACATCCTTATCTCCCTTTTGGAGTTCCTCACTCCTCCTCCTCAGTTTCATTTTCTGGAAACCAATATCTAAACCTTTCATTTAGGCACCCCGGACTGTCCAATTTGGCCATGCCCCACAGATTGGCTGTTGAGACAACTATGAGTGAGGTGAGTGCCGTCTCTCTCCAGCATAAGTGATAGCCCCAGTGCTGTAACTGATACCTTTTCATCATGTGAATGAGATACCTCTCTCAGTCTATTATGTTCTACTGTGGAAGTGAGGTGGTGCCTCGCTAGGCCTGGAGATGTCCTTTGCCACCTCCTGTGTTGCTGTCTGACTGTAGATCCGCTGGTTGTTAGAAGATGAAATGGTGGGGGCACTCCGAAGAGGGGGCATTCCCCAGAGCCCTACCCTGCACCGAGTAGCTGCCCATATCCATAGCTCTCCTGGACGCTCCACCTGCCTTCGCCAAACTCTGCCTCTGAGTTTTGTGTTTGGGCCCGAGCGTTCCCTCACACAATTCAAGGAGGTAAGCTGCCCTCAGAACACTGAATGGTTTACTGGGGTGCATCCCTCTGTGGACCCCAGGCCCAGGATTAGAAGACTCTTAGTTTGAGTTCATAGAATTATCCCTCCAGTCTACTTCCTCACCATATTATCTGCCCATCACCCCTATCCCTGACAACCCAACTCACTGGAAAGAAACCCAGCTTCTAACCTTGTCTCTAGGCCCATTGAACCTTGGCATGTCACTGCCAGGGCCCCAGCAGTGAGCATGCTGGCTGCTTCAGGTAGCTGAGAGTGTCTAACAAGGAAGTGTAGGTGCTGTGTGTAGGGAGGACTGCTCCTACCTTTAGGACCTTGGCTCCTGCTCTCCAGGAGTTCCGCCGCCTCCACCTCCCTGGTCATGTTCTGCTTGAGGATCCTGACAGCGGCTTCTTCTTCGTGGCAGTTGGCCAACAGCCAGGTGGGTCCCATGGGGAGCCCCCTTCAGCGGCCTGGGCTTGGCACAGCCATGAGGATAAGGCTGAAGGTGTTGAAGGGGAGGTAAGTCTGACCCAGTGGTGGAGGGTGGGGTGGTGGGTGTGTAGGGCTGTAACTCAGTCCGATTTCCTCCTTCAGGCCCTGATAACCAGCCCCCAAGCCCTTGGCTCCCCAGAAGATTCCGAGGGCACTCCTCTCATCAGCCTGCCACAGGGAGGTAAGAGAGGACTCTGACAGCAAAGTCTGGTGGACTTGGAGCTTTCTGGCCCTGCTTCCGTTTCTGGAGAGAAGCCCTAGTCAGGATCAAGAGAAGCTCCAGGCCTCTCTCTTCTCTACCTAGGACGTCGGCCTCCACCCAGCTGGGGACTGAGCCTCATGTCCAGCCAAGGCAGTGTGGACTCAGACCACCTAGGTAAGCTGGGGCAGGGGTGGAGGACACTTAAGTGATGGCAAGTGGGCTCAGGGATTTACAGGGGAAAGTCTAAGTGGGGGCATCTGAAGGGATTCATTTGAAGGGGGTAGTCAAGCGTGATGCACTCGAAGACTCAGATGAGTCGGGTTCAGCTAAGGACGGGGTTGAACTTCAGCACATTTGGCACAGGTTACGATGGTGGCAGCAGTGGCTCGGACAGTGAGGGTCCCAACGAAACCCTTGGTGAGAAGGCCCCCTTCACACTGAGGACTCCACCTGGGCCGGCGCCTCCGCAGCCTTCACTCTCAGGCCTCCCTGGACCCTGCCTGCCTGACTTCTGGCTCATTGTCCGTGTGCTACAGGATCATGTGGAAGTGTATGCACATGCACAGTGAGTAGGAGCCAGGCCCTGAACCCGGACACTGATGCCAGCCTCTTCTGTACCCTGTGCTGATCTTAGCTTGTTTTCCCTGTTTTCACAATGTCGCTCACCAGCACTGTTAAGAGTTGGCACTGCGAGCTCACTCTTGACTTTCTCAATGGAGTTGAAAAGCCAGTGGAGCTTTTGGCTTCTAACTGAGCATTAAGCACATCTACTGTTAAGAGCAGTTCAAGATTGATATATAAAAATGAAGAATAGCTGGGCATGGTACTGCATGCCCGTAATCCCAGCACTTCAGAGGCTGAGGCAGGCTGATCACCTCAAGTTTGAGGCTAGCCTGGGCTACATATTGAGTTCAGGGCCAGCCCAAATGACATAGGGAGTCACTGTCTCAAAAACAAACAAAGAATAACTATCATTTAACAAGTGCAATATGTAGGATCAGCTTATTTACATGGATCAGTTTATTTAATCTGTATAATGACTGTATGTAGTTATTGCCCTTATGGTGTGTATGAAGAACTCAGACACGAGAAAAACTTGCCAATGTCACAGTAAATGGCAGAGCTGGGATTCATAGCTAAGCATCTGCTTAAATACTGCTCTGTTCTGGGGGTGGAATTGAGAGAAGAGAAGACACCATTCTGACCAAGATGTCAGAATAAAGAAAAAGTGTGCCATGTGATGGAAGCTTCGGTGTGGTGCCCACAGGAGCTAGCAAGGCAAACACAGAGCCTGAGCTTCTAGACCTGCTCTTGAGAATTCCATTTTCCCATCTCCTGTCAGGTTTCCTTCCCTTTGTCTAGTCTTACTCACTTTTTATGATTTCCTTTGGCCCGAGTTCCATGACCTGCCCTCCCGATCATGATCATAACCTCTATTCCCTGCCCCCATTGCAATTCTGTGTCAGTTCTGTGTCCTATTGCAGTTCTTCCTCCTCAGGAGCCTGACTTGGGAGGATGGGGGACCCAGCACTGAGTGTCGCCACCTGCAGCAGCTTTTGGTGAGGCGAATTGCGGAGATCTGCAGGGAGGTCAACCAGGTGAGAGCAGCCAGGAGCAGGGCTCTCCAGGCACCGAGATACAGACCAGCTAAGGAGAGAGTTTCTAGGGACTTGACTCTCAATAATAACTATGGGATGTTTTCTCCCCTCCCTCTCCCCAGTTACCGGGGTGCTCTTACTCCCCCAGCTCCCTACAAGCTGGCAAGCTCTCCAGCCCACCCCTGGTAGTTGTGGGTCACTCTGTCCTACCTCCCAGTAACTGAGATATTCCTTCCTTGTCCTGTGCTAGCATGAGGAATTCCGTGAAAATCAGAGGGAAACTTTGTCTCTGTGGAACTTAGGTAGAACAAGGGAGATAGTGAACAACTGAGTACTCAGTTATTTCAATGAGAGCTGTGAAGAATTCTACAAAAGAGAAGCAGAGACTGCTGTGAAATCACATCACATGGATCTGACCATCTAAAGACCCAGGGAAGGCTCCTAAAAATGTGAGACCTGCAGAATGATGACCAGATTTTGCCGAAGAGGAGGCACAAGTGCTCCTCACTGTGTTCGCTTGTAGAGCCCCGAGCTATCCCTGGAAGACGTCATCTCTGATGACATGTATTTCATAATCCTCACCCTCAAGGATAGTGGGCCTTCTTTCCAGCCCTTGAGCGCCCCTAACCACCACCCACTCACGAAAATGTATTTTCGTTTCTGATGCTTTGCTCCTTCTCCCAGCGACTGCTCCTTCAGGACCTCCACGACAGTCATATGTGTAACTCTCTTCTGGTGGCTGAGAGCGAAGAAGACCTGTGGCGCAGCGAGACCCCCTTCCACTCCCGCCAGCGGGTGCCGCTGCCCAGCGATGGTAGGCCCCGCCCAGTAGCTTCCCTCACAGGGTGGTCGTGCTCCCCTTTCCTTTACACAGTACTCTGGTGAGAAGCTGAGGGCAGGTCCCCATTACCTTGTCATTGGTGCCTAGTAATAGAGAAAGAAAGCAAAAGTAGACAGAAAAGAACCCATGGATTTGGTTTTTGGTTTTTTGTGGTTTTAGGGCGGGTTGTTTGTTTGGTTTTTTGAGTCAGAGTCTTGCTATATAGTTCAAGCTGGCCTCAAACTCACTATACAGCACAGGCTGGCCTCAAACTCAACAATCCTCCTGCCTCAGCCTCCCGGAATCCTGGGATTACAGGCATACGCCACCACACCCGGCAAGAATCCAGGGATTTGGATGCTGCTAGTTCATCAAGGACTTCCATGAAAGTAGTTTCAGTGGGGAGATGGAATAGAAACCAGATGAAATGGAAGAGTGAAGATAGGTGGAGCAGAGAGTAACTACTCATTCAAGTAGTTTGGCAGTGCAGGGGAAGAGAAAATAGATATGGCAGTAACTGAAAGAAGTTAGGGGTAAGGAAGGAACTTCAAAATATGGTAGAGACTTGAGCATGTTTATGTTCTACAGGGAAAGCACCAGTAAGACAGGGAGAGGTTAAAGAAGACAGGAAAGAAGATGATTGAAGGGACACCAGGCTGTGTACCTGTCTTCAAGGGTGTGCTGCCACCAGGCCTTGTCTTTTACCCAAAATACTCATCTTTCCTTGGAAGGAGAATAGACCGGGATGAGGAATCTAGGGGAGTGTCACTTCCCAGGTGACAGGAGGCCAGAGGGGAGGAGGCTGATACCCCATAGGTGAATCAGCCTTCACACAGGCAGGCACAGGGCCCCTTCGGGATTTCTGGTCACCTAAAGAGACATGATAATGTACTTGAGGTGGTAACTGAAGTCTTAGCACTTTGCTTCCTTCTCTGACTCCTGGTGACCTCTCCTCCCAGCCACAGAGGAAGAGCCCAATTATGTCCTCCTTTCACATTTCTCCCTTCTGCTTTAAAAGTAAAATCAGACCACTCCTTATTTTTAAACTCTCAGCCAGACCTTTCTAAGATCGCCAGGAGAGTGTGTCTGTCAGCACATGGTGGGATGGTCCCCATATTGAAGTAGAATCCCCATAATTAGTCAACTCCCATGGTTTTGAAGGCAGTTTTTGCAAATTGAGAGTGAGCCAGGACATAGAATTACTTTCACTTGAAGATGACTGCCAGCAGCCTGGGCTATAAGACCAGTCAGAATCCAGACATAGCCCTTCCTCATTTGTGTCTGTGCTTTTCACTGAAACCCTTAGCAACCAGCATTCCATGCCAGAGTTTCTACACAGAAGCCCTGCAGCCTCCTGAGTACCCTATATGCTGCTGACACTTGACAGTAGTGTTTCTGGGAAACCACCTGTCACCTCATCTACTGGAAGGTTCCCCATCAACCCAGAAACCTGGAAAGGATCAAACAAGCCATTGGGCCGTGGCCATGGGCTCTTGGACACCGCTGTGTCATTCTTTGGGATATCCTCCCCACTCTGCAGCTGGTGTACATAAGCAGCCATAGCCTTTTTATTTTGTTTGTTTGTTTGTTTGTGCCAGGGATCAAACTCAAGGCCTTGCACTTGTTAGGCAAGCACTCTAACCACTGAGCTAAATCCCCAGCCCATAGCCTTTTTATTTAAATAAGGTTACTGTTGCAACTCCTTGTGAGGACGGTGGCTTATAGTGTCACTGACATGTGTGTTGACAGAACCAGAATCCTTTGGCATTGTTTTTGGGATTGCCTCATGCTTTGCCTTTCTCCATACTTCTTTGCTTCTTCCCTGAGCATCCTTGAGGTAGTGCTTAAAGTCCGCATGTCATGACCTACCTTCCTAAGGGCAGTCAGCCAGTTCTGAGGTGACCAGTCTATAGAGAGCAAAGGGCTGAGGGTCCTCTTTCTAATCTGTGTGCTTCCTCCAGATTATGCTGCTGATGAGAGCTGTGCACCCCGAGGGTACCTAGCAGCCACAATGCAGTTTGTTCCTGGCCATTTCTCTTGTGATGTTGTATGGGGAACTGTAATCCGAGTCCACTCCCGCCTCAAGATGGGGCCCACCATGGGGGTCTCTCGGGGTATGTGACTGGCCTGAGAGGGGGGTAGGGGTGGAGGATCTGGCGAAGGGAGTTTCCTGAGCTCACATTGCTCCTCCAGCTATCCAGGCCCTGCGCTCTGTGCTTAACGCCTTCTCCGTGGTGAACAGGAAGAATATGTTTGTTTATCAGGAGCGAGCAACAAAGGCTGTGTACTATCTTCGGTATGTGGGCCCTGGGAAATGCGTTAAAGCTTTAGCCAGGGACAGCATGGAAAGAGGTGTATCCCAAGATTGTGCCACTCTTCCCCAGGCTCCTGGAGACATCCTGCAGTGACCGGCCATGGGAAGGGGATGCTCTGCCCCCCTCTCTAGCTCTGTCCCGAAGCCAGGAGCCCATCTACTCTGAGGAGACCTCGGCATGTATCGCTCCCCACCCACTCCCAGCACCCGCTTGCTGCCCTCATTCTTTGCTCCCTGGAGCTGAGCTCTGACCATAGTTGTCGCTGCAGGGTCCCCGTTCCCCCCTGGACATGGCTTCCAGCCGCGGTTCAGATGCTGCTTGCCCTGTGGGCCAAGTGGACAGACATATCCAGCTGCTGGTGCATGGTGTAGGGCAGGCAGGTGAGCACCGTGACGGGTTGAGGAGTGATGTCCCAGACTCCTCTGGGACTTCTCTCAGAGCCTCCTCCCCTTCTGCCCTGGCCCTTTCCTCCAGTTCCTGCTGTGCTCTGGGATTTGCACAAGCAGGAGCTGAGTGGGAGAGGACAGATTCCAGTGTGGTGAAGGGGTTGGATTCACAGCTGAATGAGACACAGCTTGGTAAGAGGAGCTGGGGGACTGGAATGGATGGTGGCGCCATGGGCCTGAGAGCAGGAGCAGGCTGAGGTGAAGATGATAGGTTTGCTTTTGGGTGTGTTGAGCCTGATATGTCCAAGTGATTTTTACCATGTTTAAGGCTAAGGTCATTACATACCCTCTCTTTTAATCCTTACGACACACCTGTAATACCCACCTTATCGATGAGGGCACTAAGTCTTGAGTTACAACTCTGGTGTCCAGAGTCACAGTAGATAGCTTGGTAGAACTGGAACCTGCCGCCCATTCCCTCCAGAACCAGCATGCCTAACTGCCTCCAGTGTACAAAGGATTGTTGGGGGTAGGGGTTTAAAGGCTGGGGTGGAGACAGCTGGATCCTCTCCCGGTGTCCTCACGTATCGCCATGGCTGTGTCAAGGTCCTGAGATCACAGATGAGCTAGTACGGGTCCTGCGTCGGCGCTTGGATGAGGCCACACTGGATGTCATCACAGTCATGCTGGTCCGGAACTGCAAGCTGACACCAGCTGATGTGGAGGTTAGCTCCCTGCCAGACTCAGCTGTAGGTGTTGGGGCAGTCTAGGCTGGAACCTCTGCATTCAGCTCTGACTCCCTCTTCCCACTCTGTAGTTCATCCAGCCCCCTGGAAGTCTCCCCTCAGAGGTGCTGCATCTGGTCCTACCTACCTCCTGCAGGCCCTGGCTTCCTGCCCTGGCCTGGTACCTGCGGCAGAACCTTCTCATCTTCCTTCACTCTCCCAAGTACACAGACAGCAACAGCCGAAACCACTTCCAGGTGAAATTGTCCTCCCCTCTCCGTCCCCTCATGGCACCCTTCCCTCTGCCCTTGTACCCCTGACTGTAATTTTTTCTAGACCTCCTACGCACCTTTGCCCTTGGGCCCATATACACACAACTTCCACACACCTTCCCTGTCTGTTTGTGTCTCCTGTGCTCCCATGTGTACCTTTTTCCTCATGATGAACCCCCGACCTTAATCTTAATGCTGAATGGCTGTTCTCTCCCCAGCACCCACTGCCACCACACGGTGGTCTCCCTGACTTGGACATCTACTTGTATAACAAGCCTGGTGGACAGGGCACTGGGGGCAAAGGTACAGTGCAGGGCATGGGCCTGTGGCACTACCAGGTATGGGAAAGCCTTTCTTATCTTGTGCCTCAGAGGGTCTTTTCTAGCCTTGAGCTGAGGGGGATCTGGGAGGAGGAAAGGTCTGCAGTTGCCAGGTCTGAACCTTCCTGTGGATTTCTATCCAGGGGTTGCCTGCATCACTCTAGCCTTTGTCGATGAAGGCGGGGCCCCCATCTCGCTGGCTTTGTGGCCTCCATCTTCTCCAGGGCCTCCAGTCCTACTGCAAGCAGAAGAATTTGAACAACTGACTCAGGTCATTCGCTGCCCAGTTTTACTGGATAGTTCTTCAGGTGGGGCAGCTTGGTCAGGAGATGGGGTATTCGGTCAGTGCTTTGGGAGGGAGGCAAGGGTAAGAGCAGGGCGGGCTCATCTCAGGTGACCTCATTCTTTACTGTAGCTCAGAGTGGGGCCCCCCGGCTTCGACTGGATGTGTGGGAAAAGGGGAACATTAGCATTGTGCAGCTGGAGGAGAAGCTCCGGGGAGCAGCTCGTCAGGCCCTGGCTGATGCCATCATAGAGCTGCGGCTGCTGCCAGCTTCGCTATGTACAGAAGACACACCCCCAGGTATACAGTTCAAGAGAGTTCACTGGGTTTCAGAGAATGTCGTAAATCTAAGCAGGACGGTGTGCCAGGTGAGGGTGCAAAAGTGGGGTTCTGAGAAAGCACAGAGGACCCAACAGAAATACAAGTTCACGCTTTTCTACCACTTTGTGCACCAAGGTGAAATGCAGTACTGGCAGAGATGAACTCAAGTAGCTGGACCCCTACTTAGGGAGGGATATAACCTCAGGAGCTCACATCACAGACACATATCGCTGCATACTGTCATTTGCATATACTCACTAACAGACAGACTAAGGGGCAAGGCACTGTCATACGGGTCTTGGGGCTACCTTGTCCAGAGTGGGGATTGATAGTCAGTGAGGGGAGTCATTAAGTAATGTTCTGGTGTCCACAGGAAGTCTCAGGAGCATGTCATTGGAAACCAAGAGCCCTGCAGGCCGAGTTAGCACCTTTCCCCCTACCCCTGTCCCTGGGGAACCTGTGACTCCACCCAGCAAAGCTGGCCGGCGTAGCTTCTGGGATATGCTGGTAATGACAGGAAGTGGTGAAGTTGACCTCTACCTTTTTTACTACCTTGTGTTTTCTCCTACAGTCCACCTCAGTCCCTACAGATCTCCTTTGAGATAAAACCACTCTGTCCTTTGGGTGGGAGTTTGCAGAACATGGGAAGTTCTTACTGACATTGAAAGCCCCAACTTATTAAATTCTTTCAGTTTCCTTTTTCTTGTTGGATCCCTACAACAGCCTGCAAGATAAGTAGAGCTTTTATCCATGAACAAGATGAGGCTCAGGACAGTGATGTATCTGTCCAGGGCAGTTCAGTGAGCCTACAGGGAAGCCAGGGCTTGTCCCAGGGCTCCAAGCCCTCCAGGCTTGTTACTGCTCCACAGGGCCTCCATCCTGTCCCCCTTCTTTCCACTATCCCTTCCTCATTCATTGTATTGCCCTCAGAGTAAAACAGAAGGTGGGGATTTAGGTTCCCCCAAAACAACTGATGACATTGTCCTGGATCGGCCAGAAGATAATCGGGGTCGGAGGCGTCATAAAACTGAGAGTGTTCGGACTCCAGGTGGAACTGAGCGAGCACCAGGCCCAGATTCTGGAGCCCAGAGGCAAAGGTGTGTGTGTGGGGGTGTGTGTGTGTGTGTGTGTGTGTGTGTGTGTGTACATGCTATGGTGTTGTGTTACAGGAGGGTACAAGTGTGAAGTCACAGATCTTTGGTTTGTGTAAACATACATGTGCGTAAAAAAAAAATACATGTGTGTAGATGTGAAATTCTTAATCTCACTCCACCTTTAGACGCCGGACAACACAGCTAGAGGAAGGTGAGGTGGGAACCCTGAATCCTGTGTTTGCTCGTGTCACTCAGCGCTGGATGGAGTTTATGGTTCAAATTGGTGAGGCCCCAGCCCCTCTCCCGTGCCTCAGCTCCCTGGCCTAGTCTCCATCCTGCACCCCACAGGACTTCTTTGCCTTCCAGGTTGTGCCTCAGTGTCCAGAAGCTCCACCCATATGGTGTCCCGATTCCTCCTTCCATCCGTTCTATCTGAGTTCACCACACTGGTCACCTCAATGGCTGGAGACACCAGTGTTCGTGTCTTTGAGCAGCATTTGTGAGTTAGGGATCTCATGGAATTGAAGGGAATGTCCCCTGACACCTATAGCAAGGTGGGCTATAGGAAGTCAAACCCATGGAGGTTGAGCTAGGAGAGGCAGGAAATGGGCCAGAGAATGAGCCCGTGGATGGTCTCCTCTCTTCTTACCCATCCCTCCCAATAGGGGTTCAGAGCCAGAGATCTTCAGTCCTTGTTCCCCTGGGCAGCTGGGCCCAGCTCCCCGCCCAGCAGCTGAGCGGCATCTGCTGCTTCTGGGAAGGAACTTCATGCAGTGGAGGCGACCAACCCAGCAGGGTGAGGGCATGGCTGAGGGGAGGGCAGCCTCCAGTGACAGGTGGCTGATCTCTGACCCTATGGGGGCAGGGCAGGACCAAAGGAAATATGCCCACAGACCCCTGTTGTGCCCTCACCTATCCCACAGCTGCCAAAGCTTTGCAGCGCTTTGAGCCAGGAGGTGACGGGAGTTCAGGGCGAAATGCTCCTCGGCAGAGGCTGTTGCTGCTAGAGGTTGTGGACAAGAAGGTAAATACGGGATCAGGCACTGGATGGGAGGAGGGCTTCTGTCATCTCACTGACCCTGATCCTGATCCTGATCCTGACCTGCAGCTACAGCTGCTGACTTATAACTGGGCTCCAGACTTGGGAGCAGCATTGGGCAGAGCGCTGGTTCGCCTTGTGCAGTGGCAGAACACACGGGCCCATCTCATCTTCTGCCTGCTCAGCCAGAAACTTGGGCTCTTCCATCACTACGGCCAATTTGACTTCCCTGTGCGAGATGAAAAGGTACCTGCTGCCTGCTTCCCTCTAGTTCTGCCCACTGAGAGATGAGTTAAAGGAATCAGGGGAGAGGAGACAGGGAGAGCAGAGGCAGTGGGGAGTGAGTCAGACAGGGGGCACTGGGGTGTGAGAGAGGGACTGGGGGCAAAGACTATGAGCTCATTGTGATGCTGCATCTCTCTCAGGAGCCAAACCCATTCCTGCTGCCGAACGTGGGAGTGGAGACCCTCATCCGAAGTGCAAGCCCTCCACTGAGCCGTGAGCAGGGCCGGCTGAGCGGGTCATCTCGTGGCGGGGGTCCCCTTCCCCTAGATACATTCCCCTTTGATGAGGCCCTGAGGGACATCACAGCTGCCCGCCCGAGCTCTACGCTGGGTCCTGTGCCCAGATCTCCTGATCCTGTCACTTACCATGGACAACAGTTCCTAGAGATCAAGATGGCGGAACGCAGAGGTAAGGGCCTTGGGCTAGGCAGTGGGAGGGGAAATCTGTGGAGTCTAGGAGGGAGAGGAATGATAACTAATGCTTCCCACCCTAGAGCTGGACCGCCAGATGAAGATGGAGAACCTGTTTGTAACCTGGCAGCAGCGTTCTGCCCCAGCCAGCATGCCCATCAGTGTGAGTGACTCCACCCCGCATCTTCCAAGGGGATCCCGTGACCCTTCCCTGGCTGCTGCTCCCATGCTTACTGCCCCATGTCCCCAGGCCGGGGAGCTGGAAACTCTGAAACAGTCATCCCGCCTGGTGCATTATTGTGCCACAGCCCTGCTCTTCGACCCTGCTGCCTGGCTCCATGGACCCCCAGAGACCTCCGGGCCCCCTGAGGGACAGGTGAGGCTAAAGATTCCCAGATTTCTCCTTGGAGATCCCCATTTACATCCCCATCCCACCCCTGCCCCAGGGGCCTCCATTCCTCCACCCCAGGGCTGTGATTGACAGTGGGTACAGCCTTAATTTCCACTCCCACAGCGCTGTCATCGACCTGAGTCAGGGCCTGGGAGCCGAGAGGCCCCTGCAAGCTGCGAGTCCTTGGATGTGCCTCCACCAGGAGCTCGTGAGGAACCGTGGCTGAAGGAGCTGAGCTCGGCCTTCTTGCAGCAATATGTGCAGTATCTCCAGAGCATAGGCTTTGTGCTTGTACCACTGAGGCCCCCCTCACCTGCCCGCAGGTGAGCCCACCTTTTCTTCCCTTCCCTCCTCTCTGCTGCAGGCGAGACCTCACGGCCCTTTTCTTCACATGGTTCCCACTTGGACGACCTGGACATTGTACATGTTCATCCCACTAGGCCAGCACACATATATGAGGACTTGGACACTTTCGTGTAGCCCTCATGCATGTTCTATGAACCTCATGCAGAACTGTGTGCAGTCTCACAGAGCTTGTGTCCACCCACACCTGTGGGTTTACATGCTTGCGTATGTCCACACACATGAATCTTGTACTGATTCATGTCGTGTTCCTCCCCTGACCTCTCCTGAGATTCAGTATCGTCTAAGACAGTCCATTTCTCTCCAAGGATCTGTTCACTGGGCCTACTCACACCACACCACTGTCCATGGTCTATTCTTCTATTCTTTTTTTTTTTTTTTTTTTTTGGAGACAGGATCTTATTAAATTGCCTAAGCCAGTGGTGGCAAACCTAGGGCACACGAGCCACAGCAGGCTGTTTGCATCATTGAAAGCTCTAAAAGGTTTGCCATCACTGGCCTAGGCTGTCCTTGAACTTGTGATTCTCCTACCTTAGCCTCCTGGGGTTACAATCATGTTACACTGCACCCAGTCACCATGGTCTATTCTTGGTATTGCTCACTCTCTGGCTGGTACTGACAGGAGTGAACCTTGGAAAGGAAGCAGCTATCTGTTACCACCTTCTGTCTTCCCTCTGCTCAGGCACTCTGCAGCCACCTTTCCTGGTCTGTGTCAGATTTGAGTCCCAGTTTTGAGGTACCTGCTCTATATTCCCCTTGGTATCTGGTCCTCCAGAGTCTGCGCTCCCACCCCCTTCCCCTTGTCTATGTGAGAATAATGATCTGCTCACATTTCACACAGTTACTCTCATGTCTTCAGATCTATGAGTTTATCACAGCATTTTCTCACCTCTCTGTTTTCACTTAGATGCTTTCTTAAGTGCAGAATGTACTTCTTCATTACCCAAGACACCACAGTGGTCCAGAAAACCAATTCTGACTGCTTGGTACTTTTTAGTAATCAGCTCTCTACTTCTCAGACTTCCCTCGTTTTGAAAAGAAGGCCTGCCTGCACCTCCTGGGACCCCCACCTCGTCCCCATTTCTCAGTGGTCAGGGTGGCCCCTGAGCAATCCCCAGGAAGATCTGCTCAGCTTGCTACTCTGCTCAGCCAGCACCCAGTTGTAGGAGCTTCTCCAAAAGACTGTAGTTTGTACCTTCTGTTCAGTTACGTTCTTCCTTGAAATCTGGGTTTCCTTTTACAAGGCACTAGGATAAAAAAACTATTTCTGGAACAAAATTTAAAGTCAAACCTTCCTTTGTCACCAGTCTTTAATGGTTAGCCGTCACCACTTAAGTCTACCCCAGTTTTCTTGAGAATGAAATAGGACATTTCTTCTGGCAAACCCCCAGCAAGCACTCAAGCAGTTTACAGCTCTTGGTGTAGTGAGAACCACTGACCGTTTCTATCTTGTCCTGGTCACAGCCCTTCCCCTCTTCTCATCTCCCTTAACCTCTGAGTTAAGAAATGAACCCATGAAGTGCTGGAACTGTTCATTCCTCAATTAAAAGGGAGCCACTTTTCCCTCTCGGAGGACAGTTCCTGACCAGGACACCAAGCCTCTCCTTGAACTTTCCTAATGAAATTTTAGACGTGTATTGCCCTTTCCCCTCCCTTGGCTCCTCACCCCCAGCCCTCCAACCCCGCTGACAGAGAAAGAGGCTTGGTTTCCACCTCCCTGCCGAGCACATCCTCCTTGCCCACACAAGGTCTTAGATGTAGGTCCCTGAGCAAGTCCTTTCCTCTGTGTGCCCATTTTCCTCTCCTACAAAATGATTCCATGTAAAATCATCATAATCCTTCATCCCCAGGCCTGCCTCAGCCTCCCGCCTCTTTTTCTTCTCTGCAGCACCAGCCGGATGCGGGCCATGGCTATCCTGGGAACAGAGGGTCGAGGCTCCTTCTCCTGCCCGAAAGCCAAGACTGAGAGCAGCCCCAAGGTAACTCTTTGTCATATAAGGGTGAAGTCAGCAATGCCACCAGTGTCACTGACCCTGAACTATTTCTACAAGGCCTGAGGTCAGTGACCCTGAGTAATGAACTGAGGTTGCTTACCCCAGACTGACACCATTAAAGTGAGGGACTCCGGTGACTTCTGCCCTGCTGGTTCAAGGCTTATGAACCCCCAGCACCTGCCTCCTTTGTCCTTTCTACAGAGCACTGGCTCTCCAGTCACTACCTACCACCTGCAGCGGGCACTGCCTGGGGGTGTCATCCTCATGGAGCTAACTTTCCAGGTGAGCAGGAGGAGCACTGAGTGGGACAAGCCAGAGCTACCTGTCTCTCACCCTTCTGACCTCATCTCACCTTCCCTTCAGGGTTGTTACTTCTGTGTCAAACAGTTTGCCCTGGAATGTTCTCGAATCCCAATGGGACAGGCTGTCAACTCTCAGGTACGTGATGGGGACAGAGACGTGGGGTAGACAAGGTTCAGACATAGCGCAGCCCCAGCCTGCTGTGGGCAGTGTGGCTCCATGACCCATCTGCTGAGCAATACAAATAATACAGTGGGCGATGCGGCCCCGTGATTGAGCCAGGGCTGTGGTTGGCTAGGTCTGTTGTCATTCTGCGTGCTGGTACTGTGACTGGACCTACCAGTCTGACTCTGGGTAGTCCCACACTGCATTCACTGTGGCACCTAACACAAGGCAGTCTAGCACAGTAGCTGGTCCAGCCTCATGGTCATTTTGGCACTGACTGTAGCTGACGCAGCAGTCATCCAAAGCCATGGATAGCTGGACGTTGAGGACATTGGAACACAGTGGTTAATGTGACATGTTCAGGTCAGTGCCATGCAGTCCTGGCCTAACCTAGAGTTGGCGACAGGCTGCCATTGTCAGAACAGTCACTGACACTTCAGATGAGGACCAGCATTCCAACCCACAAAGTGTTCCCCTGGCACCTAGCTGTTACTCATGCCCGTGTCGGTCTGCCTCAAGACAGGCACTACCCAGGAAGGCCAAGCACTCAGCAGTGCTCAGTGAGCTAAGGATTGTGTAAGGTCAGGGACCTGGAGTGCTTGCTGTACTCAGTTCAGCTCCTCTGGATGCCAGTAGTGTCCTGGGCCTTCTTGTTATCTCACAGGTACTTTCTCAGAGATTAGGCTCTGATTAGGTCCAGTACAGACAGTGCAGAGTCCTTTTTGTGGAGCGCTCCTCTGGACAGCTCACACCCAGGCCTAGATGGTTGCCTTTCACTTGAGTCACAGGAGATATGGTACAAGATAAGATGACCTAGGAAAGCATAGTGACTTTATGTACAGGATCCTCCATGGACCAGAATACTGAGACGGGATGGGCAGGAACCCTTCACACTCCTGTGGGACTGGAGGGAAGGACCTATGTGTTACTCCCCTGAACTTCTTTCTGTCCTTCTTGTCTCTGACCTCAATCCAGCTGGGCTCTCTGTGACCCTGCTTATCTACTCTCTAACCAGCTCAGATTTCTAAACTGTTTCACAAGTGTCATTGTTTAGTAAGCATTTAGTGTATATGCTAAGTTAAAGAGGAACAGTTTACTCCTCTACAGATGAGATTTACAGAGGTGGAGTCATTTGTCCCGGGACACACAGCTGGTCAGTGGAAGTCTTGCAGTTGAATTTAGGTCTCTGTGATACCAAGGCTCATCATCCTTGGAATAAGTAGCTCCTCACACTGCCTTTAACTTGGAGCTGTACATTATCTCCATGGTAGGTGAGGAAACTGAAGCACAGAGAGATTGTGACTTAACCCAAGATTCTGCATCTAGTGTGACTGTCATTTGTTTCCGTCCTACTAACTCCTAAGCCCGGTGACCCCAAGAGCAGCCAGACAGATTCTGCCTTTCCAGCACCACACACCCTTCCAGTTGTTAGCATTATCAGTAATGGTGATTTCCAGCAGGAGAAGCACCCACTCCATGTCACTGCCTGCTTCCTTCCTTAGTCAGTGGTTCACTCAGGCAAGCAGGCACCCATCAGTCAGAGGAGACCCACCGGCCCCAACCCTGGCAGAGCCTTCCAGGGGCAGCTTTAGGAATGAGTGGGAGCCAGCTGGAATACTTGTCAGGGAAACAAGTATTCCAGGCGAAGGGCACACAGGCACAACATACAGAGGAGAGGTAAAGTGTGTTTGGGAGGAGCAGTAGGTTGATGAGCAAAACTAGAGAGAGAAGAGCCAGGAAAAGCTCTCTAATAGTAAACAAGCACCTCCCCTGACCACCATCTGATTTAGCACAACACCATCTTCTAGTGTACTTTGTACGTTCACATTTATCACAATAACTTCTACAATTCAAATGTAAGCTCCTGAGAGGCAGGAGTTTGTTTCTGTTCTCCCACTGCATCCCCAGCATCTAGAACAGTCACTAGTAGCACACAGTAGACACTGGGCAGACATTTGCTACATTGACAAATGTGGGCCAGACTCTAGTGGAGTCTGGGATACAGAGTAACAGACCCAACCTCTCAAAAATGATCCTCATGTCATACAAGCCAAGAGTTACAACACAGCATTAAAAAGTGAGAATAAGAGGCAGGTTTTGCATAGAGGCTGTGTTGGCAGAAGGGTTCCACTGGGCCCACAGCAACAGGGAGGAACTATGGAGTTTCTTCTTCCCCTGGAAAGAAGGAAACGTAGATTGGGCAGCCTGTGCTACCACACCTTAACCCATCCCCTGTTGCCCCTCCCCAGCTGTCCATGCTCTTCACAGAGGAGTGCGACAAAGTGCGGGATCTGATGCATGTGCACTCCTTCAGCTATGACTTCCACTTGCGCCTCGTGCACCAGCACGTGCTGGGCTCCCATCTGGTCCTGCGGCATGGATACCACCTTACCACCTTCCTCCGGCACTTCCTGGCCCACCACCCTGACGGACCCCACTTTGGCCGCAATCACATTTACCAAGGTCAGTGCCCAAGGGCAAGTTAGACCAGAAAAGAACAGGCCACGAGGTGTCTCCAGGCCAGGGCTGGTGGGACCACCTCCTGAGCAAGTAGTCATCTGCTGTTAACCATCCATACCACTCATGTCTTTTCTCAGTGCTTCTTCCCTGTGACTGTCTTGGTCTTACATTCTTCATGGTCAGTTTCATGTCAGGCTTAGGACCTTATGTCATGTGTACCCTGCCCTCTGTTATAAGCCACATTCATCCCATCTCAGTATGCTCCCTGAGAAGACCCTGGGCAAGCTGGGCCACTCTGCCTGCCAGTCAGAGCCTCAGTGACTGCCATCCCCCACCCCCATGAGGGTGCCTATCCCAGACTTAGTACCTGCCATTGCCTTTACTTTGCCCCTTAGGGACTTTGGAGCTCCCCACACCGCTCATTGCTGCCCACCAGCTGTACAACTATGTGGCTGACCATGCCAGCTCTTACCACATGAAGCCCCTGCGTATGGCCCGCCCCGGCGGCCCGGAGCATAACGAATACGCTCTGGTGTCTGCATGGCACAGGTAGGGCTGGGAAGGGCATCCAGTACACACTGGTGGGGCTGAGGATGGGGTCACCTTGCGGTAGGGAGACCTATGTTTTCTTGGGCAGAAGAGGTGGGGTTGATTTCATTAGAACCTCAGAACTGACGTCTCCCCAACCCCTGCTGCACAGCTCCGGCTCCTACCCGGACTCTGAGGGACTTCGCCATCAAGATGACTTTGATGTGTCTCTGCTTGTCTGTCACTGTGCCGCCCCCTTTGAGGAGCAAGGAGAAGCCGAGCGGCATGTTCTACGGTCAGCAGACCCTCCTCCCCAAACATACCTGTCCCCAGCCCTCCCCTCCTCACCCCCACGTGCCTCCTGCCGAGGTCCCCATGCTCCTGCCCTCCTCACGCCAGGCTGCAGTTCTTCGTGGTGCTCACTAGCCAACGAGAGCTCTTCCCGCGGCTCACGGCTGACATGCGCAGGTTCCGGAAGCCGTCTAGACTGCCTCCTGAGCCAGAGGCGCCTGGGAGCTCTGCTGGTAGCCCTGGGGAGGCCTCTGGCCTCGCGCTAACCCCTGGCCCAGCTCCCCTGTTTCCACCACTGGCAGCAGAGGTGGGCATGGCACGGGCACGGCTGGCTCAGCTGGTCCGGCTGGCTGGTGGGCATTGCCGCCGGGATACCCTCTGGAAACGCCTCTTCTTGCTGGAGCCACCGGGACCTGACCGGCTGAGGCTGGGGGGCCGCCTGGCCCTGGCCGAACTGGAGGAGCTCCTCGAGGCAGTCCATGCCAAATCCATCGGGGACATAGACCCTCAGCTGGTAAGGGGCCATGGGCTGGGCTGGGTGCCAGGAATTCACAGGTAGCCAGGGTGGAGGGTGAAAGAGTCTGAGCTGACTGTGGCACAGCGTACTCAGACCCATGGCCCTCTCCCAGGACTGCTTTCTGTCTATGACGGTTTCCTGGTACCAGAGCCTGATCAAGGTTCTCCTGAGCCGCTTTCCCCAGAGCTGCCGCCATTTTCAGAGTCCAGACTTGGGAACTCAGTATTTGGTAAGTCCCCCCAAACCTCCTCTAAAAGGGGAAAAGCAGAAATCTTCATCAGAGATGACAGCTGTCCCACTCTAGGAACTCCAGCTGGACCATACAAGCTCTGCCCTAGAGTGCAGCCTAAATAGAACAGGACCCATGGTAAACCTTTGAGCACCATGCCCAGCTGATGATTTGCTGAGAACTCACCAAGAGCACTGTACTTAAGGCTCACCAAGAATACATACTGGGGGCTGAGCCCTGGAACTGGGAACTCAGGGGCTCTTCAGACTTCATCAGTGGTAGTCTCAAAGGCTGGAGTCCCAGAAGGAAGCTCTGGGATTTGATAATGCCTGGTTGGGGCTGGGGATTTGGCTCAGTGGTAGAGTGCTAGCCTAGCAAGCATAAGGCCCTGAGTTTGATCTACAGCACCAAAATAATAATAATAATAATAATGCCTGGCTATTCAAAGTGTGACTTTCAGACCAGCAGCATCACTCAGGAGCTTGCTAAAATGCAGACACTCAGGCCCCCTACAGAACCAAGAGATCTGCAGGTTAGCAATATCCCCAGGTGATCTGTGTATACATTCAAGTTAGAAAACAGCCATGAGGGACCTGTAGACAGAAAAGAGCTACAGTGGTGGGAGAGAATTAGAGACTGACTAGATGCACCCAGTGAGAGCTGTGGTCCAGGGGAGCAGGCATTCAAGAAAAGACTGCAAATGAGAGTGTAGGAGTTGGGGCCTGGTACAGTGCTTGTGGAGAGGAGTGCTTGTCTCCTGGTATGTAAAGGCTCATCCAGAGAACAGAGGTCAGTTAGGACAAGACTACAGTGGTGTGGGTGAGAGTGGGCAGTTGGGGTGCTCCTGCACCGTGGGAACCACTACCAGGAGTGGGTGTGGGACGAGTAGTGAGTTCAGCTTGAGGCACCTTCACTGTCTAGATACGTGACTGGACTGGAGCTCAAGAGAGAGATTAGGCAGCAGCCATGTGAACAGGTACTGAAACCTAAGGAGAATCCCAAAGCCAGACATCAGGGGACGGTCAGGGAGCTCAGAGAGGGGCTGTGCCAAGGGTTGAGACCTCCCTTTGTTGACTGGCATCAGTGCCTGGCTCAGGGCAGGCTGGCTGACAAGTCAGCAAAAATACAGGCTGAGGCTCGATTTGGAAACAAGTCCTGAGTGACCTGGGTGTGCACGTGGCACGGGCATGGTGGTGGAAGGAGGCCTCTGCCGGTCCTCCCATGTCTAAAAGCCACCCTGCAGGGCGGTCCACGCCCTCAGGTGAGGCAAACCTCATCTTCCATCTCATTTGCTCTGTCACTGCAGGTGGTGCTGAATCAGAAGTTCACCGACTGCTTTGTGCTCGTGTTTCTGGACTCCCACTTGGGAAAGACGGTAAGAATAGGGCCCTCCGTGTCAGCTTAGTGGGAGGCTGTAACCTGCACCTCCACTTCAGAGCCTGCAGTGTCGGGGTGCCTACTCTTTCTGAGTCCCGCTCCCGTCCCCAGCCCTGGCCTCCTCTGACCACTGCACCCGCCATGTATGTTCCCACAGTCTCTGACAGTGGTTTTCCGAGAGCCCTTCCCCGTGCAGCCCCAGGACAGCGAGAGCCCCCCTGCACAGCTGGTTTCCACCTACCACCACTTGGAGTCCGTCATCAACACAGCTTGCTTCACCCTCTGGACTCGCCTCCTCTGAGGAAGTGGACCGTGAACGTCACTTCTGAATCAAGGATCTATATGATCACTTGAGGGCAGGACCGACCTGGACCCCAGTGACCTCTGACACTGGGTGACACCACAGGCTGTGCGACTACATCTGGGGCTGTGCTGCCACAGCCTTACCACAAAGACTGACCAGCCCAGGACTTCAGAGGTTCGGGTCCACCTCCATCTCACCCCTTCCTGTCAGGTGGTGGCATCCTGGAGTCCATCACACCAGGCGGCAGGCACTCAGCCCTTTGGCACTACCTGAATCCTGCCTTCCAGGCTTCGGTCACTGTCAGCCACGTGCCCCTGCCTCCTGGTCTTCATTCCCACTTGGACATGACTGCTGGACATTCCCATTGAGATAAGATCCTTGCTTCCAACCCTATCTCTGCTTTTGAAGCATGTGTGACTATTGTCAAGCCCTTTTCCTTGTGGCCCTTCACTTATTCATCTGTAAATGAGGAGGAGGGCTCAAAAGATCTCCCAGCAACCCTGACACCAACCAGAAGATTTGAGCATGAGCTGTGTGTCCCTTCTCAGTGACAGGGAAGCAACCCAGAGACACTGAAGCATTAGACACTGTGTGTCCCCCCACCCCTATAACATACACATATGAAATATTCAGCAAGTCGTCTTTAATTCAGAGGAGGCGCAGACACTCGGTCACTCTCCCAGAGAGCCGTGCAGGTGGCGTGTAGGACCTCACTGGCCAGCCTGTGGGTGTCCCCACCTATCCCAGTATGAATGGAGCCAACTCAGACCCTCTACTGTGTCTCCTGCAGGGAGAGGAAGGCCGTACCATCTCAGCCCACGAGGAGAAAACCTTTCTCTCCAGAGCCCTTTCCCAGGGCCATGCCTGGAGCCTCACCTTGAGGCCGATATTCGCAGCCCACAAAGCCTTGGTAGCCTTCGTCTTCCAGCAGCTGGAATAGGTAGGGGAAGTACAGCTCTCCGGGACTGCCTGGCTCCCCTCGGCCTGGGACCTGTGCTATCTGCACATGCCCTGGGGACACGTGGAAAGACACAGGATCAGGCTCCCACTGAGGCCTGAGGGACAGTGGGGGTTAAAGGGTGTAAGAGGAAGCACAGAAGACCAGAAAGAAAAAAGGAAGGGAGCCCCTCACCAACAATGGGCAGGAACTCCCGGATGTTTCCCGTCAGGTTCCCGTCCATGATCTGCCAGTGGAATATGTCCTGGGGAAGAGAATGCTACAGTCAGACCTCAGGTGCCCTCGCCATTCTTCCCAGATTGGAGAAACGGCTCTCTGAGAAGTACCCCTTTGTTCTACTCACCATTTGTAACTGGAGGTTGGGTCTGCCAACCTTCTGTAAGATGGCTGCCGCTGGGGAGAAGCCAGGGAGGGAGCTGTGACATGACAGCACAAGAACCAAGAGGGACAGGAGGAGACAGGGCTGGGGGCCTACCCTGCTGTGGTGTGTCCAGGAAGTACCGGGGATCAGTGATGCGGGTGTTAATGGGCTCCAGCAGTCCCACGAGGTTCTCCTGACACCATGTTGGACGCTGTGAATAAAGCTCCTCCCCAAGTTTATCCCTCAGTCACTGGCTAGCACCCTCACCTGTCCCTCTGCCCAGCCTTCCACCTCATCTCTCCCCACTGTGTATCCCCACACACATAAGCATATGTGCCCACCTCACCTGAGCCAACACCTCAGCTGCATGCCTCAGGTTCTCCAGAAAAACTGTCTCCATCTCACCCCTGACTGCCGCTCGATCAGCCCCCTGGGGTACTCGGCCAGCCATCAGGTGGATCCTGCAAGGAAGAGGAGACTGGCCTCACACCCTAGGCTCACTATGTGCCTCTGCCCCGGCCAGCCCTCGCCCAGCCCTCACCCATCTCCACCTCTTCAGTCTATACCTTGTGGGTACCTCGGCCCAAGAATCACAGCAGCCTCGGGCACTCCGGTCAGCCCAGGCCAACCCCTTTCCCAGGTACCTTCTTCAGGCCAACCCATCCTGGCTCAGGGATCTCAGTCCATTATGTAACCCGTCCTGTACTTTCCACCTAAACTGTCTCTTGCTTGGGTCCTTAGCTTATAACCATGCCCGAGTCTTGCATTCTAAAAATGTTTTGATCCTTGTCCTTGGGCATTCCATGCTGTTCCTCTCTGTTTCCGAGCCTCTTCCCATCTGTCTTCTGCCCCACCGCTCAAGTAATGAGCCCCTTGTCAGTTCCTTCTGAGCAAATCTAATTGACCTCTCTAGGATTTGATATTTGCTCAGTCCCACGCTGAAGCTTCCACCTCCGCCCATCACCTCCTGATCTCACTCAGCTACATCCCAGGTTCCAGCAGACTTTTCAGGAATTCAGGCCCTCCTGACCCCAGCAGGCCAGCTCTCCAACCTCAGGGACGTGGCCGAATACACGAGGCTTCCCCTGCCTCTGCCCCCAGCATCCTTGCAGATGCCCACTGGTACTCCGTTCAAGCATCTCTACCTGTAGCGGTTTTCTCCTGTCCCAGTCTGGGCCAGCGCCACCCCACATCCCCATTCCTGCAACCTTCTAGTCTCCAGTAGATCAGGTTGTGTTTATTTGTTACTGTGGCCCGGGTCAAACTGAGCTCCCAGCATGGGATCGGACATGGGATCAGCATGAAAGCTTGGTAAACATAATGACCCAGACACAACACAAAAGGCAATTTACAAAGGACCGGGGCTCCAGGGGTGGAGGGGGTCAAGTTCGCAAGGGCTCTCGCGCCTCAGAGCTGGGCTGGCGCCCTCCTCCTGACCTACGGCCACAGAGGGTACACGGTAGGATACCTGGGGCAGCCCAGAGCCTTGGCGTACAGCACCGCCTTCTCCAGCCCCTCTCGGAAGGCCGCCTGTCTCCCGGGCACGGCCCCCAGCCCCATCTCTCCCTGCTCTTGGTCTCCTGCGGAGAGAACGGGCCTCATTCCCGGCTCGGGCGCCCCGCGCCTCCCGCGCCGCCCGGCCCCGGCCCGGTCCGCGGCGCACCCGGGGGCGTGTTGATGAGCACCAGCCGCAGCCCCGCGTCTCTCGCTGCGCGCGCCAGCGCCTCGGGCGGCTCCGCGTACGGCCAGGCCACCTCGGCGGCCTCGAAGCCAGAGCGGCCCGCGGCCCGCAGCCGCGCGGGAAGGCTGGGGAGCTCGGGGAACAGCCAGGACAGGTTGGCCGAGAAGCGCAGCGGAGCCATTGCCGCGGGCCGGCGGGCGGGCAGGGGCCACGAGCACCGGAAGGCGGAAGGCGGAAGGGCGCTGGGGTGGGGGGGTGAGCGCGCCGGGATGGAGCTGGGAAGCTGGCCGCCGCGGGCCCAGGAAACGTGAAGGGAAGTGGACGTCAGTACTTAGTATTTCCCTTAGTTGTAAAGGCGCTCTCCAGGGCAGAGATGCAGTTCACTGGTAGAGCACCCGCCTAGCAGGTGCAGGATCCTGGGTTCAATCTCCAGAGCTGCGGGGGTGGGGATGATAGATCCCTTCGTTAAGGAACACTTGGAAACTGATCAAAGAGCTTGTATACCACCAATTAACACACCACTAACCCGTTATATTTTCCTTACAGGTTAAAAAATACACATGCAAATTGTTTTAGAAAATTCTGATCAT
>PVJO010001188.1:137208-184266 GCA_004026905.1 Hystrix cristata
AAAAAAAAAAAAAAAAAAAAAAAAAAAAGCCAACAACAAAGTTAGTTGCTCCATGTCGTTGTGTATATCATCCTACTCTGTCGATAGCAGTGTATGTGTGTGCTATAAGAGCACTTTGCGCACCTCTTGGTCCCCATCTCTGTGTCTTTGCTTTACATTCCTTTTCCGGAGATGCCCATCACAGTCTTTACCTCTCCTCAGTGTTTGCCCTTTATAGAGGAAAGTGCCCCATCACTGGTTTCTGCACTGAGAAGTTATAGGCTGCTCTCCCGTCTTAGTCTTAGCTGATTGGGCCTTGAGAGGACATCTGATCGGAGGGGAGCCAATCCACAGACTGGCCAAAGACCTTTTACTTGCACGGCTTGGAAAGATAATCAAACAAGGAAATGCTGAAAGTCAAATTAAGAGGTGGTCTTGCCAAAAGATGCCAGGGCTGTAGAAACTAAATAGGCAGGAGTTAGCTCATGAGGAAAATCTAGAACAGA
Source organism: Hystrix cristata (assembly GCA_004026905.1). Lineage (NCBI taxonomy): Eukaryota > Metazoa > Chordata > Mammalia > Rodentia > Hystricidae > Hystrix > Hystrix cristata. Next base: position 137,694 of record PVJO010001188.1, read on the forward strand.
GAGGAGGGTAGCAGTTCTGTGAGAGGAGGCAGCACACTGAGAACTCTTGCTATCTCAGGGCTGCCCAAACCCACAGCTGCTCCCAGGTCTGTGCACCTCCCTAGGCTGGAACGTTTCCACTTTCCTGGGTTTCCACATCTCTATAGTGTCTTGGTGTGTTTTGAGATAATCTGAATTTTTACTTCTATCTACAATAACTCAACTGGGCAGATTCTTACAGGTAGAATTACATGGCTGAAAAATAAGAACACGTTGAGTTCTTCATGGATATGCTAAATTGCTTTGCAGAAATGTAAATTTATACTCCAACCCATGAGCAGAAGTCATCTGATCTATTTTCTGTGCTAATGTTGACAGAAGATCAAAGTGCACCCAGCACCTCTCTTCCACCATTTGTTCTGTCACTCTTCAACCCCTTCCCAAATCAGGTCTACTTGGCTAGGTGTGGTGGCCCACGTTTGTAATCCCAGCATTTGGGAGTCTGAGGCAGGAGGAGTGCCATGAGTTTGAGGGGAGCCTGGGCTACATAGTGAGTTCAAGGCCAGCCTGAACTACATAGCAAGACCCTGTCTCAAAAAACTAAACAATACAAAATCAAAACCAAGTCAGGTCCACTCAGACACCTAAAGTCCAAGCTCATCCTGCGGTTCATCCAAATGCTTGGCAGATTCCATTTCTCGAGCACCACTTCCAGGGACAGACTGCTCCAGCTAATGCCGATCACCTGATTCCGTGCCCGTTTGCAGTGGGCTTTACAAGTGGACCTTTGGCTTGTCCTGGAACATGTTTCTTGGTTAGAGTCCAATCAGGATGTGGCCTCACTAGGGTTAGCATTTAATCAACCCCTACGTCAGCAGCTTTACAATCCCAAGTTGGCAGTCCAGAGTGATATCTAAATCCCTGACCATGCAAATTCTATTTAAGGCCTTAATAGCACCACCATCTCCTGGGCTCTAGATCAGGAACACAATGTGCCCAACTCACAGTGGTCTCCCTTTTTTCCTTGTACAGTATGTCCTCTGGGGCAGCAGAGATGATCTATAAACTGTGGGAGCACGATTTACTTTTTCTCATAATTCCCTTATAATACCTTCACATAATATACTCAATTAAATATATAAGGAGTACAATGTCCATGAAAATTATTTTCCCCTTGAGTTGCTTTTGTTTTTTTGGTTTGGTTTTTTTCTTTTCTTTTTTTTTTTTTTTTTTTTTTTTTTTTTTTTTTTTTTTTTTTTTTTTTTTTTTGGTGCTGGGGATTGAACTCAGGGCCTTTTGCTTGCAAGGCAAGCACTCTAACCACTGAGCCAAATCCCCAGCCCGTTGCTTTTGGTTTTTTGAGACAGAGTCTTGCTATGTATTTCAGGTCGGCCTTGAACTCACTGTACAGCCCCAGCCTGGAATTTGGAGTGATCTTCCTGCCTCAGCCTCCCAAGTGCTGGGATTACAGGCATGCACCACCATGCCCAGCTAATATTTGTTATTTTTAAACCATTGAGTGTTTGAGATATTAGCAGCAATAGGTAGAACATCACTTTCTTCCTTAGGAACCGTTCCTTTGTTTGAGGGTACTGTTTGTCTACCTTTCATCACTTATTTGCCTGAAGGCGTACGTGGGTGCTGCCATCTTCTTAGATGATTCTCATTTCCAAACCATCATCAGTGAGTGGGCACCCGACCCAACATGGACCAACCATCATAGCCATCACCAACGGTGTTGGCTGCCTATACAATATCTGTCCCCTTTCTCCCTTCTAACAGAACCACCCTCATGAGGTAGTTGTCCCAGGAAAATGAAACAAATGCACAGAGAAACACGGCAAAGAAGAACTGAGAGGGAGAACATTGTGTTCAGCATGTGGCACCTGGAAGGGAACCAACCAGGTGGGCTTTCCTGATTTATCTTCACTCTTTTCTTTTTTTTTTTCTTTTTTTTTTTTTTGGTGCTGGGGACCGAACTGGCCTTGTGCTTGCTAGGCAAGCATTCTAACCACTGAGCTAAATCCCCAGCCCCTCTTCACTGTTTTCAAAATTAAGATGTCCCCAGACTAATTTTCCCATCCCAAGATCCAATGCACATTTCAGTAAATACTTGCTCCTCTTGGTGAAAAGCAATTTAAAGACCTGAAACTTGAGGCACTGGGACTACAGTATCTATTGACTTCAGTTCATGAATTTATTTAATTCCATATAACTTGTAGGGACAGGTTTGGTGAACTCACAATAATTTAAAGGTTTCAGTGTCTAAGCAGAAACTGTGTCTTTCAAAGTCAGGAGATTATGTTACTGTTTTTTTATAGTTCATCCACTCTTCATTAAATGCTTTCCTGTCTTGCTCTCTCCATGAACATCTTTATTTCCCTTTAGCTTTCTTATTTGAGCTGCTAGTCTTTCTATCTGTTATGGTTTGTGTCTAGATGTTCCCCCAAAGCCTCATGTGGTCATAGGTGGGGCTGGATCTAGGGTGTGTGATTACTAAATTATTCCACTGATTGGTTTGGCCTATTTCTGCTGGGATCAAGGATATGATGCTAGGATTAAGAGTGCTGGGATTAAGGGTGGGAGTGGTACCCACCCTAAAGCCAGGTAGCCTGGATAAAATATGAGGGACAGAAAGAGGCTTGCCTGCCCCTTGATTACCCCCCTTTATTTACCTTGCTGCTTTCTGCCTGTCTGCCATGCCGCCCTGCCTGGGACCCAGCTGATTGTGGACTGAAGCCCCAACAAACCGTGAGTTAAATAAACCTTTCTTCCCCTAATTTTGGGTGTCGAATATTTTGTCTCAGCAATGAGAGAAAAGTAACTAAGACACTATCACTTTTTGTCTATCACTTGTACACAGTATGATCAAATCAGATTCCATATACCGTACGGCACATTTCATGTTCAACCATGTGTTCACTTACAGCTGCCTAGATTTGAGAATATCAACATTCAAGTGTCAGTCTCCTAGTAGTAATTTTTGAACCATTGAGCCTCCACTTCTAAATCTTTGAAATTTAACTTTCCTATTTTACTTAGTTTTACCAGTAATAGTCCCTGTCATATGGATTTCTGACAGTCTATAACAGTGTCAGAAAGGAAACTAAATCTTGGGTAAAATTTTTCTTTCATAGATTGCTGTTGTATCTAAGCATTCAAACAAGAGCATCCATGGTCTGACTACATTAGGGCCCTGTGACTAAAATGTCAGCACATTCAAACAGAATAATCTCACACACGCAGTACATTGAATAATAACATCGTTATACAAAGCAGCATTGAATCACTTTACACAATTTGTGCTCGCATGAGCAATCATCTGTATTCTTAGGAGAATATTATAATATTGCTGTTCCATGTTATCCACCTTTTTCTTTAAAAGGAAGTTCTTATAACTGACCCGTTATCCTTAATTTCTATTTGATTTCTGGGGTGGTTGGATCACACCTAGAAATCTTTCTCCTGCCCTTCTCTTATGTATGTGCAGTTAGTTCCAAAGTGTTTGGGCACTCTGACAGAATGTTAACCAGTTGTGAACCCATCCACATGCACACTTCAAATTTAAAACAACCTGGGCGTTGTGGCTTAAAGGGTACAAGTATAAAAACATTTTTAGGAGGATTGGGGATTTAGCTTAGTGATAGAGTGCTTGCCTAGCAAGGCCCTGAGTTCAATCCCCAGCATTCCCTCTGCAAAAAAAAAAGGGTTTTTTTAGATTTTTAAGTTTGTAATTTTGAAAAATCCAAGTAACCTTGACTATAGAATCCTATCTTTCCTATACTTAGCTTTTACACCTATGTATACCATTCATGGTGTTATATAATTTTTGCAACTTGTTTTTCATATGTGTGTGTGTGTGTGTGTATGTGTGTAGAGAGAGAGAGAGAGAAAGAGAGGAGAGAGAGAGAATCTTTCCTTGTGAAAAATATATAAACTCAATCTACCTTATTATATCTCTCTTCTTTTGGCCAGTCTTTCATTGCATTTTATTATAAAATATGAAGATTTTCTTATTCTCCTACTGATGGATAAGACTATTTCCAAATCTTCACTGTTACAAAATAATAAACATCCCTATATATGCTTTTTTTGTGCACAAACATAAATATATCTTCAGTATAGATCCCTAGAAGTGGACTTGCTAGGTCAAAGGATATGTACATTTAAAGTCCTAATTCATTGCTAAATTAGTCCTTCAACTTGTATCAATTTTTTTAGCTTGTATCAATTTATATTCTCACGAACCACCTATCAGAGTGCCTGTTTATAGCCTCATCAACACTAGATAATACCTACCTGTGCTTAAAAACTTTACAGCTGGGGCTGGGGATTTAGCTCAGTGGTTAGAGTGCTTGCCTTGTAAGCACAAGGCCCTGAGTTCGATCCCTAGCACCAAAAAAAAAAAAAAAAAAAAAAACTTTACAGCCTAAAGGAGGAAACTTTTTTTTGGGGGGGGGTCAATCTCAGGGCTTTGCACTTGTTACACAAGCACTCTACCGTTGAGCTAAATCCCCAACCCAAAGCAGGAAACTTTTTAAAATCAAAACCTTGATTATTGCTGAAGTTGCCTACCATCTTTCCAGGTGTCTGTTGGCCGTTAGCATTTCCTCTTCGGCACTCAGCGAGATAGCTCAGGGTGGAATGCTTGCCCTGGCACGTGTGTGGCCCTGGATTTCAGGCCCTGAGTTTGATGCCCAGCACCACAGAAAAAAAAAAATCCTTTTATGTGAAATATACATATCTGTAGTTTTGTCCATTTTTCCAGGAGATTTTTATTGTTTTAATTAATATGTAAGTGTTCTTTTAAGATTTTTGAATGTTAACTTCTTGTTTTTTCTTATTTTTTACCTTTTTTTTTAATCCTGTTGCCCAGAGTGGCCTAAACTCCTGGGTGCAAGTGATCCTCTTGCCTCAGCCTCCCAAATGGTAGGATTACAGGTGCACACCGCCATACCTGGCTATCTCTTGACTGTCATAAAATGTCATTCAATGTTCAAAATGTTGACATTTTCAGGCTTCATGTCCCCTTCTGCAAGAAGCTCTAACAGAATAAGTCTCCTGCCTCTTGCCCCAGCTTCTCAGTCTTCCCCTGGGCCCAGGGATTGACTTAATTGCTGGTAATTTCAGCCGAAAGGAGCTGAGGTGCTGGGCTCTGTGGCATCCTCCTTTCCTTCTGTGAGAAGGCAGCATCCCACTCTGCTCCTCCCTGGGGTAGGTTTCACAGGGGAAGGACTTTGTGGGGCTCACCTCGGGGTCACATAGCCGCAAAAATTCTTGTCTAGCAGACCTAAGCCATATTGTCCAGTATCCATCTTGATGGCAGTAAAAGTAATATTTGTGTCTCCATCTGCCACACTCCTGTGTCCGTCTCTTAATATGTTCTTGTATCAGTCAGAGCTCAAACAGAAAACAGATGGCACATTCAAATCAGGATAATTCAGGAGATTTAATAATGGGACTATTTGTGAAGGTGTGGGCAGGATGTAGGGCAGTTACGTGGAATACTGCAGCTGCCTGGGGCTTCTGTGACCTAAAAGGATGAAGGGGAAACTGAAATCCAGAAGGAGAGGGCCATGTAGGGACAGCTTCCCTAAGAGGATCAGAAGCCCTCAGTTGACAGACAGGCAGCTTGAGGCAAACCTGAAGGGAGGACACCTTAGTAATAAACACCTGGCCTTACTCTCCTCCCTCCTCTGGGCTCCTGCTAGGCCTCCATGTTAGATACACCAAACAGAGCCAAAGGTCAAGGAAACCCATCGATGTAATCCACGCAGATCCATCTACTTGGGCAGAGGGGAGGAAAAGAGATATGAAGGCACAAACAGAATGTATCTGGCAGAATTCTCCCTTTTCCTCCCTCAATATACACTCTTCCTCTGGATGGAAAGTTCATGTCCTCATCAAAGGGAACGTACGAGGTCCCATTGGCTACCATTTTTTCAGGCAATCTTCATCTAGCATAATCTCTCCAGACACCTAAAGCAAAGCGGAACTGCCAGTTCCTCAAATAAAGAATCGGGTAACAGTGAGGAGAGGTACGGTGGGCAGAACTTCCAAAATTCCTGCTCCTTGAAGGATACACACCTTCTCCCAGTTATTCCATCAATCACTGATCAGGGGGCTTCTGTGATAGGATTTTGCTGATGTAACTAAGGGCCCAAATCAGAACCTTATAAGAGAAATATTATCTCAAGGAATACTTTCCTAATCAGGTAAACACTTAAAAGGAACAGGTCTCTTCCTGGCAAAGGAGATTTGAAGTTTTAAATGGAGAGGAATTCTCCATTGGTGGTTTCAAAGATATAAAGGGCATGTGGCAAGGAATGTGGGTAGTATTTAGGAGCAGAGAGCAGAGAGCTGGCTTGCAACCAGCAAAGAAATGGGGGCCCCAGTCCTCTAATCACGGGGAACCAAATTCTGCCACAACCATGTGAGGTTGGAAGAGGACCCTAAGCTCCAGATGTAGCTCACCCAACACCTTGATTTTAGCCTTTTGAGACCCTGAGCAGAGAATCCAGATCTATAAAATGCTATGCTGGACTTCAGACCTACAAAACTGTGAGCTAGTAATTGGCTTTTGCTTTAAGATGCTAAATTTACGGTAACTTACTAGATAGCACTAGAAACTAATACAGGGAACAAACCATAGAATAACATAAAACACAGCTTTCACAGTCCCCATTTCTGTAACTGGTAATAGAACCTAAATTCATGATCGTCACTGCCTTCTTCCCTCCCTCAATCCAGGTTCTCTTTTGGCAGGTTTTAGTCAGCTTTCTGTCACTGTGACAAAATAACTGAGGAAAACACCTTAAAAGATTGATTTTAGCTCATGGTTTCAGTCCATTTTTAGCTGACTCCCCGTTTCTGCCTCTAACGAGGCAGACATCATAGTGGGAGGGTGTGGCAGAAGAAAACTGCTTATTTCATGGTAGCCAGGAAGTAGAGAGAGAAGGAAAGAGCCAGAAATGAAGGAGCCAGGAACAAGATACAGTACCCAATGCCACACCTCCATAGCCCACTTCTTTCAGCCAGGCGCCACTTCCCCATAGGCCATTCGGCTATGAATGCATGAGGTCAGCACACATGTGATCCAATCACTTCCTAAATGCCCATCAGCTGGTGACCAAGCCTTTAGCACATGGCTTTGGGGACCGTTTCAGGTCCAAACCATAGCACAGCACATCAGCTAGATGGATTTGTTTGCCTGGTAGAATGACCCAAAGTTTCACTCTTTCAGCATCTGAATCGTTGGTGATCTTACATTAGAGGACTGTTGGTTTCCCACTGACCAAGAATTTAGAGTAAGAGCATTAAAATGTGTCCTAAATGTAGTGCTCCTTGCCCTCACTGTGCGGCAGCAACACAATGTTCTGGTGGTAAGCATCCCTCACCCTGGCCACCAATTTTAGTATATGTGCTGCCGAAGCGAGCACGACCCTATCCACCAAAGAAGGTAACCTTGATCATTTTTTTTTGATGGAAGAGTGAGTTCAGAGCCTATTAACCTCAGGAAGTCTAGTGTTTTCCTTTCACTCTGCACAGTTACTTTGAAAAAGGGCTACAGGTCATTCTGGGGAAGATTTGCAATATGTATCTGTGACTGCCCTGCAGGCTCCTTCCTCAGATGAGGGTCTCCCAGTCTGTGAATTGAATTAGGGCTGGGAATTAGATAAAAGACCTGAAATTCACCTCCAGTTTCTATCCAGAAACCTAGAATTTGTCATCTGTATTTCTCAAGCAGCACCTTCACAGGTGGCCTCACTATTTCATTTTTAGACATCTTTGCCACAATTCCCTATAGATTGAAACACTCTGATTGCTGCTTTATACTCGTGGCTTATTGTCTGTGACAGTCAAGTGCGGCTACTTTGTCTCTTCTCCCCGTTACTCCCTTTGAGATCAAGGAACCCAATTCCTTTGCGTTATCCCCAACGGTCATCTCCAGACTGTGGATGACAGTCACCCCAGAGGTCTTCAGGGATTTCTCAAAGAAGAATGTCCTCCAGGCCTTCCTGAGGGCTGCAGTTAGGGAGAAGTGGGAAAGTTTTCACAGTACAGCGTTCTCAAAGGGTGCATTCTGATACATACTGAGGTTTGAGAACCACTGTGGTAGGCCAGGGCTTCTCCAACTTCAATGTGCATGTGAATTTCCTGAGGATCTTCTTAAAAGTGGAATCTGGTTCAGTAAGTCTGGAGCAGGCCTGGAGATTCTGCATTTTTCAAACAAGCTCTTAGGTGATGCCCATGCTCCTGATCTGGGACAACAGCTTTCAGTAGAGATGCTATAGATGATGTCTATAGACTGAGAAAATAACAGACCTACTATGTCTGTGGTTCTCAAAATTCAATATGAGTGAGAATCACCCGAAGAGCTTATGAAAGTACAGATGTCTGGGCCCCACTCTCCAGGTTTTAGATTCTATGTATCTGAGGTTAGGTCCAAGAATCTGCATTTCCAACAAGTTCATAGGTGATGCTGGTGCTGTCCTGGGACCACATCCAGTCCTGCATGTTTTCCCTTGATTCCTGACTATGAACCCTTGCAAGGTTTTGGAATTTTTTTTTTTTCTTTTTTTTTGGTGCCAAGGATTGAACTCAGGGCCTTGCGGTTGCTAGGCAAGCACTCTACCAGTTGAGCTAAATCCCCAGCCCCAAGGTTTTGAACTCTTAAAGCTCACTGTCCATCTCCTTCTGGAGCAGCTCCTGTATTTCTCTATCAGGTCCTAGTTTTATAGGCCTTAGCATGATAAGCCATAAGAGGGTGGGACCTGCAGAGAATTAGCCTCAACTTGCAAGACAACTGGCTTGGGTACAGTTACTGTAAGGCTTTTATGCAGAGGTGAGCTAGTTCCATCAGAACAAGAAGTTCACGGGAATATGGACACTCGAAGTTCTCAGCCCCATCAAGTCTTTTAGGGGGCATCGTGTATTCCCCCTCCCATATTTTAGAGTCCCACCCCTCCCATACACAATCCTAAGTGGTGTAAGAGACTTAACAGGGTTAAACATTTAATTGCTGCTGCAGATCTACAACCCTTACAAAGAGACCCTAGGCTTAGTTCTTAGCCATATTTGTGCTGAAATTACTGGAAACAAAAGACTCCTTCTGGGGCTTGGGGATTTAGCTCAGTGGTAGAGCGCTTGCCTAGTAAGTGGAAGGCCCTGAGTTCCATCCCCTGCACCAAAAACGAAAAACAAAAAGACTCCTTCTGTTTACCACCATGCATGGGTCTGGTTTTCCATTTGTCTTTTTAATTGTATTTCCATAGCTTTTATTTTCTGTCATTTCCCTGTATAAACGTTTTAGGGTGGTAAAAAGAATGCAGTTGGTTCTACTGCTCTCTAATCACTGTTGCACAGTAAGTGCTAGTGCCACTTTTTTTTTTTTTTTTATGAGACAAGGTCTCACTATGTAGTCCAGGCTGGCCTTGAGCTCACTATCTAGCCTAGGCAGGCCTCAAACTCACAGTAATCCTCCTGACTCAGCTTCCTAAGTACTGGCATCACAGGCATGTGCCACCACACCCGGCCCACTTGATTTTTAATGCCTCGCTTTTCACCTGCCCTCACCATTGATAACTTGAGCAATGATGTTACCACCGCATGCGAGGGATTACCCATTTCCTAATCCTTCTCCAGCAAGATTGTCCCTGTGTTCCTCAAATATATGAGACAATGAACTCCAGAATCTCTTCTTAAGGGATTATTTCCTGATTCCACAATTACTACATCAGCTGGAGTTTAAATAGGAAACAGATGGTCCAGTGAAATTAGTATAATTTAAAGAGGGTTTTAACGCAGGAACTATTTATGAAGGTTTGGACAGAGTAGAGGAGACCCACAAGGGATTAATGTGGTGATCCAGAACTAATAACCACAGAATTACTAACAACCTTAGGCCTGAAGGAATGAAGAAAAGGAGTAGCTTTTGGAATCCAGAAGGAAATTTCTCTAGAGCTGGCCAATTGGTGAGAAGCAATGACTTCTAGTCAGAGGACACAGCCGGCCACGTGCAACTCAGGGAGCTCCCCGCACCCCAGGCGTGCTGCATGCTCGGTGCTGCGGAAGCCAACAAGAAGCAGGAGGCTGGCTGGGGATTTAGCTCAGTGGTTAAAGCGCTTGCCTTGCAAGCACAAGGACCCGAGTTCGATCCCCAGCACCAAAAAAAAAAAAAAAAAAAAAAAAAAAGAAGAAGCAGGAGGCTCGGAACCCACCGGCAGACCACGCAGGTCAGCACCCCCAGGGGGAGCGCAGGATGGAATGCGACGGTCCTGTGGAATTTCTGCTCTTTGTCTTCTATTTGCCTTACCTAGTTTTTGTTCCTCTATTTCTGTGTTCTCGCCTTCTTTGGGACTAATTATTTTTTTACTACAGCGATACCTCAGCTGTCGAACTCAGTTCATTCCAAATTCGTGTTCAAACACCGAAAAGTTTGAGAACTGAACATATTTTTCCTGTAAGAAATCATAAAAAACCAAATAATTGGTTCTGAGGCTTAAAAATTACACTTACAAGTTCATTTTCCTAGGACTTTAATAAATTTTGCGATGGTTTCTTTCTTTCACTCTATCATGGTTGACTCAGCTTGCCTCTTAGCTTTACTACTGGTATCACTAGCTTTGTTTGGAGCCTGGTTATGCTATTTTATACAAATAAAGCACAGAAAGAAAAGCACAGTGACAAATATTTTAATGCATAGGTTGTCTGGGCAAGAGCGGCGCTTAGACTGAAGCGTCACCCTTTAGTGTCTCTGCAAGAGGAGATGCGTGACTCACTCTTGGCCCGTACAGATTTTTCCAGGGTCTCCTTGAGTTGCCCAGGTGAGATTTGAACTCAAGATCTTCCTGCCTCAGCCTGCCAAGTGCTGAGATTATAAATGTGTGCTACCACATCCAGATGGTCAAGTCTTTTTAAATGTCAGCCGTTTCAGTGGGTGTGCAGTGGTATCACCATGGCTTTGCTTCACATTTCCCTAATGACTACTAAAGATAAGTATTTCATGGGCTTGCCAGGTGTGGTGGTGCACACCTGTAATCCCAACAGTCAGGAGGCTGAGGAAAGAGGATCACTCATGAGTTCGAGGCCAGCCTGGGCTACATAGTGAGTTCAAGACCAGCCTGCACTACAAAGTGAGATCCTGTCTCAAAAAACAAAACAAAACTGGGCTTAATCTTTAGCTGTTTCTTTTTGAATGCTGAGGCTCGAACTCAGGGCCTTGTGCTTGCCAAGCAAGTGCTCTACCACTGAGCTAAATTCTGCCCCCTCCCTTAGCTGTTTCTTTAGTCAATTAAAAGTAAGTATTCTGTTTTTGTTTGCCTAGAAATACCTTTATTTTGCCCTCACTTGTGAAAAGTTTTGCTGAGCTTACAACTGAACAATTATGACCTCTTAGCACTTTGCAGATAATAATCTCCCTTCTCTTAACTTGTACCGTGGCTCTCCAAAGTTAGCTTTCTGTCTAGTTTCTGGCCCCTTGAACAAGGTGGCATTTCTCTCTTTTGATCTTTGGTGGTCTGCAGTTTCACAAAGATGTGTACAGGTATATATTTCTTTTTACTTATACTGTTTGGGAATTGTTTGATTTTTAAATCCGATACTGACAATAGGCATCTTTCATCTGTTTTGGAAATTCTCAGCCGATCTCTGAATATTGAAACTCTTAACCCTTCTAGAACTCTTACTGGGTTTATTATGTTAAATCTCATTCGCTCTTCCCTACTTCTTTTTTTTTTTTTGGTGCCGGGGATCGAACTCAGGGCCTTGTGCTTGGAAGGCAAGCACTCTAACCACTGAGCTAAATCCCCAGCTCTTCCCTACTTCTTAACCTTTCATGTTTTCTCTGCCTTTGTCTCTGTGTAATGTATTCTGGGTAACTTTCCAGATTTGTCTTCTCTTTCCCCCGTATACAACCTACACTTTAAGCCTTCTTCTTCATTTTATTTTTAATTTCCAGAAATTCCATTTTGTTTCTTCCCAATTCTGCCTAAGTCCTCTTGATACTCTATAGTTCCTTTGTCAACTTTTTGATGTCTTTTGAATTATTTTAAACATATTAAATACTTATTTTATATCCCATATCTGATAATTCTAGTAGCTATCATCCGTAAGAGTCTGAGTCTGATGTGTATTCTTTCTGCTGATTCACACACATTGTGGCTAATTTCTCCATGTATGAAGACTTTATTGTGTGTGAACTCATATTCTTCAGAAATTTATCTGTGGGAACCGAGGCCTGGATGAAAATATGTTCTCCATCAAAAATTGATTTATTTCTGCCCAGCAATGGGGAGCACTACAAACTCAGAATCGCCTTAACTAAATTTTAGGCTTAAAGTTTTTTTTTTTTTACCCCAGCAATCCCCGCCCCCCCAAAAAAGATTTTTTTTTTGTTAGGGGCCACACAGTAATGAGGCATCTCTTCCAAGGGAGTAGAGTTCCGTGGTTAAGGGACAGGTACCTTCATTGTCTTTTTCTATTGATTTGGATATTTCTAGCTCCCCTGCTTTCTCTTTCTCCTTGTTTCTGATCATTTTCCTTTCTCTCCTGACAACATTGCCATGCCTTTAAAAAGTAAGATGTGTTTTGTGTTTCATCCAGCATTTTAAGTACTTTATACTGGGAGAGTTTCTCCAGACAGCTATTGCTGGAAATAGACTACAGTCGTCCCTCAGTATCTGTGTGGGATTGGCTCCAGGACAACCCAAGGATGCCAAAATTCGTGGATGCTCGAGTCCCTTATATAAAATGATACAGCATTTGCATATAACCTACACATACCCTTCTATATACTTTAATTCATCTCTGTATTACTTATAATAGTTAATACAATGTAAATGCCATATAAATGGTTGTTACACTCTATTGTTTAGGGAATAATGACAAGGAAAAGTCTACATATACATTTTCTACATATGCATCTGTTTTTTTTGGTGCCGAGGCTCGAACTCAGGGCCTTGCACTCTAACCACTGAGCTAAATCCCCAGCCACATATGAGTCTATAGATGCATTTTCCCTGAATACTTTTAATCTAAGGTTGGCCGAATCCATAGATGCAAAACCCACAGTTATAGAAGGGTAACTGTATTATTATTATTACCCATCTGGAATTTGTTTTTAGATGTTGTATGAGATAGGGTCTAACAGTCCTGCTACCATTTTTATTTTTTTCTTCTCTTTCATCAGAAGTGATTTTTTGTTTTGTTTTGTTTTGTTTTGTTTTTGGTGCTGGGGATCGAACTCAGGGTCTTGCACTTGCAGGGCAAGCACTCTAACCGCTGAGCTAAATCCCTAGCCCCAGAAGTGATATATTTAAATCGACTTTTTCTTCTGTAGTGGGGATTGAACCCAGAGCTCCACACATGATAGGCAAGTGCTCTACCACTGAGCTACATCCCCAGCCCTCAACTTTAAAACAACATTTCCTCCTATTTGTTTTCTCTTTGCCAGATGAATATCTAAAAGAATTATAAGCTTGGTTGGCAGTGATCTCTAAAATAAAATAATACTAGTATTGACAAGTTTGGTAGTTCTTGGTTTCTCATTCCTGGGTGTTGCTTTATAAATAAATCAACTGTATCTCAAAATCTGTTATAACAAAGTGTTTTTTCCTTAAAATTGAATCTTACTATTTGGTCAGAGGGAGAAGGGAACCAAGTCTATTCCTGACCTACAGATGATGACAAAGAGAAGTCAACAGCATTCTGTAGTAGGCAATTCACAACTTTGGAAGAAAAAAGAATCATAATTTTGGAGTCTTGAAACCAAAAACCACACTGGGACATAACTGAATATCAGTTTAAATTAACTTTTTATCAGCCAAATTCATAGCAAAGGAGGGAAAACAGAACAGGTTACAAAATGAGTTTTTCATGAATTTTAGAATAAATGGAGTGAATTATATACTGCTCATCTGCATTCACACATAGACAGACAGATGTTTAAAAGAAAATATCTGTTGCAGTTTTCATAACATAAATTTATATTTTTCAATCACTTTAAATTGTTACTTGGGAGGGACAATCCCAAGGAAACAATAATTTCTAAAGCCCTAGAAACACTGGTTTTTATTTGACTAGCTCTCAATCAAACAAAAATATCAAGGAAGCTCTCTAAAATCAAGCTTTTTATTTAAAACATTAATTCCACTTAGGAGGAAAAAGGAGAAATTAAATATGTTTTTTCAAGATGATTTTTTACTTTAATCAGCGAATGCAACCCATGGGAGAGAAAAGACCTTCTGGTTCTATTAAGGTAAATTTTATATATAATAAAATATTCAGATGTTAATGAGTTTTGACAAGAACATACAGCCTAGTAATCACCATAATCAAAATATTAAACATTTCCATCACACAAGAAATTTCCCTAATGGCCTGTTCCGGGCACCTCCTACCCTTACCTCCAGAGGTAGCCATTGTTCTGATTTCTGGTGCCATGGGTGAATTTTGTTCAAATCATGCACAAAAAGACTTCTTTAAAGGGGCAGATAGTAAGTAATTTAGGCTTTTCAGGCCATATATAGTCCCGCCCACCCCTCCCCACCGCCATCTTCTCTCTTCTCCTTTACAATCCTTAAAAATGGTAAAAACTATTCTTACTTAATTCAAGGCCATACAAAAGATAGGTACTTGGTCAGATTTGGCTAGTGGACCATGGCCTAGAACCCCTCATATAAGTAGAATTATGCAGTAAGATATACTTGGTACCCTTCCCTTCTAGTTTCTTTAACATGCTTTTAAGATTTAATCCATGTTATTTTATGTACCAATAATTTATTCTTTTTATTGTTTTTGGTTTTGTTGATTTTTGTTTTTCTCATTTCTTTCTTTAATTCAATGGTTTTTAATGCATTCATAGAGTCATGCAACCATCACCACAGTCGGTTTTAGAATCTTTCCATCACCCCCCGATAAAAGCCCAATCCTTTAGCAGTCATTCTCTGCACCCTGCTCTCAACCTTTCCCAGCCCAGTCAACCATTAGTCTACCTTCTGTCTCTAAAATATTTCCTATTCTGGACATTTCATATAAATGAACTCATACAGTATGCCTGGATTCTTTTGTGTCTGGATTATTTCACTAATAATGTTTTCAAGATTCATCCTTCTTGTAGTACATGTCAGTACTTCATTCTTTTATGATGCCAAATTAATATTCCACTGTATTAGTACACCAAACTTCATTCATTCATCAATTGATGGACACTGGGTTGTTTCCACTTTTTGGCCATTGTGAGTAACACTGCTGTGAACATTTGCATCTATGTTTTTGTGTAGAGAGGTTTTCGTTTCTTGGGTACACACATAGGCATTTGATTAGTGGCTCGGATGATAACTCTTGTGTTTAAACTAAGGAACTGCCAGACTGTTTCCAAAGTGACTGCTCCCTTTTACACTCCCCTACTGGTTTTTGAGAGCTCCGATCTGCCACATTCTTGCCAATACTTGGTATTATCGTCCCTTTTTATTATAGCCATCTGAGTGATGTGAAGTGTGTACCTAATCGTGGTTTTGATTTGCATTTCCCTGCTGGTGAGCGGTGCTGAGCATAATGTGTTTATTGACATTCATATGCCTTCTTGGATCTCTATTAACTTTTTAGCTATGCTTTTTAGTATTGCTTAGTGGTCTTTCCAGGGATTATGATATTCAGCCTTAATTTATCAACATAATCGGCTCTGCACTGATAATATACTGCGTAACACATAAGATAGTGTGTGATGATATAATTCCACTTATACCCATCCTAGCCTTTGTGCTACTGTCATCATATTTTACTTCTACATATTTTGTAAGCCCCACAATACATTGCCATTGTTTTAAACATACAAACTTTTAAAGAATGTAAGAAAGAAAGATTGTTGTTTATTTAAATGTATATATACTCCTTCCAGTACCCTCCGTGCCTCCCCGTAGATCCATTTTTACATCTGGTAATTATTCCCTCTCACCTGAAGAACCTCCTTTAGTGGGGCTTGTAGCTCAGTTTGTGGGCAACGAATTTTCCTCAGCTTTTGCTTATCCAAAAATATCCCTATTTCACTTTCAGTTAGAAAATAAAATTAAAAAAAAAGAAAAGAAAAGAAAATTTCACTCAATGTAGAATTCTAAATTAATTATCATTTTCTTTCAAGACTTCAAAGATGTTATTCCAAGGTGGGTGCAGCGATACATGCCTCTAATCCCAGCACCCAGGAGACTGAGACAGGAGGATCACAAGTTCAACGCCAGTTTGAGCTATAGAACAAGCTCAAAGTCAAACTGAGTTACATTGTGAGACCCTGTCCCAAAAACCCAAACAAAAAATAAAATAAAATTGTCGGGCGTGGTGGCACATGCCTGTAATCGCAACCCTCAGGAGGCTGAGGCAGGAGGATCACTGTGAGTCCAAGACCAGCCTGAACTACATAGTTAGACTCTATCTCAAAAAAACCAAAATAAATAAATAAGTAAAATAAGTAAGTGAAATTCCAGGGTGGAGATTTAGCTTACTGGTTAGAGTGCTTGCCTAGCAAGTGCAAGGCCCTCTATTACTTTTAATGAGACGTTGACTGACATTCATATGATTGTTCTTCTACACATTTTTCTCTGGCTGCTTCTAAGATTTATTTCTTTATTTTTGGTTTTCAACAGTTTGACTCTTATGTGCGTAAATGTGATTATTTTTGTATTTATCCAGCTTGAGAATGTCTGAGCTTCTTGGATCTAGGGTTGCCATATATTTTTAATCAAATTTAGAACATTTTGAGACAAAACTTCTCTAAATAGACTTCGAATATGTTTTCTGCTCCATTTTATTTCCCTTTTCATGTGGAATTCCACTTACATGGATGTCAACTCTTGATGCTCGCTCACACAACATTGATATGCCTCCATCTTTCTCTCTCTCTCTCTCTCTCTCTCTCTTCACTTTTTCTCTCTGTGCTTCAGTTTGGATTATTTATACTAACCTGTCTTCATGTTTCCTAATCTTTTATGTGAATGTATCCAATATGCTTGCTTCTAAAGTTTTTTTAATTTTTAATGACATGCAGTAATTGTACAAATTCATGTGGTACTGTTTGAGTTTTGTTTTTTTTTTAAACAGGGTCTTGCTATGTAGTTCAGGCTGGCCTTGAATTCACTATGTAGTCCAGGCTGGCCTTGTAATCCTGGCAATCTCCCTGCCTCAACCTCCCAGGTGCTGGGATTATAGGTGTGCACCACCACGCCTTGCCTAGAAGTTACTCCTTTTATCCAACTCCACACCTGTATCCATTAACTATCCTCTCTGTACCCTCCACCCCACACCCTACCAGTGCTCTGCTTGGTATTTCCAATTTGCTTATTTTTAATTGAGATATAACTCATGTACCATAAATTTTACTTTTTAAAGTATACAGTTCAGTGGTTTATAGTATATTTGAAAAGTTGTGAAACTACTATCATTATCTAATTCCAGGATGTTTTTATCACTTTAAGAAGAAACACTGGCCAGGGCATGGTGGTGAGCCTCTGAGGGTAAGGCAGGAGGATTTCAGAGTTTGAGGCCAGTTTGAGCTACATAGCAAGATCCTGTCTCAAACAAACAAACATACAAAAGAAGAAAGAAAAGGAAAAAAGATACCCTTGTTTGGTAGTAGAGTACGTGCCTAGCATGTGCGAGGTCCTGGGTTTGTTCCCCAACGCCAGACAAAGAGAAAAGGTGGAGGAGTGGGGGTGGAGGAAAGGAGGGAGGGAGGAAGGAGGCCCTACGGCCATCAGCAACCATTTTCTGTTCCCCTTTCCCCCATCCCTGAGCAACAGAACTGCCCTCTGTCTCTATAGATTTGCCTGTTTTGGACATTGCATAAAAATGGGATCAAATATTTAACATTCTGTTTGGCTTCTTTCACTTACAACTTTTTAACACTTTTTCCATGTTATGAGTCAGCGTTTCATCCCCCTCTATGCCTGCATAGGTAGTATATTCGCTGGTTGAGAGACATTTTGGTTGTTTCCAATTTTTTTTCCCATTATGATTATGCCGCTGTTAATGAATGTTCATGGGCAAGTCTGGGTTTCCGTTGTTTGGGTTTTTTGAGACAGCACCTCAGGGTGTAGTTCAGGCTGACCTCAAACTTGCAGTGATCCTCCTTCCTCAGCATCTCAAGTACTGGAATGGCAGCTGGGCACCACCACGCCTGCCACATGGGCAGGTTCTACTGTGGACAGAAGTTATATTTCTCCGGAGTATATAAACAGCAATGGAATTGTTGGTCATATAGTACTGTGGTTTGAGGACCTTCATGTGTTGGAAACATTATCCTCAAAGTTGTATGTTACTGGTATCTGGAAACGGGGCCTTAGGGCGATAACTAGGACGAGAGTATAGACTCCTGATGGCATTAGTGTCTTAACAAGACGAGGAAGTGAGACCTGAGCTAGCTTGCCTGCTCTGTCTGCTGCATCATGGTGCAGCAAGAAGGCCCATACCGGATGCATGCCATGCTCTTAGATTTCTCAAGCTGACTAGATCTCTGTTCTTTTTTTTTTTGGTGCTGGGAATCAAACTCAGGGCCTTGCACTTGGCAAGGCAAAGATCTCTGTTCTTTACAAGTCATTCGGTCTTGGATATTTTGTTATAGCAAAAGAAAATGGACAAAGACATAAGACAACTCTATATTTAACTATTAAATAAGCTGCCAAACTTGTTTGCACAGCAGCTACATCAACATTTCCACCAGCATCATATAAAAGGTGTAATTTCTCCACAGTTGCACCAACATTTGTTATTGTTCTCTTTATAATGTTATTTAATTGTTCTATTTCATTGCTTATCTTCTAATTATCAGTTTTTGTGTTTGAATTTGAAGCTGTCTCCAAGATCACTAATTATTTCTTCTGCAAACTCAAATATTCTGCCTGGGTTCTCTAGTGAATTATTCATTCTGGTTATTGTATTTTTCAACTACAGAATTTTTAGTCTGTTATTTTTCATCATTTCTACCTCTGTATTGATAATCTGTTTACGATAACACATCATCATACTTTAGTTCTTTAGACATGGTTTCCTTCAGGGCTTTGAAAATATTTAAAATAGACAAGGGGCTAGGGATATAGGTCAGTGGTATAGCACCTGTCTAACATGTACAAGGCCCTCGGTTTGCTCCCCAGAACTAATAAAGAAAAAGTAAGAAAAGAAAAAATTAGGCAATTTGAGTAGGGGTGTGGCTCAGTGGTAGAGTGTGTTTTTAGCATGGATTAGGCCTCAGGTTCATGGATTAGGCATAATAAGGATGATGGTGATAAATAATAGATTATTTAAAGTTTTTTCTTATTAAGTCCAACAAATGGGTTTCCTCAGAGAGAGTTTCTTTTTTTCCTTATTTCCTGTGAATACTTGCTTGTTTCTCTACATGTCTCATAATTTTTCATGGAAAAGTGGACTTTGTTGGCTAGGGATTTAGCTCAGTGGTTAGAGCGCTTGCCTAGCAAGCACAAGGTCCTGCGTTAGATCCCCAGCACCAAAAAAAAAAAAAAAAAAAAGTGGACTTTGTGATCTGCTAGTGTAGCTCAGTGTTAGAGGACTTGCCTGACATGTCCAAGGTCCTGCACCTGATCTCCAGAATGAAAGATGAGAAAGCAAAGAGAAGAAAAAGAAAAGTGTACTTTTAAAATACTATAATATGGTAATCTGGAAATGAGATTCTCCTCCCTCTCCGGTTTGGTTATTGTTGATATTTATTTAGTCACCTCTTTAAAGAAGTTCTGTAAAGTCTGTATCTATAATATGTGCCCAGTGAAGTCTCTCACTTATTTTAGTGATCAGGAAATGTTTTCAAAGAGATTTCCAGTCTTTGCTGAGGAGTTCCGTGTATGTGTTGGAACACACCTTCAACACTCAATCAGACAGCATATAAACTGTACTCTAGCCTTCACTTCCTACTTGTACAGAACCTCTAAACCACAAGTGAGAGCTCAGAGGTTTCTCCACTCTGTCCTGAGAATGCACACAGCCCTACACATGTAAGTGACCTTGTAGATTCCCAAGAACATGGTGGTGCTTTTCAAGGCTGCTTTGGATTCCCTGGCTTTTCCTTTCATGATTTTTGGTTTATCTCCCCCACTCCAATAAACTGTTATCCATTACTTTAGGCAGCCATGAAATTAAAACCCTTTCCTGTGATTGTTTTCAACAAATATCTCTCCCTCCCCAGGAAGAAGGCTGTTCATTTTGGGGTAGCTTCAAGCCAGCTTTAATTTTTTTTTTAAACCAGCCTTATAATTTGAATCTTTAGTGGAGCTGCCAGACAGGCCGTATAATGAAAACCTACTGCTAACAAATCTGAAACGGCTTCAGCTCCATTTTGTTCCCTCCAGTAGATGCCCAAAAGTCTTTTCAAGAGAGAATGTAGGTTATTATTTTTTTAAATTTCTGTTTAGCTGTGAGCAGACAATGAGTTTAAGGCAAGTTAAAAATTCCACAAAGCAGGTGGGCATGACAGTGCATGCCTGTAATCCCAGCAGTCTGGGAGGTTGAGGCTGGACAATCAGAAGTTTGGACCCAGTCTGGGCAATTTAGTAATTTAGCAAGATCTTATCTGAGTAAATCAATCAATTAGCCAATCAACCAGTAGATAGTTTTAAAATGCCACAAAGCCAGTTGGGCGTGGTATACGCCTGTAATTCCAGCACTCAGGAGGCTGAGACAGGAGGATTGCCATGAGTTGGAGGCTATCCTGGGCTACATAGTGAGGTCAAGGCTGGCCTGAACTATGTAGCAAGACCCTGTCTCAAAAGAAAAATATCCCACAAAGCTTACTGTTCTTACTGAGATTTAGTGTTTTTGTGTGTGCACTCTTCCCAGATTTCTGTAAACTTTTGGTTAATTTTCAGAGTTCTGATAAAGTTGATTCTACATTTTTTTCTTTAAACCAATTTATTGTTGGTTGTTGTTTTATGGAAGGGTAAAGTTATAGAGGGCTATTTAAGACCATTTTTCCAATTTGCTTTAGCCTTATCCAATAAGTGATTTTAATTCCACTTAATACACTGTTCAGTTCAAATATCTCCATTAGGGTTTTTTTTTTTTGGTTTTGTTTTGTTTTGGTTTGTTTTGGTATTTTTGAGACAGAGTCTCACTATGTAGCCCAGGCTGACCTTGAACTCACAGCAATCCTCCTGCCTCCGCCTCCTGAGTGCTGGGATTACAGGGATGCTCCACCACACATGGCCAAGCTTTTTTTTTAATATAGCAGCTTTATTCAGATATAATTTACATATCATACTACTCACTCAGTTAAAGTACGGTTCTCCAGGTGTAATTGTGCACACCTATAATCCCAGCACTCAGAAGGCTGAGGCAGGAGAATCACTGTTAGTTTGAGGCCAGCCTGGGCTACATAATGAGTTCATGGCCAGCCTGAACAACATAGCAAGACCCTGTCTCAAAAAAAAAAAAAAAGTACAATTCAATTCATATTTACAGAGTTGTGGTATAATCATAAAGTTTTTTAGAACAGTTTTTATATTTCTACTGAAATGAGATCTCTAAATGTATTCTTTCTCTCTTTTCCTGTAAGTTTGATAACATCAGTTATCTTGTCTGATAATTCTGACATTAGATTATCTGAGCATTTGTTTCTATTATTTTGTTGTTTTTTTCTAACTATGGGTAACATTTCCTGTTTCTTCACATTTCTAACAATTTCTTAGCACGTACAGGACACTGCAGGTAAAAGGTAGAGATTCTGAACTCTGTTATTTTCTTTTGAAGAGTTGAGTTTTGTTTTAGCAGACAGTTAAATTATTGATGTATCACGTTGACTCTATGAAGCCTTGGTTTTATGCCTCATTAGAATGCATTTATTTTAGTTTTGTCATTATTCCTGGGCAGAGCCATTTGATACTAGTCACAGTCCTTCCATTAAGAAAGCTGGAGGCTTTACCACGCCCTCCATCATAATGAGATAAATTCCAAACACTATTTCCTGTAAAGTAGGAAAGGTACTAAAGTCTCCGCTCAGGTCTTTCTGGCTTCCAGCTGTTATTTTCCCATAGTCTCTTTGGGATCTGTTCACACATTTAATTTAGGGGTAAACCAAGAATTGGAGGAAACTGCACATGGGTATAGTCCTCAGCCTTCAGTGTAGCCTCCTTTTCAATACGCCTTCCTCTCTTTCCTGCTGCTCCAAGTCTCAAACTGTGCCCTCTGACTCTTCAGGCTTCAGGTTTCTATGTAGTCCCTATTCCCACATCCCCTGAGAATTAGGAGGTGCTTTCCAAAGAGAAGCCTTATAAATGTGCAACTCACCTGTTGTGGTTCTCTTTTTGTAAGAATTAAGTTTCTGCCTTTTTAAAAAATTACTTTCCTGGAGTCCAAGCCATTTAAAAAAAACATTTAAGACAGAATGTATAATTTTTGTCTAAAATACATCGTCTGATTAATGCTACTTTGCCAAAACCAAGTCAGAACCTTGTTCCAAAACTAGTGTTTAATACTAGTTACTAAAAGATGCTTGTGTATTATCTATTTTATAACACAGATAAATACTCACACTGTTGCCATCAGTTAAGAGTTCTTTTGCTCAGTTCACAGAGAAATCATGAATTGGCAAAGCACAGCTCTGCAGGCTGCCCTGACACCACCAGTAGACTCCAGTTAATGGTGCATGCCATCGATTAACTCTGCCAGCTGGCAGTCCCAGCCACTGCTGGCTGCCACAGTTTGACACAAGCTTGTGCTAGATGCCGTCAGGAGACTGCTGGTTGTCACTCTCTGTTCCTGATCTTCACTGGTTATTGGTCTCTGGAGCTCTTCAGAGCACCTGCTCTGTCCATGCTACTCAGAATAATCCTGAGTAGATTTACAGGACATTTGACCTCACACTGTCAGAGAAAGAAATCACGAGCAGATTTATAGGATTACTGGAGCAAGTCTTTATTTTAACAGGACCTGTGTGGCCACACTGAGGGGGCAGTATACTGGAGGAAGCCCTCCTAGACTAACCCCAGACATGCAAAAAGAGTGCTGTTTATATAGCAGCTGCAGGCCTGGTCCAAGTGTAGGCTGCTGATTGGTTAGAGTGCAGGCCTGTGATTGGTTCAAATTGGTGTGCTGATTGGTTCAAGTGCAGGCCTGTGATTGATTCCAATTGGTGTGGAGATTCAGTGAGAGGACAGGGCCACCAAGCTGTTTGATTGACTGCTGTCACGTCTGTAAAAAAATGGTAGGGCTGAAACCAAGGAATCTTTTGAGAGAGCTAGCTGTGTTCATTACAGCTTATCCGAGTTTCAGGAGGTTGCGGATGTTAATAATAGTCCCAAATTCATTTCTCCCTGATCTTAGCCAGTTAGAGTGGTCCCCCCAACCCCTTCAAAGAGGCAGCAGCAGCAGCAGGAATGGTGGGAACAAGGGAGCAGCGCTGGAGAGCAGCCAAGAAGTAACCTCATTGGTGGCAGGAGGATACTGAGGCAAGAGGCAAGTTGTCTGAGGCTGAGGGGAAGGGATGAGATGTGAGAGAGAGGGATGTGGTGACCATTGGCCAAACCATGCCCCACTCCGGTACAGAAAAGGGGAGAGTCAGGCACTTCTCTGCCTCAATAATTTTTGTTTGTATTTGTTTTGAGATGGGGTCTCATTATGTAGCTCAGGCTGGCCTCGAACTCATGACAATCCCCCTGCCTCAGCCTCCTGACTTTTGGGATTATAGGTGTGTGCCACCATACCTGGCTCAATATGTTTTTTTGGTTTATTTTTTGTTTTTGGGGTGCTGGGATTTGAACTCAAGGCCTTGCGCTTGGTAGGTAAGCACTCCACCACTGAGTTAAATACCCAACCCCTCAGTGTGTTTTTAAAATGACAAATGATACAGAAATATACAAAGGAAAAAATTAATCACTCTAATTCCTCCATCCCATTCCCCTCTCCATGATAGTTTGATATTTATTCTTATACCTATACACAGAAACATGAATGTTATGATACTATACGTATTATTTGGTAATCTACAGGTTTTTTTGCTTGTGTGTTTTTTAGAGTTTGTTTTTCTGTGGGTACATATTTATTCTTCTATCAGATATCCATAGAGCATTCGCTATTTGTCAGGCACTGTTCTATGTCCTGGGGATAAATCAGCATATCAAACATACCAAAAAAAAAATTCCCTTCATGGAGGACATAGTCTAGTGAGAATGGGAAAAGGTGAATTGGAAAGGACCAATCAAGAAAATAAATAGGTAAGTTGATACATGCCGTGGAGAAAAATTAAATAGAAAAGGCAATAGGGAGTGCTAGCCATCTAGGAGGGGAGGGGTTTCGATTTTTACACTGCCCCACAAGGCTTCACTCAAAGGGAGGTGCTTGAGCAGACTCTGAAGAAGAGAGGCACTGTGGGAAAAGATGTCCAGGCTGTGGAACAAGCAAGGGCAAAGACTTGGCTTGTGGCATGCTTGCACAACAACGAAGAGGCCAGTGTGTCTGAAGCAGAGAGTGAGGGGCAGTCAGAGGGTCTGAGGTCAGACTGCTGTGTGGGCCCAGCTAGCACCAGGCTGCGGAGGCCTCTGTGTGTCACTCCAGGGCAGTGGGCAAGTTGGACTCCCTGGAGCCACAAATTTGGCCTTTTTCCTTTGGCCGAAACCACATGGTGCTTTTGTTGAACCTCAACCCCCTACAATCCATGAATATTTTTCTACTGTTTTTGGCCTTGCTGGACTGGATCTTTCTTAGTGGAACAAGAATCAGCTGTAGTTCCTAAAACACAATACCATGGCGAGGTACTCTGGCCAAAAGATGTTACTTTCCCTCTGATCTCTCAAATACTTGAGTCCACACTCCACCTTCCTTTATGAAGACTTTCCCAGTGGAAAGCACATTGTTATTCCTGTCAGCAGACCTCTGTCAGTACTAGCTCCACCTCCTTGAGAATCAGAGAGGAGGACCTGAGATCGCATCCCTTCCCTCCACGGGGCCTTGAGTTAGTTCCTATGCAAATCGGTTCACTTTCGCCTCAAAGACCAAGCCTCTAAACCTAAGACATGAGTAAGAGTCCTCTTCAGAAGCCACAAAGGGCTCAGTTTTACCCCTGTCTTAGGGCAAGAGATGCCTACCTAATGAACACTGCCATAAATAATGGATACTATTAAAGTTATCACAAGGGAGGTTGGTTTCAAGGTGGAATATTAAGTACACCTAGGCAGAGAAGAGAGGCAGCGTCTTGTGCTTCTCTTACATATGGATGTACAATAATCGAATCGATTGTTCGACTTTGGGGGTATTTGTTTCCCTCCTTTTTTATTATTATAAATAATTCTGCAATGACTCTTGGCATAGGTACAAGATATTTCTGTAGAATAGATTCTTGAAAGCAGACTTGTTGGGTCAAAAGACATACACGTTTAATGTAAAACATTCCCAAATTGCCTGATGAAAATGTTTTACCTCTTTTCATTCCTGGGAGAATGTCTCTTTCCCCACTCCATCGCCATCACTAAACACTAACAACCATTTTTCACCTTCAATGTCAGTATTTTTCAATCTCCATATCTCTGATTACTAGTGAGGTTGACATGCTCTTATGTTTATTGGCTATTTTTCTTTTTCTGTGAACTGACTATTCATAGCCTTTGTTTATTTTTCTACTGGGTAGTTTGTCATTTCCTTATCTTGCACATGTTGTTTCACATTTATTCCGAGGTATTTTAAAGTTGTGGTTGTAAATTGATTACTACAGACAAATAGAAAAACGATTGATTTTAGTAAGTTGGTCTTATTTCTGGCATCCTTTCTGAACGTTTGTCTTGATTTTAATAGTTTTACAGTTGGTTATCTTTCTTTCCTCGGGAAACCATCATATCATTTACAAATAATGGTTTATTGTGATTACTGATTTATTTGGACTTACGCCTACTTATTTTTTGTATATGTATTTTCTATTGACATACTTTCTGGGTTGTTTTTTTTTTTTACTTCCTATCTTTTGAAGCTTGACAGGATTTCTTTGTTCTTTGGTTTTTTTGTTTTGGTTTTTTTTGGTTTTTGTTGTTTTTGTTTTTGGGTTTGTTTTTGTTTTTGTATATGTGTGTGTGCTGGGATAGAACCAGGGCTTTGCACACACGAGGTAAATGCTCTGCCACTGAGCTACACCCCCAGCCCCATCTTTGTTTCTCTTGTGGTCTGGAAGTTCTATATTTTATTTCCATGCTTCTGGTGGTTGCTCTTGCGTATTTTGTTAAATATGAAAAAAAAAGTTTGCTGCAAGAATCAAATCAATTCGCAAGCTCCCCCCAAAAAGGTAAGATTATTAATACACTTGACCCTACTCCACATGCCTCATTTCCCTTGTTTAATTGAAATCACATAAGATCTTAGCACTAGATTTTTTTAATTTTTCACATTGCATCTCTATCACTTATGAATCCTTTATATTCTGCTTGCCATATAGAATGTTGTTTCTCTTGTCACCTCCCATGATTTATTTTATTTTATTTATTTTTTTGGTGCTGGGGATCAAACTCAGGGCCTTGTGCTTGCAAGGCAAGCACTCTAACCACTGAGCTAAATCCCCAGCCCCCACCTCCCATGATTTAAAAGGTAGTAATACTGTTTTTAATTTTACTAGTGACCGACTTTTATACTTACCAAATGTACTTAAGCCTCTATTTCTCTGCTGATGAACAATCAATGTCTCCTGATTTTCTTACTTTACAGCTAATGAAGATTTTAGTGTATCTTCACCTGCCTTGCCCTCTTCCAACTGATTTCCAGTCTTTTCACATTTACTGAAGGTTTATCAATCCAACTTGCATTTCAGTCATGTATCTCTTTTTTTTTTCAATCGTGTACCTCTTTTTTGAAGAATAGATTTTTTTTTGTTCAGTTTCTATGATAAATGTAGTTGGTTTTCATGCTTGTGACTAGTCTTTTATATCATGTTCTCATTTCCAAGTTCTTAATTTTAATTTATCTCTTGAGCAGCTGAGTATATCTTCAAGTTGTTTGTTTAGGAGAACACATGAGTGGTAATTTTCTCCACCCTTCTCTACAAACACGGAATATATTTCTGTTGTTTTCCCACATGATGACAACCTGTTGGGTACAGAATTTGTACGTTGTCATCCTTCTCACTCAAAACAATAACCATTGTTCCCTGTCTCTTTTGCGTTTAGAAAATTCAAGGCAAAGCCTAAGGCCAGGCTAAATTTTCCCCTTTGTAACTCAGTGTTTTGTTTTTCTGTTTTTTGTTTTTTGGTATTTTTTTGGTGGGGAGCAGGCAGGTTGCTGCAGATCGAACTCAGGGCCTTGTGCTGCTAGGCCAGCACTCTACCACTTGAGCTAAATCCCCAACCCCATGTGACTCAGTTTTATGTGTGGACCCATGTAATATTTTCCCTTCATCTTAGAAAAGATGTTTTTTTCTATTGCCAGGATATGTCCTGGTATAATAATTCTTTATTAATTTTCTCTGAAACTCATTGATCTCTATACTCAATCATTTTTTGTCTCAGGAAATAATCTTGTATTGAGTATGTGAACCTGACTTCCATTCGTCTGATTGTAATGATTATAAACATCTCTTGGCTAATACCTTTCTCTTCATCATCTCTTGTCCAGGTGAACACAAGAGCCTTCAAACCGGTCTCTGTGCTTTCATTCAGGCCCTTTCTTCCTTTCCGTTCTCTAACTCTATTCCTGACTTGAGGGGGAGGACCCGGCTCACTTGCTCATTGCTGTGGAAACTGGCTTCCCATTGCTCTCAGAATAGGATCTTAACTCTTCAGCGTGGCCACTCAGCCTTGAGTGAGTGTCCCCCACCTTATTGGCCTCGTCCCTTGCTCCCCACCATCCAACCTAACTGGCCTCCTCTTACTCTTTAGTCTAGGCACCTCCCTCTTGCCTTCTCCTAACCCTTCACTCCCTCCTGCGTTCATGGTTTGGCCAACTCCTCTATATTCTTCAGGTCTCAGCTTAACTCAGGGAAACTCACCCTAACTCTCTTACCCTGCACTATTATGTCCTATTATAACCCCCTAAACCTTGTCCTTTGTTCCTTCCTTACCATAAGTGTTTATTGAGTGGCTGCTCTATGCTAGGCATTTATTCTTGACATCAGGAATACATTAGTGTACAAAAGAGACTAAGGTTCCTGCCCTCATGGAACTTAATTTTACAGAAATTCCCTCTTAGTGCTTCTTAGAACTTCTATAAATCAGTCGATTGAAGAATTGCTTTTATTCTGTCTTTCCCATGAAATAGCTCTGTAAGAAATGGAATCAAATCTACTTGTCTACTCTGATAGCTCTAGGATATAAGGCATTGCCTGGTAGATAACAGACACTCGATAAATGGTTGGTGGATGAATTAATGCTTTTTGTAGAGGTCAGGACTCTTTCCAATTGCAATCTATCTCAAACAAGCTAAGAAAGAAAGAAAGAGAAAGAGAGAAAGGGAGGTAGATTTATCAGCTCTCTAACTGGGAAGCCGGTGGGCAGCTGTAGCACCGTGCACAGCTGGATCCAGAATCTCATGTGATGCCAACAGAGCTCCCTCTGCTCCCCTCTGAGTGTTGATCTTATTCTTTCCAGCTCTAGATGGATTTCCTCCATGTTGCCAGGGGAGATAGGCACTGACGGTTCCAAATGTACATATTCTCAGCCTAGCAACACCAGGAAAAAAGCACTTGTTTCTCTCAGCATCTGTATGTGCGCAGGGCCCAGATGACTGGGGACTGATCCAGCTTAGGTCCCTTGGCTTTATCACTGTGCCCAAGAGAGGATATTGTGACTGACGGAGGCCTTGATGGTCCACCTCTGCCTGAGGGCCGAGGGAAGTCATGGTTGATCTTCATGTCAGAATGTCTCAGAGTTCAGGAGGAATTCCCAAAAAGAGTAACGGGTGTTGCCAGCAGGAAAAAAGAAGCATATCACTAGGCTAAACGTTGTGCGATGAAGGTTCTTTTGCATTCTTTACTTTCTGCAGCCAGCAATCTTCGCGTCCTCACTCCTAGCCTGTGCGTTCGGTCTTGTCCTAAGTACTTGTTTCCTGAAAGTGCCATCCTTGTGCCGCGGATGAGCAATGAAGGAGTCTGGGGCACTTTGCACCTTTCTACACAAACCTATGTTTTGAAGACAGCAGCCTCAGATGGCTTTTTCTTACTTTGGGAAACTCTGTCTCGTGATAATACACATCGGAGACGAGCAACACGACTCAATCGAATCATTTTGTCCCTGTCTTTCTGTGGAGCACGTTAGCAGAGCCCCCATCTGATTTCAGGTGTTGAGCCGCAAGTACTTTGTGTAGAAAGGAGCTGCCCACATGTCCATTTCCCCAGCTGTGCTCAAGGGCGAGGCCCGGACTACAGCAGTGCTCTCTGCATTGGCTGCATCTCTGCAACTCCCAGGGCTACAGTTTTGAGGGCACCGCGCCATGTTTTCTATAACACAGTGTCAGGGGTAGCCTCAGATAATTATAAACAGGAATATTCAGTTGCATGAAAGTCCAATGGGATATTCCCAAGCCAGGCAGGATGTAGGACAGTTCTTCAGTCCTGAGGACAGAGCATCCAGCATCCCTGGTGCCTGACCACAAAGTGCCAATGGAAACCTAGAATCATTTGGACGACCAAGAATTTCCCACACAAATTTTCTAAGTAACTGCTGGGGGATTGTCCACGCACAGCTTCTTAGAGTTTGAAAACTTTAAACCTAGATTTGTCCTCACACCAACAAACTCTGCTAATATTGTGAGCCTCTTCCTTACCCTCATCAATAGCCCCCCCCCCCGCCCCGCCCGGAAAAGCAGCAACTACAGGGCAGATCAAGGGAAGACTGACCTGGGTCTCGCTCAGGATGTTTCTAACACTTGCTCACCTCATTTTGGGAAACCACTGAAAGCAAAGCCTTGAAGTCACATCAACACATCCCAGTGCCTCGGTGTGCCCTGGTAGCTGTGGTGGTCGGTGATTCTGCATTCACAAGCACGTGGCGCTTTCAAGGGTTGAAAGTTATCCAAAATTAAAAAAGGAAAGGTTTATTTACCTCACAATTTTTAGAGGTTTCAGTTAACAGTCAGCTGGCTCCGAGGCAGGGTGACGTGATAGAGGAGCATCACAGAAGAAAAACAGTCTGTGGTGGGCAGAAGACAGCAAGGCAGCAAAGTAGCAAAGAAGTGGCAAGTGAATGACAGCAGCCCTCTTTCTGTCCCTTATATTCTGTCAAGTCTACACGCCCTTTTAGCAGGTAGCACTCACCCTCAGGGTGGACCTTCCTATTATCCTCCCCCAGAACTACACCAAACCAATCAGTGGACTCATTTAGTAATCACACACCCTTGATCCCAGCATCACACACTTAATTCCAACATCACACACTCTAGCTCCAGCCACCTCTGAAAAGCCCCACCTATGACCACATGAGACTTTGGGGGACATCTAGCCACGACCATAACAAATGTCTTCAGAGCTGGAGCATTTGCATACAGATACACAGATCTATTATATACCATTTCCCCTTTCTTTCCTTATAATATTGTTGGGTTCTTTTGGGACATTTTGACATTAAACAGGGCAGATTTTAAAACTATTCGTAGTAGGTGATATTTATGCATTTATTTCAGGTTAGTAAAGAGGATGTTATAAAACATTTATTATGAATACATGTTGGGTGGAATAGAGTTGCAGTAAGTTTAGGAATTTGGCAGATGTCAGCCCCAGTAGGAATACTTTTCTGTTCAGAATTATTTTACTTTCCTTAATAACAAACTCATAGTAAAGGCCAAAGACATGCATTTTGCCAGGGTCAACAGCCTTTGATATTGAAGTCCCAAGAGCAGCCACAATCTGGGTTTCTCTGTCTGCTCCATCCACAAGCATTACACCTAGATCTTTCTGCTCCCAGGGTGGGCAGCCCTAGAGAGGGAGAGTCTTGGCAGTAACAGATACAGTCTTGGAGAGGACCCTCCTCCCCTCAACGGTGGTTTTTTTCATTTGTTCAAGGCCATCGATTGCTTCTCCCAGGGTCTCTCTGAGTCTTGCCATTTTTTCCTGAAGCCCTTGTAGCTCTGAAGGACTCATAATTCATGGGCCTGAATCAGATTCAAGACAGGTACTGTGCAGCTCTGCCGTCTCCTTCCCCCCAGGCCCATGTCCCTTAAACTATCCCCCTGGCAGGTCAGTTACCTGGACCTAGCTGGCTAGAGGTGGTCTCCAAAGTAACAAGCCCTCCGTCTCCATGCCTGCTGGCCAAGAACCAGGCACTTTCTCTGAGCCCTGCAGCCTTTCTCAGGCTGCATGGAGTCATGTTTGTTGTGGGAAACAGAAGAGCAGAAACAGGAGTCATTTGGATTCTGAGCACAGGATCCTCCCTCATGTTCCCACTTGAACCTTCTCTGGATTTTGCTGGCTTATCATGTCACCAGTTATGTGATTGGGCCTGCACTGGGCTGGGCTTGCTTCCCCTCTGACTGCCTTTCGACCAGTTCTCAGCTTTGTCTGCTGCATCCCAGAGAAACCAAATTCCAGCAGTGACAGATAATGTGGGTTTTACTGGAGGTTTTGTGAAATAACAGAAGAGTCATAATGCTCCCTGCAAGCTCCTTTCCCCAAATTCTGCCCACAGCAGCTACACCTCCCTCCTCTGGCTCTCCAGCTTGCTCTATTTCCATGGTGGCTGCAGCTTCCTCCCTCATCCTCCCTCTCAAAGTCTGGTGGCAGAGGCCTGTAATCCCAGCACTCTGGAAGGGCAAGGCAGGAAGACTGCAAAAGAAGAACCACCAACCTTAGCCAGAAGCCTTGACGCATCTTCCCAGCCTCTCCTATTTGAGAAACACTGTGGTCTGTATCAAAGAGAAGGGACGTGCTCTTTGCTTGTGTCCTGTCTAGAGTTTTCTCTGGTTCAGCCCTGGCCCCCCTACACCCTTCTGCCATCCTGCCTCATCCTCTCTTCATCTCTGCATCTTGCTTTGGATGTCCTCGTCAGCCCCAGCCTGACCTGCAGGAGACCTTCAGTACTATCAAGGCCTTTGGTGACGTTCTGGAGCGGGTGTGACTGCTATACAGACAGGCTCACGAGTCCTGGGATGCTCCAGGAGCAGACCCAGCAAGCTTTACCTTCCTCATGAGGCAGCTTCCTCACCGACCTCACCCCTGGATCATCCACGCACACCAGCAAGTCACGCCAGCTTTCACCTCAACTGCCTGCCTTCCGTCTTTGCTAGACACTGAACACAGGCTCCTGGAACCCGCCATGAGGAAAGGCGCAGAGTATCAGTACTTGGGAAGTCACACGGGCAAAGGGCTAAGCCACCCCGCATCCATGTCACAGTCTGTACAAGATTCTCTTCATTTCCATAACCCGTACATGTTTGGGGGACAGGAGACAGTAAAACGTGTTCTGCCACAAAGCCCTGGGCTATTCTGGGCTGTCCCAAAGCTATCTGACCTTTATTAGGACTACGGGGTGCCAGGAGATCCAGCAATCCCAGTGGAACAAACTTGTCACCTCAGAGACAAACTTGGGAGTGATGTCTAGCCAGGTCCAGGGGCTGACTGAGGGGCTCCGCAGAGTAGAACCTTATCTATTGAGAATTTGACTTGTATCACCTCCCGTTCCTGCTGTGTGTACTCCTCTTCTTCCCCTCACTGAGAGCTGGAATGCAGTTGTCCCTCCAGACTCTGGAAGCTCTAACGCTATGGAAGGTCTAAGCTGTTCCCACACTGACTGGCGCTAGCCATCCCAGATGCTCGAAGCTGTACCACCCCCACACACACACACGTGTGAGAGCACCACCCTGACTGCACCGATAGGGTGTTAATACCGGCCTCTTTGTTCTCCATGGTCAGGAGTC
Source organism: Hystrix cristata (assembly GCA_004026905.1). Lineage (NCBI taxonomy): Eukaryota > Metazoa > Chordata > Mammalia > Rodentia > Hystricidae > Hystrix > Hystrix cristata. The sequence continues at coordinate 170,478 of PVJO010001188.1, forward strand.
GGAGCGCTTAGCTCGCAGGGCCACAGAGACAACGGCTTGGGCAGCCGTTGTCTGACTTGGTTGCTGCTCCAGAAGCAAACCCTGTAAGGAGGATTCGGGTTTCCAAGAAGAACCAGGAAGGGAATAGGGCTGGGAGCCAAGAAGGAGAGTGAGGATGGGCTACTGCGCAGTGCTGCACAGGGGTGACTTTAGCCAGTGCCACGGGGGGCTTTGCAGGCCACCCAGGCCACATGTTGAGATCACCTGTCCAGGGAGCAGGAGCACTGCAGGATTAATGCCCCATACCCCTTAGTTACTGCCCTTGGCCCATGTGACTTCCCAAGTACTGATGTTCTGCACCTTTCCTTACAGTTCTAGGGGCCTGAGTTCAGCGTCTAGCAAAGATGGAAGACAGACTTTTGAGGTGAAAACTGGTGTGAGTTGCTGGTGTGTACACATGATCCAGGCTGTGTGAGCAGAGCATACACACTACAGAGTCTCTCTAATACCATTTCTAGTGCAAATTTTCTCTGCAAGGCCTGCCACCCTGTCACATTTCTTTGGCATGTTCTAGCCACCACTCTAAGTTATTTTCCTCCTGGTAGCTGAGTCCGTTGCTTGTTCCAGAATCTGTTCCTGGCTGGTAAAGCTGGAACCCAAACCAACCCAGGTATATCTGCTCCCAATTCCTTTCCCCACAGGGAAGGATCCAGTCCCTTAAGAAATTGGCAGGCCAGAAGTGGTGGCACACACCTGTAATCCCAGTACTCGGGAGGCTGAGGCAGGAGGATTGCTATGAGTTTGAGGATAGTCTGGGCTACATAGTGAGTTCAAGGCTGGCCTGAACTGCATAGTGAGACCCTGTCTCAAAAAAATGAACAAGGAGCGATTCACTTTTGAATTCTCCCTACTCATCCAGAGTAACTTTCCGTCATCTCTCTTTTTCTCCTTATTCAGCTTCAAATAAATTATCTTCTCTTACTCTAACAAAAGAAAAAAAGAAAGAAAGAAAGAAAAAAGGAATTGTCAGCCTGCAGAGGCCGGAGTTTCCTCATAAAAGGAGCTAGAAATCTCTTTACATGAAGGCTAGCAAAGGCCTCGGGCATACCACATGCCCACGGAGCAGATGTCTCAAGATGGACGCAGGTGTCCGTCTGGGCAAAACCATCTCTAAGCCAACAGCTGAATAACGGGTGGATTTCCTCGTCTTCCTGTGGGGTCTGAAATTTGTCCCTCAGCTACAGTAACCCAAACTCTCCACCATTCGCTTGGGTTGGAGGTACTCACGCTTCCCTTAGTGATATTTTTTTCTTCTTACCTTTTTACTGTCTCCAGATTAAGTGTGATAGAGACTTCCCACATATTCACAGACATGTGGATGTCTCACCCCATCTGGGATCAAGGTGTCCCTTGTCCCCCATTCCAAAGGGTCACCAGCCATCTTCCTCTCCCTGTCCTCCTCCTTACCATCCATGGAGAGAAAACTGGTTTCTCTTTGGTCTCGTTGGGGTACTTTCTGTTCAGTTTTTCAGCAATAGTCAGTGTCCTCAGACAAGTAGATTCCCTCCCCTCAGGGTCTCCCTTGGGTGGCAGGGTTTTTGGCTACCCTACAGCTCTGGCCTTTGGCTGCATGTTAGAAGTGTAGGGGACCTTGACTGGCCCCCTATCAGATATGGGGTTTCCTTATTGCTTAGCCATCTCCTCCCCAACTATGGCCACCAAAGCATTTTGAAATTCAGTTTCCAGTCTGCAGCCCTGTCTCTGCACCCAGGTAAGCTGCAAGGAACCTCTCGGTTGTGTTGACAGGAGCACTAGCTCCGACTAAGGAAAAAGGAGGATTTATTGGTTCACTACACAAAGAGTCACAAGGGCAGTTAGTGCCAGACTTAGCTAGACCCAGAGTCTCAGCCAAAGGGCTGGTAAACTACAGCCTCCGAGCCAGATCTACTTGCCACCTGTTTTGTAAATCTCATCTTACTAGAACACAGACACACCTGTTTGTTTACATATCGTCTATGACTGCAACAGAGATCACATGGCCCACAAAGATGAAAATACTTACTACTGGCTCTTTGTGGAAAAAAATCTGCCAACCCCTGGGCTTAAGCAGTATCATTAGGAATCCACCTTTATCTCTTCTCATGCAAGTGGTTGCCCTTTCCTCTCCCTGGCCCTCTAAACTACAAAGACAGAGTGGCTGTGGTGTGAGTCTCCAAGGGAAAATCAGAGTGTGGTCACCAAGAGAAGGGGACACGGTTCTGAGCAGTCCAAAACAACAGATGTCTGCTTTACGGGCTCAGATCTTGTTTGCTGTTCAGTGTGACCACCAGCCACCACAGTGATGAACCATAAGCCACTTGGAGTTTAGCCTTCAGCTTGGTGGTACACTGAGTGAAACTGTCCCTGTGTGTCCCCTCATTGTCAGTAAGTGGCCATAGCTCCAGCCCAACAAACAAGATAGAGAGAAAACCATCAGCAGCATTGTCCCTAGGGCTTTGCACAAATCAGAGCACCTTTGTGCTACCCCACCGCCTTTTCTGATCTGGATACAGCAGCCTAAGAACATTTAATAAAGTTCTATGATCCATCAGAGAGTGATCCCAGCATTGCCAATAGAATTCTGCCAGTAAGACAGTCCTCAAAAATCTCACATTTCCTGGTGAGGTCTAAAAACAGGAAGTTCGTAACCTGAAGAGAACTCCCACTGCACCTTCACCACAGGGGATGCTTCTTGATACCCGGGCACGGGAGAAAGCGTTCCACCCCATTGTCATTGTCTGGCTTTGGAAGACAATCACCAAAGCACTCTGTTTTCTAACTCTGAGCTCTCTCCAGATAGGCTGGTTGGTGAGCAATACTTTCCACATAATGCGCTGAGCGCAGGTGCAGGGCTGTATTTGGACATCCTGTGCCGTCCCGGGCCACGGAAACCATGCCCTAATTAGCCCCAGCATCTGTTCCCTCCCCAAGGCCTGAAATCATGCATGGACAAGTGTGCCGCAGGGCAGTATTTTGAAACAGGACCAACTGCTTCCATAGTCCATTCATGAGGCTCACAATCCTGTGCAGTGTCCTGTAATGAGGGCAAGGTCTGCCATCCTAGAGTAGGGCATTAGGCCAGAAGAGGAGTCTTGTACCCTCCCCGCCAGAAGGACATACTGCCCCTTCACCATCAACAGCAGCTCGACATCTTCCTGGCCCATTCTCTTTTCCAGACCCCTTTCCCGTTCCTAACAGCTACACTACTCATTACAGATGGTCTGAGTGACCTGAGAACGTGACCTTTGTAACATAGCAGCTGCGCCTCAGAGTACATGGCACGATGCTGGAGTTATAATAATTGGTGCATGCACCGTTATCTCCTAATACCCAACTCAGAGCTGAAAGTGTAACAGGGCACACCCGGAAGGATACACCACACTCACATTCCTTAGATGTATTCTCTTTTATTGCATTGCTGGGGATGGAACCCAGGGCCCCTTACATGCTAGGAAAGTGCTCTACCACTGAGCTACACCCCTAGTCCTTCTATTTTACTCTCAGACAGGGTCTTGCTAAACTGCCCAGGCCAGCCTTGAACTTGTGATCTTCCTGTTTTAGCCTCTTTGAGTAGCTGGGATTACAGGCATCCACCACTGCACCCAGCATATCAGACATATTCTTGATAATCCACATCAACGCTGAAACGCTAGTCTGTTAAAGGGGCGTTGAGCCTCACTTCCAGATGAGCAAATGTCACAATTTTATTACCCCCAACAGCCTAATATTATATCACCTTCTATCCGTACTACATCAAGGTTCTTTGCCTGCATCTGTTCCTTTGGGGAACCACGCCTTCCTCATTCCATGTGGTCTAGGTGTGGTTTAGGTGATTCCCCACTCAGTCCCCACCCCCGGGGCTCAAAGGTGAGCAGGTGATCCAGGTCCGCAAATCAGCCTTCCCTTTCTCTAGTCACAGGGGTTAGTTTCAGGAATGAGCACATGACCAGGCGGGGATAATTAGAATCTTCCCTGGCAGTTTTCTATTAAAACCATCGAGAAAAGGTTCTCTCACTAAAATTCTAGAACTTTGAGAGACCGAAGCAGGAGATCATGAGTTCGAGCCCAACCTGGGCAACTCAGCAAGAGCCTGTTTTAAAATTTAAAAATTGGAAATGTACCTTAGTAAGAAGGCTGTGGATTCAATCCCCAATAACACAAAATAAGTAAGGCGTTGGGGATTTAGCTCAGTGGTAGAGCGCTAGCCTAGCAAGCATGAGGCCCTGAGTTCTATCCCCAGAATCCCCCCAAAAGAAATGCTCAATTAAAAAAATAAACTAATAAATAAATAAGAAAAGAAAACGCCCACCCTGAGACTGCAAGCTTGAGCTGCCCATGGCCATTTCACCATCCACAGGGAGGAGGAGTCCTGCAGTAGAAAAGAACGAGGCCCACACACATTATATGCAGGGACTAAGCAGAGATGAAAGATGGAGACAGACACACACACACAAAGATAGAGAAGAATTTGATGACCATCATTTGAGCCCTTAGCCTAGCCATTTCTGAATAGCTACACTTTAAGGAAATGAAATATTATAAGCTCCCAGTCTATTATTTCAGCCTTGGTTAAAATGGTAGTTGAGCCAGGCACGGCGGCACACGTCTGTAATCCTAGCATTCGGGAGACTGAGGCAGGAAGATGGCAGCGAGCTCAAGGCCAGCCTGGGCTACACAGTGAGACCCTGTTTTAAAAAAAAAAAAAATGCTATAGTTGAAACCAGAGCTTCAATAGGAATCTTGAGAGAATGAGAAGTTATTGACATGGGGCTTTTGAGAGAATGTAAAGTATTGTATTGGACACAGTTGTTTTTGTGTAGCAAAGATTAGGAATAAACTGAAAGGTAGGTGCAAAAGGAAAAAAGAGAGAGAGAGAGGGAGAGAGATTTAGCCATATGGAGTTAAGATCTTATTTCAAATTACATTCATTCTTATATTATATCTTGTCATCATGATCTTGAGTTGTTTGTATGCAAGAAGTTCTCTATAATATTCAGTACTAACTACAATGTTTTATTGTTTTATAGCCCTTAACCTTAAGACTATGATGCTTTTTTATCGTAGAAAATTATATTTACTCACTGTAAATTTGTTATGGGAAATTGAACTTTCCATCATCCTTGTAATATTTAACCCAATGAACACAAGAATGTTTTATTTAAACTAAAGAACACAAGAATGGTAGCGTTTCTTGGCATTAGGAAAAAGTGTCTATAAGTTGTTTCCTCTTGTATAACAAATGCTGATTATAACAAACACCAATTATAACAGGCACCCATTAGAAACACGATGCCAAATCCAAACGTTTTCTTCTACGCACTGGACTTCTCAGTTGCGTCAACCAGTACATTGTTCTTCCTCTTTCAGGGGCTGCTGGGGCGGGGCAAGGCAGGCAAAGTCTAGACAGGTTGGTGAGGTCAGCGCGGGCACGTGGATCGCTGGTGTTCTGAACATCCTACCCTCTCCTAGGGCCTGTGACGGCCCCCAGTGTTCAGAGACCCTGGATACCAACTCTGAGGCCACGCCAATGTCTAGAGCTCCAGCTTGTCCTTGCGATCTACTGGTCCAGTGGACATCATTGAATGGAGGTCAGTGGCGACCTCACCCCAGAAGCCCGCTGGAGCCCCATCCCTGCCCTGCTGTCGGTTGCTTAGTTCCTGAAACCAGAGTCAAGATCTGCACCTCCAGCAGCTCCAGACTCCCACACCCTGATCCCTGACCTGTGTGGATCCGGAGCTTTTCCTCATAGAAAGCACTTAGTGGGGGTTCCTGGATTCCCCTCCCCTTTCCAAACAAAATAAAAGCTGTAGTATATCCTTGGGATAATTACAGCCTTCAGTAAAACCACTCACAACTTGAAATATACACAATTGGTGATTCCTATTGTCACTGGGTTGGGTTTGAAACAAAGAACTTAACCCATCTTTTTAAAATAAGGTCAGGGGTTGGGGATTTAACTCAATGGTAGAGCACGTGCCTAGCAAGCACAAGGCCCTGAGTTTGATACCCAGCACTCAAAAAATAAAATAAAATAAAATAAGTGGGCAGGTTCGCTGACTCTTGTCTCGCAAAAAGAATTTCCAAGATGCACAAGTAAAAGAGACATGAGACGGTTTATCAGAGATAGAGATACAGGAGTGGAGTCCAGGTACTCAAAGAGATGAGAACACCTTACAAGCTGGAGTGGGGCACGTTTAAAGGGGTGTCTGGAACACAGGTGATCTTGGATGTGTGTCTCCCTGTCTGGCAGGTTACAGGGCAAGCCAGCTACCTGTATTGGAAGTTAAGATGTGCTGCTCCCCAGCGCTGCTGCTTCCTGAGGACCGAAGAAGCACAATTTACTGAGTCCAGAGTCCTGATTTACCAGTTATTGTAAAAAGACCTTTAGGAATTTTCTTTTTTCGAGTGAGCTTTCTGGAAAGGAAAAACTGCAGTTTTTCTTTAAAGTACCAACCTTACAATCTCGATTTCCTTGTTTCCTTTTTACTTACTTTTTTGTGTTTTTTTGGTTGTTGTTGTTTTGTTTTGTTTTCTGAGACAGGGTCTTCTATGTAGTCCAGGCTGGTGTCAAACTCATAGTGACCCTCCTGCCTCAGGCTCCTGCGTGCTGGGATTACAGGTGTGCACCACCACTCCTGGCTTCCTTTTATTTCTTCTCTCCTACCTCACTATCTTGTGCCACCTAGTTCTTCAGGGTGGCCATAGCCAAAGGACAGGCCTTGCAGAGTGGGAAGCAAAAGTTTATTTAAAGTGTGGTAAATGTAGAAGAAGAAGACCAATCTTAACAACAGAATGGTGCTGCAAGGTAGGGGGCATCCGGCTTGGGACAGCCCAGCGAGTGTGAGATGTACTTCATATTCAGAGAGGCAAACTCTTTTGTTGATTCGTGTGATCTAGACCAATCAGGGTCTTAGCCTTTGTTTCTGGGAAGGGGACAAAGTCAGCATATAGTAAATGTGAGTAACACTTTCACAAGGATACAGTAGGGTACATATTTTCAAGCCAATGGTACACAATAAGCATGTGATGATCTCACAATCATCAGCCACAGAGAAGCATGTGGTCATTTTACAATGTTGGTCATCTGTGTTTCGTCCTGGGTTTTTCTATGTCCCTCTAGTCTGTCTGCCCCTGCAAGTTCATCTGGTTTCACTCCAGATGAGGAGTGGAGGGGAGTGAAGACCACTGGTTGGTAGACTATCTGCAAGAAAGACAGCCTGTTCATACTACTAGTGCCCACCTCATTGTGACACATGGTCAGTGTGTTATTTTGTACGTCAGGTTTGTTTGTTCACTTGTTTTTTGGGGGTGCTGTGGATCAAACTCAGGGCCTTGCACTTGCCAGGCAAGCACTCTGCCACCGAGCTAAATCCCCTGTGTTACTAGGTAGAAAGCACTATTGTCTGCGATCAGGAGTCATACGGGCCTTTTGCAACTCTGGCCTTTGTGTGTTCCATGCTTCCGGCAAATAACAGTGGAGTTTGTACTACATCAGTTGGCACACCTGTCTCAGAGAGGCGCCCATGATTTCCGCCCTCACTCTGATATGGTATTCCAAATTTCATCACATCTCAGGCTTCATCAATCTTCATTTTTTTATGCCATGAATCTGCAAGCTTGGCGGACCTACTGAGGTTGAGAAGAATGATCTCTTCTAAGACACAGCTGGATACCACTTGTTAGGTTAAAAACAACAAACAAAAATCAGACAATGTGCAGCTTTGAGCCCACACGTGCCCGCATGTCCTTGAGCCATTGCTTCTGGTGACCCTAAACTGGACACATAATGAGTCTCTACAAACTACGGCATCTTCCCAATACAAAACTAATGCCCAAAACATGTGGAAGTTTCTAGAAAAGCTGGAAGAGAAGACGACATGGCCCCTGAACAGAGTCCCTGAGAATCTCCTGAAAACTCGAGCTCCCTCAGCAACCCCAGCAGGTGGTGATCACACTTCTCCTATCCCATTCCGCACCATTCCCCCGCCAGGCTCGTCCCCCACCAGGCTCGCTCAGCGCTCCTCTGTTTGTACATCCAAATCCTGCCAGCCTGAATATACTATTCAGCAAAGAGAAGCCAGCCAAAGAGTGTTTTGCACGAGAAAAGCTGTCTAGCTGAACAGCTAAACACACCAAATATTGTGTACCACCACTCCACATGCAAAAGTTGGGGGGAAATGAACTATATCCTTGGTAAATCTTGTCCTTTTTTAAAAATAAAACTTCTACTCCTTTTCCTAACCCATCTTTCTGTCCCTGTTCTCAGTGTGAACAGTTATAAAGGTAGGTTAAAGAGTTCTGCCCTGGGGGTTGGGGATTTAGCTCAGTGGTAGAGCACTTGCCTAGCAAGTGCAAGGCCCTGAGTTTGATCTCCAGCATCCCCCCTCAAAAAAGCTCTGCCCTGGCTAAGGTTGGCACACCATCACACTCTAACCAACACTTCGCACTACAGATGTTTTTTGTGGCACTGGGGATGGAAGGCAGGCAGGCTATACCACTGAGCTACATCCCAAGCCCTTTCTAATTTTTGAGACAGGGCTGCCCAGGCTGGCCTCAAATTTGTGATCACCCTCCTTCGGCCTCCCAAGTACCTGGAATTACAGGAATGCACCACTGCCTCCAGCCTGAACCCCAAACTTCTTTTGTTTTTATTAAAATATTCTCTAACATAGCCATACCCAGTAGAACTTCCTGCTGTGATGAAAATGTCCTCTACATGCCCCATCCAGTATGGTAGCCATGAGGCTGTTGAGCATGCGGAATGTGACTAAGGTAACTGAGGAGCTAAATTTCTAAGGTGCTTTTTTTTGTTGTTTTTTGTGGTTCTAGGGATCAAACCCAGGGCCTCATGGCTTCTAGGCAAGTGCTGTACTGCTGAGATACACATCTAGCCCCTCAAATCTCTAATTTTACCAATGTCACAGATGTGGTTTTGTTTTTGTTTTTGTTTTGGGGTTCTGGAGATTGAACTTGGGACCTTGTGATTTCTAGGCAAGCACTCTACCACTGAGCTAAATCCCCGGCTCCTCAAATTTCTAATTTTATTGGATTGTAAGTAATTTTAATTTTTTTCAGTACTAAAGAATGAACCTAGGGACATTCTACACTGAGCTACATCTCTAGGCCTTTTAAAAACTTTTTTTTTTTGAGACAGAGTCTTGCTATGTAGCCCAAACTGTCCTTGAACTCACAGTGCTCCTCCTGCCTCAGCCTCCCAAGTGCTGAGATTACAGGCATGTACCATCACACCTGGCTTTATTTTTATTTTTGTACACATTTATTTCATTTAAATAGTCACGTGAAGCTAGTGTCCACTGTACTGATCAGCTCAACTCTAGAATTCTTCCAATGATAATAAAGGATATTATATGAAACTGTCAAAGAAAAGTCAAAATTAAACTGACCGGGCTGAGAATTTAGCTCAGTGATTGAAGTGATTGGAGTGCTTTGTGGCCAAGCACAAAGCCCTGAGTTCAATCCCTGGCACTAAAAAAAAAAAAAAAAATTAAACTGATTGTAATATAGTGTCCAGGATGTTCATTATTTCATACCTTATTGTCTCACTAGAATTTTGTTTGTTTGTTTTGTGGCAGTTCTGGGAATTGAAACCAGGGCCTGCACACTAAGCTATATGCCCAGCATTTTTCTTTCTTCTTTCTTCTTCTTCTTCTTCTTCTTCTTCTTCTTCTTCTTCTTCTTCTTCTTCTTCTTCTTCTTCTTCTTCTTCTTCTTCTTCTTCTTCCTTTTTTTTTTTTTTTTTTTTTTTTTTTTTTTGAGGCAGGACCTTGCTAAGTCACCAAATTATCCAGTCTGGGCTCAATTTTGGCGATCTTGCTGCCTCGAACCTTCCAGAGTGCTGTGATTATGGGCATGTGTCACCATGCCTGGCTCACTAGGAAATATTTTTCTCTGGTCTAAGGACCTGAAAAAGCAAGGCTGCTCCTAAACAACTAATTAGTTTAGTTTTTAATTTTAAGGAGACCTATGAAGCTCGTATCAGTCATGGTTTTCTTTTTCCATTTGGCCTTTGGAAACTCAACCATACTCAGAGCCCACCTTTACCACATGTACTTTTGTGAGGGTTTTTGCTTTCTATATGGAGTTAGGGCTTGAACCTAGGGCTTTACACATGCGAGGCACACACCTCACCACTGAGCTACACCGCTGGTCCCCATGCGCACCGCTGGAGACTGAAGCCACCCTCAGTTCCTCTGATCTCTTTTCTACCCTGTTGTCTTTTTTGGTAAATTTATATAGCTACACAACAATCACCATGACTTAATTTAAAAATACTTCTAATGCCCCCAAAAGAATGTGCTCTTTACCAGTCACTTGCCATTCCCAGTCAACCACTAATCTACTTTCCATCTCCGTAGATTTCTTCTTTCTAGATATTTTATAGCAATAGAATCATACAACGTGCCTTTGTATCTGGCTTCTTTCACTGACCATAATGTTTTTGAGGTTCATCCATAGTATTGATCAGCACTTCATTCCTTTTTATTGCCAAATAGTATTCTACGATATGGATATACTACATTTTGTTTATCCATTCACTGAACGATAATCCTGGCTTCTTTCATTGACCATAATGTTTTTGAGGTTCATCCATAGGATTGATCAGCACTTCATTTCTCTTTATTGCCAAATAGTATTCTACGATATGGATATACTACATTTTGTTTATCCATTCACCGAACGATAATCGTTTGGATTGTTTGTACATTTGTGCCATTAGGAATAATGCCGCTATGAACATTCTCCTACCAATCCTTCTGTAGACGTATGTTTTCATTTCTCTCGGGCAAGTACCTAGAAATGAAATTGCAGGGTCACATGGCAAATTTATGTTAAGAAGCTGACAGACTGTTCTCCAAAGTGCCGCACTATTTCACATTCCCACAAGCGGTGGGTATACGAAAGCTCTGGTTTCAGGGCTGGGTGTGTAGCTCGGACTTGTAGCTCTTACACAGCACACACAAGGTCCTGAGCTCCGTCCCCAGCATGGGAGTAGGGGGGCAGGGAGCGTCCTGTTTCTGCACACTCTAGTCCTCACATCCTTGACACTTGTTATTGCCTGTTTTATTGATTATAGCCACTCCGGTCAGTGTGAAGGAGTATCTCATTGTGGTTGCTTTGCATTCTTCTAATGACTAGTGACATCTTTTCATGCACTTATGAGCTGTTTGTATATCTCCTTTGGTGAAATGCCTATTCAATTCTTTTGCCCATTTTTAATTTGGCCTATTGCCTCATTATTATCGAATTGTAAGAATTCTTTATATGGTGTGAATATATATCTTTTTATCAGTTATGTGATTTATAAATATTTTCTCAAGCCCGTGTCAGGGCACACACCTGTAATCCCAGCACTTGGGAGGCTGAGGCAGGAGGAGCACTGTGAATTCAAGGACAGTTTGGGCTATATAGCAAGACCCTGTCTCAAAATGCAAAAAATAAATAAAAAATAAATATTTTCTCCCAGCTCATCTTTTCACTGATGGTGGATTTTTGTTTGTTTGTTTTTATTTTTGGGGAGGTGTTGTTTTTTGAGACAGGTCTTACTATATAGTCTAGGCTGTTCTTGAACCCACTATGTAGCCCAGGCTGGCTTTGAACTCACTGTGATCCTCCTGCTTCAGCATCCTGTGTGCTGGGATTACAGGTGTGGGCCACCATGTTTGGTTGATGTTTTTTTAACTGAAAAGTTTTTAGTCTTTATAAAGTTCAATTTATATTTTTTCTTCTATTACTTGTTCTTTGTTTTATTGTTTGTTTGTTTTATTTGGGTGCCAGGGATCAAGCTCAGGGCCTTGTGATAGCTAGGCAAGCGCTCTACCACTTGAACTAAATCCCCAAATCCCCAAATCCCCAACTCCTACTTGTGATTTTGATGTTATACCTGAGACTCTCTGTCTAATTCAAAGTCATTACATGTATTCTTATTTTTAGACACAATCTCACTACATAATTCAGGCTAGTCTTGAACTCACTATGTAGCCCAGTCTGGCCTCCAACTCACTGTGATCCTCCAACCTCAGCCTCCCAAATGCTGGGATTATAAGTGTGCGCCCTCATAACCTGCTAATGAAGATGTATTCCTATGTTTTCTTCTAAGAGTTTTATAGTTTTAGCTCTTACCTTAGTGTCTAACTCATTTTGAATTAATTTTTGCATATGGCATAAGGGTCTAGGCTCACATTTTTTGCCTGTGGATATTCAATGGTTCCAGAGCCGTATGTTAAAAAGACTATCTTTTTTCCACTGAATTGCCTTGGCGTCTTGGTCAAAAATCAATTGGTCATAAAGATAAGGATTTATTCCTGGTCAGTCTATTCTATTCCGTTGATTTGTATGACTATCCTTATGACCACACTGTCTTGATTACTGTCCTTGTTTCCATTCTTCTCGTTTATTCATACACTTATCTTTAATTTGTTTAACTGGAATCATATATCATCTCCAAATTGATATTAGCTCTTGGCAAGAATGTAATTGAGGCTTCCTAAAATCAAACCATCAAGGCCTCTTTTGTGAATAACATTGCAAAGCCATTAAAGGGACTACAACCATATTCTTCTTCAAACAAACCCCACAGGGGATCAAGAAAGGAACAGACATCTACCCTTGCCACAATAATCAGATTTGCTGATTCTCGAGGAAGAGAGAAGACACACTGCTAATTAGGAGGCAGTTAAGGAATTATGTTCTTTCTCAATATGGCTTTAGAATATACCAGACCAAAGATATAATGTCTGTCTTTGAGCTATGGGCATGAAAGTATTTTATTTAGCAGTTTCCGTATTCAAAGAAATCAGAAATATTGAATATTGAATAGAAAGCCCTAGTGGAGAGCCCTCGTCTGCCTTGAAGGATGAGATACAGAATGCCAACACCCTTCCCTACAAGAATGATTTTTGCGTTATGACCAATTTGATAAAGCCTGAAGACAGGACTCTAGAAGAGCTGGAGAACTGAATGGGGAAAGGGGAAGACTCTGGGGAGATAGACTCCGTCCTGGTGAAGGAAATGGTTTTCCGGAAGTGAAAGAACCTGCAGGGGTTGGCTTGGGGAGGGCTGATGGCCATTGCAGTCCAGAGAGAGGATGTAGAATAAAGGACAGGAGGATGCCATTAGCATTTGAGGGTTTTTTTTTGGTTTTTTTTTTTTGGGGGGTGTTGCGACAGGGTCATGCCATGTAGTTCAGACTGGCCTTGAACTCACTATGTGGTCCAGGCTGGCCTCGAATTCTTGGCACTCCTCCTGCCTCAGCCTCCCAAGTGTTGGGATTACAAGTGTGCGCCACCATGCCTGGCTAACACTCGATTGATTCTTTTGTTTTTGGTCTCTGGAAAAACCTGAGTTTCTACCCAGTTGTAAAAAATTACAGTTCTGCACTGTAAATCTTCGTCATCTTTTTCCTCCTTCCTTTGGCAGTACTGGGGATTGCATCAGTGGATAGGGTCCAAGGAGGTCCCCCAGAGAGAAGATGGGGACCTCCACTTGACCCACCAAATAGGTTCTTGACTCTCATCATGGAAAAAGAGGGCTGGGGATTTAGCTCAAATGGTAGATTGTTTGCCCAGTAAGCTCAAGGCCCAGAGTTTGATCCCCAGCACCATCACTGCCCCCCCCAAAAAGGGAAAAGAACTTCAGGATGTGTCAGTGTGAAGCACAAACAGATTTATTAGGGAGAGTTAGAAAGTAAAGAATGGGAGGCTGGGGATTTAGCTCAGTGGTTAGAGTGCTTGCCTTTCAAGCACAAGGGCCT
>PVJO010001189.1:0-10598 GCA_004026905.1 Hystrix cristata
GGGATCAAACTCAGTACCTTGTGCTTGCAAGGCAAGCACTGTAACCACTGAGCTAAATCCCCAGCCCCCCTGATCTCTTTTTTATGTTAGTTTTAGATTTCTTCTTTTTTTCCTTGGCTCTGGGGATTGAACCCGCAGCCTTCTCACTGAGCTACACCTCTAGACCTTTTCATTTTATGAGACAGGATCTCCCTTATTCTCTAAATTGTGCTGGCTATGTTCAAATTCGTGATTCTCTTGCCTCGACTTCCCAGAATGCGGGGATTACAGGCATGCCCTGCCACACCTGGCTCCTTTAGAGTTTTGAAGCATCATCTCTATAGTTCGCTGAGCATCGCAAGCTCATCTCTGCCTCTTGGACTTGACTTGTGAATGGCGATTTAAATTGGGGTCTATGATCATGCGTTTCCCTCCTTACTTGTTTATAGTATTTGCAGATTTTCTGGACAACCCACATTATTGTGGGCAGAGTAGGAAACAAGGAAAAGGGGAAAAGAAAAAGAAAAAAAAAAGCAAGAAAATCCCTATCAGACAGACATGAGTGCTATTAGCTTTGAGTTTTATATACACTTGTCATCACTTCTCAACAAAAGCACACATAGCTCATATGCTCTGAATATGTGGATCACCACTGATCTCTCGGGGCTGAGCATTGTGAAATGTGCCCCTGGCAGTGGTTGGGGCCATGCAGATCTGCAACTCAGCCACCATAGCTCAGATCTTCACCATGTGATCTTTAGTATGTCTCAATTTCCTCATCTCATGGGCCTAAGGCAGCCAGTAACCATGTCTACTTCATGACTGGGAATAATAAATGAGCATTTGATATGTAAAAAGCTTTAAAAATAATATTGGACATATGTAAGTGTGGGATAGGAGAAAATACCAAGAAGTCAGTATTTGTTGAATGAATTCTCCATCACCATTCCAGTGATAAAGCGGAAAAAAGTAGAGAGAGGAAGGGAGACAAGGATGTCCTTAGAGTTCTATGGAGGGAAAAATGGAAGTACCTTTCTTAAGTAAAGCCCTTGGGTTATCTACATATGCTCTAGACCTTTCTTTAACTGTGCTGGATGATCCAGAGGGCATGAGGAGCATGTTCACACGTGTGCATGTGTGTGTGAAAAAGAAGGCTCTAAAAGTGGTTGCTGAAATGTTAAAGAAGGTCATTATTTCCTGAGACACCTGCTTTGATTTGGGCTGTGGTCAAACCTTATAATAAGTCGGGTTAACAAAAGCAATCTGTGTGTCCTCAGCACATCAAAAGGCAGCGTGCCGTTGAGGGAGATGTTACTTATCCCAGGTCTGCCTTGTGCTCTGTCCTTCTCCCCCGGAGCACATGGACGGCACTGGAACCTATTGACCAGCCAACCCTGGGAAACATAGCAAGATTTATCATCTCTTGGAGTAAAAATTGACCCCAATTTAACCTCTATTAATATTTATTTCTCAGGTCAATAAATCTAGAATTTGTCTTAGTAAAAGTCAATATCAGTTGAATTCTGTCTATCCTTTTAAGGGGGTAAAGAAGAAAAGCAGATTGTAATTAGAAAATGTTATAAAAATAAAATAATAAAGTCACATACAAAATCCCCAAGAGGGAAGGAGACGCAGAACTTCAGCCACTTCTGATTTTAAAATAAGTAGGAAAAAACATGGATATTCAAACCTCAACATAATTTGTCTTGATTCCCCAATTAACATCTTTGGTAGAAGTGGAGACTCCAACTAGAAAGAAAAGGTATGGGGCCCATGTTTCAGACTCAAGTGAGCTGAAGTTCCCCATTTCACTTCTCTGAGCCTCTGTTTCCAAATCTTGTGAGGAAAAAAACCCCAGCCTGTATTTCTACCTGTGTTGTTTTGTTCATTATACATTTACCCAAGAATTTCAGCTCTGTTATACTAGGCAGTCATCTTTCCTTTGTACACATTTTACTGGCCTCACTATAGAAGTAAAATAATTTTACTACATTTTAGTGAAAACCAAAAAAAGATATGAATTGATCTTTGCTATGTGAAGCCGTCCTTACTTCACACTGGTACCCTGTAAATGCATTGAGTGGAAGGGGCAGTTAGGTTTCAGCCACCATGTGTTTGATACATTAGCTGTCAAACCTCTGCCCAACCTATAAAATCCTGCCTAACTTTCACAGCTTGCCTCTTATTTTCCCTGTCTCCTGGGGAGTTAATTTAGTACGCTTGTGTCTTAGTCCATTTTGTGTTGCTACAGCATAATACTAGACATTGGATGATGCATAAAGTAAAGAGCTTTATTTGGCTTGAGATTCTGGGGCTGAAAAGTCCAAACAACATGATGCCAACACCAGACGAGGCCCCTGGCATGTGCTAGGAAGGAGGTACAGAGAGAGAGAGAGAGAGAGAGAGAGAGAGAGAGAGAGAGAGGGAGAGAGAGAGAGAGAGAGAGATGATACAGCCAGACAGGAAGCAAGAGACTAGGGAGAGGCCAGGCTTGCCCTTTTAGTATAGTCTCCTTCTCTGGAAACTAACCCATCTTTTGAAACCAACACTAATTACTTTTGCAAATGGCATCCCCATGACCTAATTAGCTCCCTCAAAGGCCCCATCATGATACCATTACAACGAAGAATTAAGTACCAACATGATTTTGGTGGAGACAAACTACTGTCCATGCACAGCGCATTGGGACCACCCTTCCTTCAGTGCATCGCAGTGTTTTCTGCAACACCTTTTTGATATCTGATTCTTACCCAGTATATTGCCTCAGTGTCTTCGTAAAATGGAGAAAATACTATCTGCCATACAGGATAGTTCTAAGGGGTTACATAAGATGTGTTGTAGAATGCTTACCTTGACAATATTTGGCACATAGTACAAGCTCGGTGAATATTAATTCTTACTGGTGTTTTTGTTCATCAGCCCCCTTTGCTGGGCTCAATATATATTTGTGGGATAAATGACCCAAGACATGATGCCAGTGGTCAGCCAGCCCCGAGTGAGCTGTGGAGGAGGATGCTTTGGACCTCCATGGACCAGAAGGGGAGCTGTGAGAAGCAATGCTCTTTTGTTTCCAACAGGCTAAGAAACATTCTGTTTTATTTCTGGAAAGGAAGTTTACTTTTCACCTTGTGGTCCTCTTTCTTCTCTTGCGGTATTTTCTTGATCTATGAAACCCAGTCACTATCCACCTCTTCATTTTGAAAAGTAAACCTCCTGCTGGTCTTGCGCACTGGGAGCCTTCCTCATGTGACAGTCAAATGCCAACTTAGTGTGTACACTGGCTCTGGCTAATGGCAGCAGGCAAGGCAGGAGCAAAGGCAGGTGCCGTGGCCATCACATTCCAAAGCCCACTTCTGCTTGTCCTGGGTGCTCCTGTGTGCTTGGGCCCTCACGGTCCCATGGCAGGAAGCTGTCGATGTCCCCGTGGATGGCAGCCACTGGCTGAGCATGCTTGGGGTCACTGCAGTGGAAGGAACATGAAATAGTGCTCAGACCATCTGATGCCCTGGTGCATATGAAAGAAAGCTGATCCTGCACCTGCAGAGGTGCCCCTGCCATTCCGGAGGGAGGACGTGGAAGCCAGTTTTGCAGCACCTGGGCATTACTTTTTTTTTTTTAACCAAGAACATGTATTGGTACATCGTATACATAACAATCACATTTATCATGGTTATTTTGTACCTGTACATGATGTATCTTGGCTCCTCCCCTTCCCCATCCCTCCCTTCTGTTCCTTCCCTTCCTTATTTACAGCAGGTTTATTTACAGTTTTCCATTTTCTCCCTTTCCTCCTCTTTCCTTTTTCCCTTCCTTCTCTTCTCCCTTCTCCCTTTCTAGTTCTCTCTTTTGAATATTATCTTTCTTTTACCTAATATCTATTATACCTCTTTGTCTTTATGTACACTTAAGGTTTCTCATATCAGAGAAACAATTTGATGTGTGCTCATGAGTGACTGATTTATTTTACTTAAGAGTATGTTCTCAAGGTGCATCCATTTACCTACAAATGACTCTAGTTCATCCTTTTTTTACGGCAGAGTAGTACTCCATTGTGTAGAAAAACCACATCTTCTTTAGCCATTCCTTAGTTGTTGGGCATTTGGGTTGTTTCCAAGACTTAGCTATTACAAATTGTGCTGCTATGAACATGGTTGTGCATATATCTCTATGGTATGAGGTTTTCAATTCTTCTGGGAAGTTACCAAGCAGAGGAATAGCTGGGTCAAATGGAACTTCTAGTTGTAGTTTTTCAAGGTGTCTCCATACTGATTTCCACAGTGGTTGGACTAGTCTACATTCCCACCAACAGCGGAGAAAAGTACCTTTTCCCTGCAGCCCTGACAGCTCTTGTTGTTGGTTGATTTTTTGATAATAGCTATTCTTTCTGGAGTGAGATGGAATCTTAGTATTCTTTTGATTTGCATCTCTCGAATGACCAATGATGTTGAACACTTCTTCATATGTTTATTTGCCATTTTTATTTCTTCATCTGAGAAATGTTTATTCATTTCCAATGCCTGGCATTACGTTTTCGAGAACGATCCTTTCCTGCAATGTGTGATCAAAACATACAAGAAGGTCCAAAAGGACTCTGCTTTGCTTCCGTCTGGCTGCTCTCCCATCTGCACAAGGAGCTGATGGTCTCCCTGGTGGAGAGCAGCTTCGAGGTTGCGCCGGCAGACTCTTTCCCTCTTTGTGGCGCCTTTGTGGCCCAGTACCTGGTTCTGGCTGCTGTCTTCTCGAATGCACTGCTGTGTAGCCTGCACTCTGAAGCCACCCAGTGCCCCAAACCACCATTCTACATGGCTAGGTTTCTGTCCTTCAGCTTAGATCACATAACCTTCCTGTGGCGTGTGAAGAACGCCTTCATTGCCTTGACGGAGAGCTTTGTGTGCTATGTGGTTTATTGCTCCTCTGCACTACTTGCTTCAGAAGTCCTTCAGAGAAACTCAACTCTCCGGGACCTTCTGAGCTCTGCTTCTGTCTGGCTGTTCAGAAATGACTTTGGGTACTCAGAAATGACGAGTACCAAAGCCCATCATGCCAATATGGGTGTTACTGGTGGGATCCGCTGCCTTCCCCCAAACCCGCTGTCCCAGGAATCTGAAGCCTGTTGATGCCTCTGGAGAACATGGAGTTGTGGTTTTCTCTTTCGGTTCCACAGTCTCGGAGTTCCAGAGAAGAAACCTCTGCCCGTTGTTGAGAGTTTGGTCAAAATACCTCAAATGGTCTTGTGTTGTTACACTGGGACTCCACCATGAAATCTCGCAAAGAATGTGATCTTTGTCAAGTGGTTACCCCAAAATGATCTGCTTGGTCACCCAAAGCCCTGGGTGTTTAATCACACACTCTGGTGCCATGGTATTTATGAAGGGTTGTGCAATGGCATACCCCTGGTGACGATGCCCCTGTTCAGTGATCAAATGGACAACACAAAGTGCCTGGAGACCCAGGGAGCTGGTGTGATCCTGAATGTATTTGAAATGATCTCTGATGATTTAGCAAATGGTATTAAAAAAACTATCAATGACAAAAGCTACAAGGAGAACACCATGCATCTCTCCAGCCTTCACTAGGACTGTCCCATGGAACGGCTGGACCGGATTGTGTTATGGGTGGAGTTTGTGATCAGGCACAAGGGGGCGCCACACCTGAGCCCTGCAGCCCATGACCTCGCCTGGTACCGGTACCACTCCTTGGGTCTAATCTGCTTCCTCCTGGCCATTGTGCTGTCAATGGCCTTCATAGCTTTTAAATGTTGTGCCTACAGCTTCCAGAAATGATTTGAGAAAAAGAGGCACGTTAAGAAAACCCACAAATCCAAGCGCATTGAGAAGTGGGTGGGAAACAAGGAAAATTTTTGCTCAATTCTATTAATCAGTTCTACCCGTGAAGAGTCAGTGTTAAATTCCTTTTATTCTCATTAAAGAAATTCTTTCCCTAAAGTATTTTTAAAAAATAAAAGCAATCGAATCATTAGTCACCCTTACAGGCGAAAATATGCAAATATGGATTCTGCGAACACAGGATTCAAAGTGGTCCTTCCTTGGTCCTTCCGACTTTGATGATGATTTTAACGTCACAGTCTGATTTAGCCTCCCGTTGTTGGTCCCTTGGCAGTGACGGTTGGTCTCACTTACGACCTGGATTTGTAGGTCGCTTTGTGTGTTTAAAGGTGGAAACCTTTGTACCTTGAGGGAGTACTGAATGTGAATGAATGGCCTGGAGTTCTTGAAAACAATACATGATTTTTCACTTCAGGGGGAAAAGACAGAATCTATGAAATTAATGGGCAATATATTTAAGATGATAATAATTGAATTTGAGAACAACTGAACTCTAGTGCTGGGGAAGTTTGTTTTCTCTGATGTTTACCATAACTAAAAATGTATTAATAAATTCACATACATTATTAAAAAAAAATAACCAGAATAATGACTTTCAGATGCTGGGCTTTCAAGACCATGTTATGAGGACACAAAATTAGGAACTTGCCAGGCTAGCTGTCCTCCCTTTTCTCCTCCTACTCTCTCCTATGCATGGGCGCCTCCGGGATGAATATTATCTCAGCAAGATCCAGAAACGGAAGGTTTTCATGGAACCCTGCATTACGTATGACAGAAACCAAAATCTTTCTCATCAAGTGACTGAAGGAAAACAAATTATGTTTTGCTATTTGCATCTGTTGTTGCCTTTCTCACCATTTATGGGATTGAACAAAGTTAATTTGACAGACATTTATTCATCTTCTGTAATGAAATTGTAAAGAATGGTGTGAATTTCTTCCCTCAGGCCTCTGAGAAAATCATTTTCTAAATGTGTTTTTTTTTAATCACCTAAAATGTTTATCTGCCCTGAGGTTTCAAGACAGAAGACTTGGCTTTCCAAAGCATCACACAGAAAACCATAATAAATTCATTATTAATTGGAGCAGCAAAACAGTCAATTACAGGAAAACATCCAGTGTTTTCTTATTATGCTGCATCCAAAATTTGTTTTCCAAACACAAATAATGTTAGCACTTATGTATTTAATTCACTTTTTTTGGAATATCCTTTTTGTTGGGTTCTTATACATTTAAAAATATATTTCCTGCTTCCATTTAAACAGGTGACATTTTAAAATTTTAGAACATTTCAATTTAACTAATGTTGCTATGACAATAGTGATGGTTCTGAAATAATTTTCTGATCTTCTGAGCTCAAGAGGTAAGACTTTAGGAATGAACTCACTCAATGATTGGGAGAGTGGGGTAAAACTTAGACGGGAGGAGACAGCTGATGCTTCTCTTAGAAAGAGATACTCACGTAGGTAAAGAAGTAAGAAAGGCCTTGGAAAGCAGGCACGCTGTGGTGAAAGAAAGGCCTCTTGGGAGAGTGTGAGTCCTACAACAGTCACCAAACTTCGTGCACTGGCACAAAGTCTCCTTCTGAGACCTACATCTAAAGTCCCAGGTTTGGCTTTTATTGGTTTCTCTTAGGTCACATGTTCATCTCTGAGCCAATTAGAGTGGAAAAGAGGATGAACAACTCTGACTGGCTAGTCCTGAGTTTCAAGAGTTTTCCTAGGGGGCTGGGGATTTAGCTCAGTGATTAGAGTGCTTGCCTTGTAAGCACAAGGGCCTGAGTTCGATCCCCGGCACCACCAAAAAAAAAAAAAAAAAAAAAAAAGAGTTTTCCTAGACACGGGGCCGGGGGTAGGGGTGGATATCAGCCCTATTTGAATTATGTAAGGAGAGGGGTTGTTTTCTGAAGAGAAATTGCTATTGTTATGAAGTTGGGTAAGAAAAAATTTCTGCTAGTAAAGCTTTTCTTTCCCCATCTTCTGGGTCTACAGAAAATTACACAGAACAAAATAAAAGCCAAACTATAATGCTATTTGAAGAACTCGGACAATTTATGATGGGTTTAATTATTGGCCCTACTTCCTTACTCCTCCCTGCTACATGTCTGTGTCCCCTCAAAATTTATATATTGAAATACCCCAAAATAATGGTATTAAAATGTGGGATCATTGGAAGGCGATGATGGTATGGAGCCAGAACCTTTCTAAATAGAATCCGTGCCTTTATAAAGGAGGGTGAAAGAGGTTCCTTCTCCCTTCCATCTTGTACAGACATAGCAAGAAGGCTCCATGACCCCTCATCGGACCCTGAATCTGCCTTGATCTTTGACTTCCCAGTCGCTAGGACTGTTAGAAATTAATTTCTGTTATTTCTGAACCATCCAGTTGATGTTATTTTGTGATAGCAGCCAAGTAGCTGAAGACATTCTGTAATAGATTAGTATACACCCAGCCTCGCTTTGTTCCCATGGTGGACAGAGTATCTTTGTTGCTCCTGGAACTTGGGCTTGATCATGAGATTTCTTTTGGAAAATAGGATGTTGGTAGAGGGACTTGGAGGAGGTTTTAAAAGTGCCAGCGTGTTTGGGTTTTGGTCTCTTGATTGTGCCACGGCAATGGGAAGAATGTGCCTTGGGTCCCCACTGGCCTCAGCAAAGTGGCAAACGTGGGGACCATACTTGAAACTGGCTTGTCACCTGAGACAGGACCAGTGAGATTCAGACAAGATCAGCTGACCTTCGGTGGAACCACAGAAGCATGAGTGAGAAGTGAAGCTTACGTGGAATGATGTCTCAATGTTATGGTTGGTTGTTGCATAACAATAGCTAAAGAAGCCTCCTCACTCAAGTCCAGCTGTGCAGAGAAATAAGAAATGGGAACATACCTGATTGGTTTATTAGTTTTCTTAAACAGAAAATGCTCCATATTCTTTCTCCTTTTGTCAGTCTGGACACCATCTACAGAGTGAATACAAAATGACTTCTAACTTAGTTGAGTCATTTCTTATCATGATTTGCTCAAATTAGATTTTATTTCTATTGTTTTTCCTTTTTTATAAATGTCCCCCAAACTCTAGAAGAGTTTATAATTTGTGTCCCAAAGTGGTTAACACTGAACATGCTGCTATAAATAATGCACCACTCCGAGCATGTTCAATAAGAATTACAACACTATTATTATGACTACACTTAGGCATTTACAAATTTGCCTTTAAATGGAGTTTTATCGAGGGTTTCAGATGCTCAGTGATGGAACAATATTAATGTCTTCACAAGGACGAGCGAGTTAATCCAATCTTTCTATATGCTTGGAGACTAACGATCTCAGTTTGGACAGCTGGGTTTCTACATACAGTAACTTCTCTGTTACATGGGAGGGTGGGAGGAGGGGCTGTTTTCATGTTTCTTTTTTGTGTGCTTATGCGGGGCTTGAGATTGCTGAGAAAGAACCACTGAGATAGGCTTTCTCTTTATCCTGAGGTGCAGACTTTTAAAGAAAAGCATGGAAAAAGGATGGTTCCTAAAGGCATATCATCTGGCCTCTCGGCCCAGGCCTGACCAAGTAGTGTTTTCTTGGTGGACTCATTTAGGTGGGAATCACAGTGGTTAGAGTGGACACAGTAATCCAACCCATCCAGATGGTGAGGGCCTTGGCATTTAAAACATTTATTTAACATTCATTTTATTCACTGTTTTGCTTACTCTTTTGGTCAAACTCTAGGAAAGTGGAGCCTGTGAGAAGAACCACGATGTCCTTGATTTGTGCAGGGAGCATTCTTAGGAGAAACGGAAGGGAACAAGAAACAAGGGTAGGGAAGAAGATAGAGTCAGGCAAGGACGGGGTCTTAGGTCAGGTCTAAATTTGGCCTGAACTGTGGGGACCCCTAGAGCACATGGTATGTCCCAGGGATGTTTTCGCTTTGAGGCAAACTAGCAGGCCTTTTAAAAACTATGATAAAATATTCATAACATAATATCTACCATTATAGCATTTTAATATGTACAGTTCAGTAGCTTAAAGTACATTGACAATGTTGTGCTACTATTACCATTGTCTAATTCCAGAACATTTTCTTCCCCTGAAAAAGAAAGCCTGCAGCTATTAGCCATCAGTCCCGCTCCTCAGTTTTCCCAGGCCCTGGAAACCACTCATCTGTTTTCTGTATTAGTAGATTTATTGATTCTTGATAGTGCAGGTAAATGGAGTTATATAATAAGTGACTTCAGGTGCTTGCCTTCTTTTGCCTAATGTTTTCAGCATTCGTCCAGGTTGTCCAGATTCTCACTCTTTTTGAGGACTGAAAAATACTCCGTTTAATAATATTGAAGTATATTCCACTGAAAAATACTCCATTGAATAGATAGACTACATTTTGCTCATATGTTCCTCAGTCGCGGTCACTTGTGTTTCACTTCGGTGAATTGTGTTTCTATGAATATTTGCACACTTTTTTTTTTTAATGCTTGCTTTGAATTCTCTTGAGTATATACATAGAAGTAGAATTGCTGGGTCATGTGGTAATTCCTATATTTAACTTTTGGAGAAAATGCCAAGCTGTTTGCTACCGTGGCTGCACCATGTTATAGTCCTACCAGCAATCTATGAGGGTCCCGATTTTTAAGCTCTTGCCAATACATGCTACTACATACCTTTCTCATTAGAACCATCCTTAAGGATGTGAAGTGGCATCTTGTTATGGGACAGTGCCTGGTGCGCCCTTATATCATTAGTCATACCTGCAGGCTGCCCTGGAGAATTTAACCTCCTGGCAGGGA